>VZSC01000027.1:61422-107552 GCA_013398225.1 Steatornis caripensis | reverse complement strand
CCGTGGGATGAGGAGAAAATGTAACAAACCCTGGTGGGTCAAGACAAGGGTGGGGAGGGTTCACTCACCAGTTATGGTCATGGGCAAAACCAGACTCAACCTGGGGAGAAAAACCAATTTAATTTGTTATCAATCAAAGCAGAGTAGGATCAGGAGACACAAAAATCCAGATCTTAAAACACAAATAAATACCCTTCCCTCCTACACCCCTCGCTGCTTCCCGTGCTCGAGTCCCCTTGCTCCCAATGTTTCCCTCTCCTCCCCTCTCAGCGGCGCAGGGGGACGGGGAATGGGGGGTGCAATCAGTTCACCAAAGGTTGTTCCTGCTGGTCCTCCCTCCTCAGGCAGAACAGACCAAACACACTTATTAAAATATTTTTATCTCAACCCGCAAGTTTTCGCACCTTTGCCATTTGGATTCTCTCTCCTATCCACTGCAGGGGTGGGTGTGAGCGAGTAGCTGTGGTTGTGCTTAGCTGCTTAGGCTTAACCCACAACAGTGTGGTACTTCTGAGTCTGGGAGTGTTTTGGGGCCCTGAAGCTGGATCCACATGGATCCAGCTCAGATGTGAGTGGTCTCACAGGTATGTGAAACGACCTGTATTGTTCAGAGTCTGGTCAGTGGAATCATACCCTGGAGCTGTCAAGGTTGGCTCTAGTGCCCCTTTTCCCACCACCGTTAATCTGGTATTAATTATATTACATTCTGTTACTATGCATACTTGGGTTGAAAGTTTCATATTGTTCTTCCTCTTTAATTTCTGAATGCAAAAATAATTAACTCTTGTTAAGTCAGTCCACTGCTATCTGGTGAATTCAGTATACACGAATTTGCAATAGCTGTGTAGCTGTATTTACTAGCTAATAATAATGGATTTTTTGAGCTGTGTATGTGATTGTATTTTTCAGTGAATCCATTTATAGACAGTGAGATTCCACAGGCATTAGTGGTTTGTAGTGTTAGGCTCTCACTTTACAAATTAGATCTTTAAGCATTAGAATTTAACAATTTCAGGAGACCTTAGTGCCTTTCATGCTTCAGATTAAGTGTCTTGAGATATTCTACAGGTACTACATTTTGAAAAGGCAAATAATCTGTAGTTTCTTGACATAAGGGCTCTTCAAAGTAATTAGCTTTGGTTGATTGAAAGTTGAGGCACCAAAACAACTAGTTCTTCTTGGAAACTTCAGCACAAATTAAAAAAGAAATTAAACTATGTTTTCAACTTGTCATTGAGTATCAAGACAATTACAAGATGATTATTAAGACTCTAACCAACTGGAATCTTTTCCTTGATTTTAGGAGCCATCCAGATGTACATAAATTCAGTGTGGAGACAGTCCAGTGGTATCCTCATGATACTGGCATGTTTACATCCAGCTCGTTTGATAAAACCTTGAAAATATGGGATACAAATACTTTACAAGTAAGAGAGAATTTCTGCAGCTTGCACGCTTCTTTGTATACATGTTATTCATTCCACATCTGCAGCTTACCCAGACCTCAAAGGGACCAGAATGATCCAGAAGGATGGAAAACAGCTGATTGTTATAACCATGAGTGCAGCAGAGGGTGACACGGTTTTGGCATTCACACATGCTTTGGTGTGTACCAATCGGTTTGTGAAAACCTGAATGTCTAAACTGTAGGAGAGCCTGGAACCCTTGGGACGACAATTCCTTTCTGCTTTTGCTGTAAACAATAATACAGCTATTTGAATTTATGCTGTGTAAACTTGTCTACCAAGGACTGGTCTGAAGTTTGTTCTTGGGGATTGTTGAGTGTAATGATAGTGTGTAGCAGGGCTAATTGTTTTTAGTAACCAAGGCTTAAATAACTGCTTTTGAAGGACTGATGGTCTTGGCATTCAGGGTCATTAGGTCCAAAACTCTGCTGTTGTAAGCACCATAGACACCATTTCTAAAAATCATTGGAGAATGAGAGAAACCATTAAGAAAATGCTAATCAATGTAACTGGTTTCATTAAAGTAAACAGTGTCTGTAGGATTTGAAGTTGCTTTGACTCGCTAATCCTTGCATCTAATTGTGGAACTATGAATTCTGGACTGCAGTTTATCCTGTTTCCATTGTGCATGTATTAATGGATTTACACTGATGCTATTTGAATGTTGTTTCATACATCGTAAAAGAATTTTAAAAAAATAAGAGGTCTGTTATGCTAGCGACACAATAGAGAGTAAATTTTGACCTCTTGTGTTGTGAGATGCGAAGCTGTGTTTGAAGTTACTAAATCTTCTCATAAATGCTAAGTTCAGTTCACTTTCCAGGTAGTTCTGTGAGCATGACTTAACCTTCACATGAAACACTGTGTCTTTTATTGATTGACCTGTTCGGCCACCAAATGATGCACCTGAAAACACAGACAACTTAGTCTTAAGTGTTTTTTTAGAATACAATATTTTAAAATGAGACAACAAAAGCAATTGCACCTGAAAGTAATTGTACTTATTATGAAAGCAAATTTTATATTTCATTAATTTTTAAGGCTCACAAGGGAGCTGATGATTTTGTATGATTTTTTTTGAGGAATTGAAGATAGTATAAGATGATTGTGAATGACAAGGGGCTTCTAAATTTAGTCTAAGTTACTCTTTCCTATTTACTTCTGTCTCCATATGGTAGCATTCTTGTTTGCTGTTTTTGCTTGCTAGCTTTTTAAATTTTTGATAATTTTAAAATAATTTCTATTCATGCTTCTGATTAGCCATTTCTCTTGGTCTTTCTTTTGGGTCATCTCTGAGCTCTGGCATAGTTGTAGTGTTGGAAACAAGCTTACCTACTTTGCAACGTTTGCATGATCTGGTTTCTAACCAGGAGAGTTATTGTTAGTATGTAAGTAGTAATATTTGTATTATTATTGTATTATTCTCATTTGTAGCTATCACTTAAAAATACTTTGAGGATTTACATTCTGATAACATACTTGGTGCTGTGAATAATCTTTTTATTATCAGCCTGCAGATGTATTTCACTTTGAGGGAACCGTCTATAGCCATCACATGTCTCCAGTTGCTACAAAGCATTGTTTAGTAGCAGGTATGTATGTGTTTTTAAGAAATACTCTATGTATTTTGGGGTTATAGTAAAAACCAAGTACTAGTCAGTAAAGGTTTTTTCCTTTCCCTGTCTTATGTTTACATAATTTGAGTCTTTGTAAGACATAAGTTTATAGTTAAAATATTACCAGTTAGTCAGATGATGTCAGTAAGAATATCACATTTGTTTCCAATAATGCATCAATCAATTCTCCTACTAGATAAAAAATCCTAATTATTGTTTGGTTACCTGCCATTACAGAAGTTAGCATTTGAAGGTTATTATATCCAAACACAGTAAATTGTATAAATAGCAGAGTGTACATATTTATTACATGTACACAATTTAACTGTTTAGCAAAAAAAAACTGAAAAGGAGATGTCTTTCATTTTTAAGTTTAATAACTACTGTCCTGTTTACTCCCAATTTCTAGATTTTGTTTGTTATATGGTAAATTTACATGGACTGAAAATGTAAATCTGTTAGTAGAATGCATTGCTCTGACTAAATAAACTATCATGCAGCTAACATTTTTCTTTTATTTCTTTGTCATTGCTAACATTTTTTGTTGTTGTTCTATCAAATGCTGGGGTTTTATTTTAGCTGTCTTTGTTTCTCTTGTTACAGTTGGTACCAGAAGCCCCAAAGTACAGCTCTGTGACTTGAAGTCTGGATCCTGTTCTCACATTCTGCAGGGTACTTTTTGGTCTGAAACATAAATGTTAAACAATAACTACTTTGAGTAAAACAAGTCCTGAAAGAAACACTGTATACAATGTATTCTTTGTAAGTAACATGACTGATTTATTTATTGCCAGTTGTGAAAGTTACACAGCAGCGGAAGATTCTTTTGGGTGTTAGTCTAGTTCTAATTAATTGGAGAATACAAGTATTAATTGATGAACAGTTATTAGAGATGTTTGGACATTTTCATTACCTAATCAATGGCAATTACGATTTCTTCGATGGTTAAGTGTAGGCATTGGTTCTGTGTTACTAGAAATTCAATATGGGGTGCTGCTTTTTTAAAAAAAAAAAAATCCACCACTCAAAAAAAAAAAAAACACACAACAATCCCCAAACCAGAAAAACCTTCACTATTTTTAACAAAATCCTCTGGAGGTGCTTGCGTGGGTTTGTTTAGAAGTTTCTGTATAACAGGCAAGATACTTCTTGCTGTAGAAGGGTGGCATGTAATCTTTTGCATTTACCTAATTCAGTAAACACAGAGGATTATTGCTGCATAATCCATTACTTTTTGCACTTAATGAGAATTCGCCCTTAACGTCTCTTTTCTAATGTTTACTTTTTGGAGTGTGAGTATATGTACGCAAGTGAAGGCAATTACAAGGTAAATTTTCATGCTTGAAACCAGCAGGGCAAGAGCCAGAGCTGATCTAGAAATGTAGAGAAGTGTTAGCTCACACACAGCAGTGTGCGAGTGCAGCTTTGTTTCTTCACTAGCTAGTTCAAGACTCAAAGCAGCCTAGGTGCTTTTGTGTGATGCAGAGCTTATGCCAGTAAGTCCTTCTGAACTGAATCAGCCACAATGGACATCTCAATTTTCTGTTTCTAGAACTGAGAGCACCAGAGAGTGCAGACACAAAAATAGTTCTCTAGACCATCAGTTTGGTTTCAGCAGAACTTAATTTTGACACAAGAGTTAGTGCTTTCTGGGCATAAGCTAGTTATGTCTTTGTACACAATCTTGTACAGTTAAGTGAAGAAGTCAATCAGAGGGACAAGTGGAAGCAGATTATATCCTCCACTAAGCATAATCTAATCATTCTTTACAAAACTTGAAACACTCAATAATGTCTTGAAAATAGGTGTGAATATTTTTACAAAGGCAAACTCAGGTAGCTGAAACGGAGCTAAATGCTTGACTGTAGTCGATCCAAATAAATGTGTCTGCCCTAAGCCTTCCAAGTGTATCCTGTAGGACCTGTATTATGGAGATTTTTTCCTTTATCCTGGGCATAACAGCGCTTTGGTTACTTCAGGTAATGGAAAACCAGCTACTAGAAGATGTGCCAGAAACAAGATGGTTCATGTAGCTCTAAACTGGATTAGGAAAAATGCAGTTGTATAACTTCATCTATTTTTCAGCAATGTGTTTCTGTTATTGCATGAGGTGTGACTGAAGTCTTTTCATTTAGGACACTTTACACTTCCTATTGTCTGTATTTGTCTAACATTTTTTAAACCTCTCAAGTTTTAAAGTGTGTCTGAGTATATATATGCCTATTACTTGCCACTAAGCTGTGCTGGGTGTGACATTACTAAGAAGACATTTATCTTAATGTCTTAGTATTTCAGTCCTAATTAAGGGAAAAATATCCTAAATTCAGGACAAGAGTATTTGAGGATAAGGTGAATAAATTTTTAATCTCAAGTACGTAGGGTAAATACACTTTTTATTGAACATTTTGAAAGAATTTAAATAAGAACAAATGGAAATTTTTGTCTGTGTATGAGAACACCAATACTAACACAAAATTTAATAACAGTACTTAAACTCATAGCTGTAACTGTGCTGTAATGTGTTTTGCATAGGTAAAACTGCCTTTGTTATCAGAAGTTATACACATGTAATACTCCATGTATCACTTTCAGCTCACTGCAGTCCCACTCGAGCAAAAGGAAAAAAGACAAATAACTTCTAGCTCAAAATAATTTATTTTCACAAAATTGGAATTCATATTACAATTTAGATTATTGTTCTGGATTGGTGGATACTACAGAACTAAGTATTTGCTTTTACTTTTAGTTATTTAGATAAAATGGTGCGTATAAATATTTTCCTAGAAAATCATAGATGGTTTTTCAATTAAAAATTTTCAATTTTTAGGTCACAGGCAAGAAGTACTGGCAGTGTCTTGGTCCCCACGTCATGAATATGTTTTGGCAACAGCAAGGTAGAGATGTTGCTGGACTGTTATATGCACTAAAAATGTCGATGGTAAAATCTGAATATATTCATTATGCATGTTTTAAAATTCAAATGCACTTTTAAATATAATCTTTATAATTTACTTTAACCACTTCTCGGTTTTGTAGATCTTGCATAGAAGAACTAAGCCTGAAAAGCTATCCAAGTGATGCTTATTTTATAGGAAGATTGTACAGAATTTTGAAATAGTAATTGCATTTAAAGGTTTAGGAAAATGATAGAGCGTTATTTCCTGCTTTAACGGGGGTTGGACTAGATGATCTCCAGAGGTCCCTTCCAACCTCTACCATTCTGTGATTCTGTGTGATTCTGTGATTATAGAAATTCTTACTACTTGCTGTTTATTAATGTGTACATTGCTAGTCTCTTTTATAACAAAGTAAACCATGTTTAGCTCAAAGTAGCATCCTGGTAATCATGCTCAGTTATTTCAAAGAGCATAATGCACGTAGCTCAGCTGATGGGTAATAACTTTGCAAGCTGCAGTAATTCAGTGACTACAGATTGTATGTTGATATTGCTGGGGCCTTTTTTTTTTTATTCCAACCATTTTCAGTCTAAAAGATCCTCTTGATTTTCCTATAACTTTTGCATATGTTAGCTTTTGATTATAATGTGACATTTCTCAGTTTCATGAGTGGCATCTTTTTCTTTTGAATTGCAGAGAGGGAATGGCTGTTTTATAAGATGAGAGTGAAATTTTAGTAAGTTGATGTCAGAATTGCATACTCTTGGTGACTTGGTACATGGGAAGTGGTCTTTTCTATGAATTTACCTCCTGTCTGTGCCCATGTCTTGTGGTGCACACAGAAATACACCACTGGAATGCTCAAATCAAGCTGCACATACAAAGTGCACTGTCTGCAATGTTGCTGTCTAAGCGTGTGCCTAGTACCAACAGTTATGATAGCTTTGTTGCTGGCAAAGACACAATGTGAGAAAAGCATGAGCATGCAGTGTGGAAACCAGAATGAATCACAGCAGCCTGAACCTTGGTCTTTCCCTTACAAAGCCAGTGAGTTGCTACAGAAGCAAGCTTTCAGTGTTTCCTGCCATAGTACCGTTATGACAACAGATCATGTAGACCTATCCAGCACACGTGGAGCTGCCCATGTATGTACACAACTTGTGTACCAGTGTCCTGGTTTCACTGGGATAGAGTCACAGAATCATTTTTCTGTTCAGGAAAGCCGCATTTTTGATAACACTGCAGCACCCAGTTTGGTGGGACCAAGTTGATAAGGCACTCTGTTTCAGTTTGTGGCTGGCCGTGGTCTGTGGGATTCCATTGGGATCGAGGCCTTACCAGTTTTGATTAAGCCAGGTGCTAAAGCTGGGAGGAGCGAAAGCCAGGGCAGCCGGTCCAGGCTGGCCATCAGCAGTGTTCCATACCATCGATGTCACGCTCACTGTAAATTGGAAGGTTTGCTGGGGACAGCTCCCCCCCGCTTCTTCAATGGCGGCTGTCCCTGGAGGGTCTCACCCGCCCTTCTGCTGCTAAGGCTGCTCTGCCCTGTGCTGTGACCGTCGCACTGTCGCTGGAGCTGTGGTACTCGCACAGTTTGGCATCCAGCACTCACTGCTGGGAGTGTGCAGCTCGCCACTGCTGCGGGGGATGAGCATTACTCTGTGTGGTTTATATTAGTGCTGGCATTGATGTTAGTTTGTTACTGTTACTTTATTAAATCTGTTTCCATTTCAACCTGCGGGTATCCTTTTCTTTTCCCTACTCCCCTTCCTGTGTGGGGAGGGGTCATTGGGTGATGGAACAGCTGGCTAAATGAAGACAACTAGTCATGCTGTAGATCTCATAGCAAGACCCTGAGTTCCCAGACAACCATTACAGGCAATGCTGGAGTCTGTAGCTACACTTTAATCAACAGAAGAAATAGCGAGTTTATTCCTAGTCTGTGTATGTATGCAAAGGTGTTTTGTTGTAGACAAAGAGGCGACTGTATTGTATTGTAGACTAAGATTTGCTCTTAGCTTAGTGCTTGTAGTGTACCAGCTACACGGTTTACTAATTAATTTAAATGAACATCTGAAGTCTGTCTTTAAAATCTTTTCATGAAATTCTGTTGGCTTGAATGTGACTGGATGACGAGTAGTTTAGAATAGTTGCTGGACCAGGGTGAATTCCAGGTGGGTTGGCTAAAGATAGTTATTGAACCAGGGTGCACACAATTTCCGTAATATATGCAACTCTGTTTTTCTTAGTGCTGACAGCAGAGTAAAATTATGGGATGTGAGGAGAGCATCTGGTTGTCTGACTACACTTGATCAACACAATGGAGAAAAGTCCAAAGCATCTTCTGAGGCAGGTAATACAGCATATAAATGGTGGTAATCCATATATACCTAGAAGCATTCTTATAGTTCATGAATGTGTTGAGTACTAAGACCAGTAAAGAAAGTAGTGATAATTCAGTTGTTACGTACTGCATAACAAAAGCCATTGAATTTTAGTCACATACTTCTGTTATAGAGGCGGTGCTTGTGGTTTAGGATCTAGTTTAGAGAGATCTTCTTGCCTGGGGATCTTGTTTAGAGACACCTCCTTGGCAACAGTATTGTATCTGTTCTAAATTTTTTTGCTCCCAAAATGTGAAATTTTGCCATCTGTTTTATGGGCAGAAGAATTCATTCCTGCTGTAAATTAGGTTTCGTATAAACAGCAATCACTTCATACTTTGTAAGCTGTTCCAATAGTTAATTCCCTTCTTTAAAAACAAAGACAACACAAACAAAATGACAAAAGCACATTCCTTTTCGTGTTTAAATTAAGTCTTGCTTCCAACGCAAGCCTCTAGAATGTTTTATCATATGTCTTGCCATTAAATCAATTATATTTCTTGTGTACTGCATAAAGTATACAACAGAGTATAAATTTGTATTTAATTTTACAGGAAGCTGAGTTACACTTATTTCAGAACAGTCAAATGTATTAATGGTACCTTGTATCAGTTGTTATTAGCTACAACATTAACATTTTCACGTATCTATAGGTCACATTTCTGAACCTAAAAAAAAAACCCCAAACTAAATCAGGGGGAAGCTTCTGAACATTTAAAGTATAGTTCATGAATTTTGGTCAATTCTGGACAAAATATATTTAATTTTGACAAAACAAAAAAATACTTGAACAGTCGCTGCTCTGAGGTAGCAGTACATAGTATTTGGAATTGAATTACGAAGTAGAAACTGTGTATCATGGCTCTGAGCAAAGGGATTTGCATAGCATACATCATAGTGATTAAAGCTGCAAGTCAGTCTGACTTGTGTGCAACTTAAATTACATGTAGAAAAATATCTGCAAATCTCTGTAAAGTCCAACTGAATTTTGAAAACATACAGTTAGAGGATATGAAGTATCGGTAAGTATCTGTTGTTGCTCTCTGCTGTGGAAATTGTAGTGTGGTAGTATCAGTGTTTGGTTTTGACAATTTTAAATCTCATTGAAATGCAAGAAGTTACTGAGTTGAAAATGCTCTAAAGAAATCTAAGACTTACGAAAAAAGAAAAAATTGGACAAATTTTTGTATTACAAAAAATGAAATTCCATGTAACTCCCAAGATAATTGGTGCTGTTTTATACATTCTTTTGAATGACGTGTTGTCTTATTCAAACACAACTTTCTTTTCAACTTTATTCCTGTCTGACAGGTTCAACGTGGTTTTTTGATAATCTAATGGCAATCAGATAGGCTAGGATATTAAATATCTTGAAATAGAGCCGAACTAAACCAAATGCAGTTAACAATTTTTTTAAAATAAAATCTTTGAAAAACAGATAATACTTTTTACCTAGGAGGTATGTCCATTGTGTATAATGCAGAGATACCTTATCTATTTTTCAGTGAGTTAATTTATGGGCACCATAGTTAGGTCTGTTGAGGTAGCACTGAGTTGGATATCAGCTACTTTAACATACGTAAGAATGTGCAGTATTGCAGAGTGAAGTCAATGGAATCCATTTATATTATTCTATAAATAGAATACAATACAATACAATAGACTATTTCAGTTGGAAGGGACTTACAACGATGACCTAGTCCAACTGCCTGACCACTTTAGGTCTCACCAAAAGCTAAAGCGTGTTATTAAGGGCATTGTCCAAATGCCGGTTAAACACTGACAGGCTTGGGGCATCAGCCACCTCCCTAGGAAGCCTGCTCCAGGGTTTGACTGCCCTCTCAGTAAAGAAAAGCATCCTAATGTCCAGTCTAAACCTCCCCTGGTGCAGCTTTGAATCATTCCCACACGTCCTGTCACTGGATCCCAGGGAGAAGAGACCAGCACCTCCCTCTCCACTTGCCCTCCTCAGGAAGCTGTAGAGAGCCATGAGGTCGCCTCTCAGCCGCCTGCTCTCCAGACTAGAGAAGTCCAAAGTCCTCAGCCGCTCCTCCCAGGCTGTGCCTTCTAGCCCTGGCACCAGCTCTGTTGCCCTTGTCTGGACACTTTGAGGGACCTTCACACCCTTCTTAAACTGTGGGGCCCAGAACTGCGCACAGCACTCAATGCAAGGCTGCAACAATGCTGACTACAGCAGGATAATCCCCTCTTTCTACTGGCTGGTTATGCTCTGTGTGACGGACCCCAGGGTGCGTTTGCCGTGTTGGCTGCCAGGGCACACCGCTGACTCACATTGAGCTTAGTGTCAAACCGGCACCCCCAGATCCTTTCCTGCAGCGCTGCTCTCCAACCATCTGTCTCCCAGCTTATGCCTGTGCCTGGCATTACTCTGTACTAGGAGCAGAATCTGGCATTTGGACTTGTTAAATGTTATGCCACTGATGATTGCCCAATGCTCCAATCTGTCTAGATCCCTCTGCAAGGCCTCTTGTCCTTTGAGAGAGTGACCAGCACCTCCCAGTTTGGTATTGTCAGCAAACTTGCTAATGGTGCATTTAACTCCTGCATCCAGATCATTGATAGATGTATTGAACAGGACTGGCCCTAGAATTGAGCGCACAGGAACACCACTGGTGAGCGGTCACCAACCATATGCTTTTATAAACCAAGAGTTAAATTATTAATTTACTGATATGTTACCATTTACACAGCACTTTCACAACCATACATTGAAATAAAAATATGTATACAAAATAGTAATTCTTCTGTAGAAGTATGAACCAACCCTTTCTCCTGACAGCAAACACTGCTCACAATGGGAGAGTTAATGGTTTATGCTATACGAGTGATGGACTTCACCTGCTGACCATCGGTACAGATGATCGGATGCGACTCTGGAACAGCTCCACTGGAGAAAACACGTTAGTAAGTTTTCAAGGATCTTTGGTTATGTTTTTACTTGCACTTAATTTTAAAAGACTTATAATTTCTGTAATTGTCACTACAACTTTGGACATTTGCTTATTTTCATAAAGGATATAGCTGTTTAATCTCATTAAAAGATTTTGTGGGCATTTTTTTTACAGATTTACTATTTATAGTTATTTAAAAAGCAGAGTATGAAGATGCCTAGATGTACTTAAAGATTGAGTATATTAACTTTAAGTTCATTAATTAGTGAGCATAGCTGAAAACATTTCAGACAGCAATGAAAACTTAAATATACAGTGACTGTTGCTAGAAATTTTTTTTTATTATTATTATTTGTCAGCATGCTATCCGCAGGGCAGTTGTCTATATCTGAGAGTTTCACTGATTGACTGCGTGGCTTTCTTGCAACTTTCTTCATGTTTTTGTGGAATCTCTCTTGTGGAGTTATTTAGCAGTGTTAAAAATATCTATCACTCTACATTTCCATTGCAACCAAAAAGGGTAGAGGGAGAAAAAACTCTCTACTGCTGCTCTAGTCCTTGCTGTGGCTTGTTTTTTGCTGAAGGTTCCTGTTTTAATTTTCTACTCAGTAAAGAAAGTTGTTTCCTATCTTTATTTTGAAAGAAGGACATACTAGGTAAATCAGTTTCCATGGAATTTTAACCAGTCATGATTATGGTCTGTCATTGCTATCAGGAAAGGAAGACATTTTACTCTATCTTAGAAATCTTTTACTTGTGCTGCTTAGTTTCAGCGCACAGCAAAAACAATTTCTTATAGGCGTTTAAATGAAAGGACTTATCTGTCTCCATACTACCCGTATTTGCTAGCTTATTCTCACCATTCCATACACAGACATCTTTCTGTCTTCAAATCGCCATCACCAAAGTAGATAATACAGTTTGTTCACTCTCCCATCACCAGCTGGATCACTGTTTTTTGTTTTTCTGTGCCTCTTAGTTCATTGACTTGTTTCATAGGCTGTTTTACAATTTTCTGATTTGATGTGGAATAGCTTGATCCTGCCTTACTTTTTCAAGGCCAGAATTACATTGTCCAGAGTACTGTATTTTCACACACTGTCCAGAGGTATTGCTTAAAATAATTTTAACACACCAGCAGATGGATAAATGCATAGACAGGTAATACAAGCTCACACCCTTTATTTCCGCTGCTAGCTGGTTGTTTTGATCTCTATAACTTTTTTCTTTACCTTTCAAAAGGTATAGAAATTAAGCCATGCGTATGATGATTTTTTTTGAGCAGTGAGCCATATTTGGCACTTAGTGAATTATTTCAGTCAGTAAGAGAAATGCATGTTGGAGTTTTACACATCCTGCTACATCCTTTATCACAAAAAGGAATAGAAAGCCCTCGTTCACCAAGTATGGGAAGAATCAAGCAGAAGTATTGATATATCTTTTTGTGTGCCCAAAGGACAAAGACAATGTTTGAGATCTTTCTTCGTTTCTTGTTTTGGCAAAATCCTTTCTTTTCCATTGCTCCTCTATCAAGCAGGAACATGTATACTGAGTATACTCATATAATTTACTTTTACCAGCCTCCACTCCTCCCTTTCATTGTACATGCCTTGGTTATGAGCAGTGTTGTGGCTTGGGAATTGTTGCTGTTACAGCTGACATGCTGTGTAAAGGAGTTTAATTACGTTTTATCAGCAGAGTAATATCATTAACAAGACTTAACACAGTCAATATTTACAAACATTGTCTTTACAAAATGAGCAGTATTATCCACAGAGGACATGACATAAGCTCCACATCTCAATAGAATACCCTCTTAATATGAAAAAATACTGACCTATTTGTATGCTAATCAAACTCTTTTATATACATTTTTATGATGATTGAGAGGTACTTTCTCAGGAGTGCTTTTTGTTATACTTTTCTTACACAAGTGCTCTTTGCTATGAAGGAGTATACTTTAAAAACATAGCAACAAGTAGTATTTTGTCTTGCCTGGCGCATGCTGACTGATGCTTATTTTGCCTCAAACTTTCAGCTCAGTCAGTCGATGTTGTATGGCTCAAGAACCTGACAGAGCAAGACATTTGTATTAGAATATTTATGTGCTAAATTTTACAAATCTGTTAGCTTATAGTCAAAAGATTTCATACTTAGGTTTGTTGGGTTTTTTTAACTATAGGCCATGAGGTTTCAGTAGGGACCTTTAAAATTAGCCCAGAAAGCTTTGCTAAGTTTGTACGTATAAGTGAATCTCTGTTTTTTAGCAGAAATTAAAAGCACAGGTTGCAGGACAATACTATTCGAAACAATCATATTATATATATAAAATGTATGTATCTATGTAGTGTTAATTAATTTAAATTTAAAATACTGTTGTTTTTATTAGAAAAATGTTTCTTTTAAATCAGAAAATAATGTGTGAATTTCAGGTGTTTGTAGCGGATTTCTCCCTCTTCATGGGAACAACAAAAAAGTATGTTTTACTTGCCAAAATTCTAATTCTTTGTTTTAGTTAAGTTTGTTTAGAGGTAAGTTATACTGTTCTCATGAATATATTTTTGTATTTTCTCATGAATACACTTTTGATGTCTGATAGGACCTTATTAGACTGATACATACAGTTGGCATATTTCCTAGCATGTTTGGAAACTTTCCACTTTCGTCCTTTGAGATTTTTATCTGTATAGAACTCGTCAAGAGCTTGAAACATACAGACATATTTAGCTGTTTATAGAGACATAATTAGATGTACTTCTTATACTACATTTATTTGCAAGGCTGCCCACACACCTTACAAGCCAGGTCTCGGAAACATAGGATTTGCTCCCGTCTTAGCTGCCCTTATAGGTGAACAGTATTTAATTTCTCAGTGGTAATTCAGCTTGGTTAGAAGGTAGGCTTTCTTAGTGCTCTTAACTAGTCCATAATAATTTAGCAAGTTATTCTTTATTTGCTTCTCCTTCATGAGTCTTTTTCTTCTAATCTCTTTACTTCACCTTTTACTTTTGCCGTCCTTCTTCTGGCCCTTCAGTTGTTTTCGTACTGCCTATTGTTCTCCTACTGTTTCTTGGTAACTCCTGAGGGAGAGATGCAGAATCTTACATTGCAGATGTTTCTCCTCTGTTTCTTTTCCCCCAAAATAGGGATGACTTGCTGAGAAATCCTTAGGGCTAGTTCTTGCATTGTCTAGACTGACACTTGTGTTCTTTGCCATCCTACTGGCATACAGGCTTCAGAAATGTAGTTTTCTGCAACGTCAGTCAGCTCAATAAACAGAGAGCATTGACAGGGTAGAAGGAGAGCAAATTTTCTTCACTCTGTGGACTAGAATCTTGCAGTACTTTTTAATATCAATAACAGCATAGACAGTGGGGTCGAGTGCACCCTCAGCAAGTTTGCAGATGACAGCAAGCTGAGTGGTGCAGCTGACATGTCGGAGGGACATGATGCTGTCCAGAGGGACCTGGACAAGCTGGAGAAATGGGCCCATGTGAACCTCATGATGTTCAACAAGGCCAACTGCAAGGTGCTGCACTAGGGTCAGGGCAACCCCTGATATCAATACAGGCTGGGGGATGAAGGGATTGAGAGCAGCCCTGCCAGAAGGACTTCAGGGTACCAGTGGATGAAAAGCTGGACATGAGCCGGCAATGTGCGCTCACAGCCCAGAAAGCCAGCAGTATCCTGGGCTGCATCACAAGAAGCGTGGCCAGCCAGTCGAGGGAGGTGGTTCTGCCCTTCTGCTCTGCTCTCATGAGACCCCACCTGGAGTGCTTCATCTAGCCCTCAGGTCCTCAGCAGAGGAAAGACATGGACCTGTTGGAGTGGGTCCAGAGGAAGGCCACAAAAATGGTCAGAGGGCTGGAACACCTCTCCTATGAGAAAAGCCTGAGAGAGTTGGAGCTGTTTAACCTGGAGAAGAGAAAGCTCTGGAGAGACCTTATTGCAGCCATTCAGTACTTAAAGGGGGCTTGTAAGAAAGATGAGGACATACTTCATAGTAGGGCTTGTTGTGATAGGACAAGAGGTGTTGGTTTTGAACTAAAAGAGGGTAGATTCAGACTAGATGGAAGGAAGAAATTTTTTACGATTAGGGTGGTAAAACACTGAAACAAGTTGACCAGAGAAGTTGTGGGTGCCCCATCACTGGAAACATTCAAGGTCAGGCTAGATGGGGCTCTGAGCAACCTGAGCTAGTTAAAGATGTCCCTGCCCATGGCAAAGGGTTGGACTAGCTGACCTTCGAAGGTCCCTTTCAACCCAGACCATTCTATGATTTATAACTGTATACTGTTGTGCATAAGGAGTTCTTCTAATAGTTTCGATATCTGAGAGAAAATTGATATGTCTAGGAAAATGTTTAAGATGGTAACTCCTGAACCAGTTCTAATTTCAGTGATAGTTTAGGTCCTCAGTGTAGATCTGGCACACAACAGCCTCTGCAAATTCTAAGTGTGGAACAGCTGATTTTTAGGCAAGTCTTTCTTTCCCTTTCTGAAAGCTGATATTAAGGAGAGTGAACTTTAATGAACAGAAAAATTATTCTCTTGATAGACATCTGTAATTGGAGATCTCAAGAGTTGTATTAACACTGGGAAGCTTAAAATTAATTTTGTTGCGTATTAAAGATGAAACGAAATTGATCTTTTCGTGTAAAGTTATTTCCTGTAATTTTAGTTGACGACTAACTGCGTAATCGTTCATTTTACAGGTAAATTATGGGAAAGTCTGTAATGAAAGTAGAAAAGGACTCAAATTCGCCATCTCTTATGGCTGTAATCCAGAGTTTGCCTTCGTACCATATGGTAGTACCATTGCTGTTTACACAATTTTCACAGGAGAACTGATAACTATGCTTAGAGGGCATTATAGTACTGTCAACTGCTGTGTATTTCAACCTAATTTTCAGGTAAGTGAAGTACAGTCTTCCAGACAACCTGCAATGTTCATGCAGGTTGCCAAACCATTTGCACAAAAAGTATTCAGTTTTCAGGGACGGGCTATAACCAAAGATTATGACATAAGAGATTGTTCTGTGGCTTATGTGTCAAGCAGGAAACATTTGGTCAAGTTCTTGGGATGGCCTTTTCTATATTGGGTTCCTTCTGCTATTCGTTTCATCTCACATAGGTAACTTTTAAGTATACCTGTAGTAATTTTTAGGCTTATATTGTCATTAATAAATTGTGCGCATTAAGGTTTTTGGCTGTTTTCTGTAAGACTGAAAGGAGGCAATTGTCTTCCTCCAAGATACCTAAGAGTAAGAACACAGTAAGAACATAAAGTGCAATTAGTTGAAGGTATACTGGTATTGCTTTCTGAGAAACCGCTCAAGTACTTTGCTAAGGTGTTATTGCTCAAATGCCTGTAGCTATACCAGTCACTCGATCTATGAACAGTTTGAAGTGTTCAGAATGTGATGAGCTTCTTAAATTAATCTGAGAACATTTCACCTAAGAAATACTGTAGCATTACAGAGACTTGTGGTGCTGACAGCCTGTTTTTCTTTTCCTCTGCTGTTTTTTTTGTTTCCTCTCCCCCTATCGTATATTTTTCTCTTGTGATAAANAAGTGTTCAGAATGTGATGAGCTTCTTAAATTAATCTGAGAACATTTCACCTAAGAAATACTGTAGCATTACAGAGACTTGTGGTGCTGACAGCCTGTTTTTCTTTTCCTCTGCTGTTTTTTTCGTTTCCTCTCCCCCTATGGTATATTTTTCTCTTGTGATAAAAGACTTAAGAATAACAAAGCTTATTTTGCTATAAAATACTTTACAACAGATTTTTCTTACGGCTTGTGGTGTGGCAAGAGCAGAGTGGAAGTTAGTATGGATTTTAAGGCTTTTGCATGGTTGCCCTCAGGTGTTGAGGATTGTACTTATGTTCCAGCTCCTCCTTTCTCATCTTTTGTTTCTGAAATACCAGACAGAAATCTCTGAGGCAGAAAGGGAACATGGGTATCTTTTCATGACCTCTCATACAATTCATCATAGAAGCTAATCTGGTAGCTCTTGCTTTGGGTGACTTTGACTGAAACAACGTTACCCTGTCGCCCAGATGGACTTCACTGAAAGTTTTTGGACACATTACAGATGAGGCCACAGAGCGCAAGCTAGTAAGGGTTGCTAGATCTGGAAAGTAGTTGCAACGTGACTAGGCTGTGAGCTACTAGATCCACTGAAAGGTGAAATATTCACATTGTAGCTAAGGCACATCTTTCTGGACTGTTCTTGACTAGCTTAAAAAGCTGAGTTTTTAAGAGTTATTTCCCAACAAAAGTGTTAGTGTGTTTATATTAAAGTTGTCTTTGGTGTTCTTCTTGATAAGCTGAAGAGGTGAGGCTCATTAAATCTCACTGTAAATGTTTTCTGGCCCTAGAAATGCATAGCTCTCTATAGTATCTGTGTCTTGGCTTCTAAGAACCTTAGAAAAGTATTGCTTGTTTGTGAGCATGAACATAAGAACTGCATTAGTCACTACAGCTATAGGTTTGTGTTGGCAACAACTTCATTTGTTTATCTGTTGTGATTCCTTTTTCTCTTTCAGTCACCCTTTTCCAGAGTTCTGTACTATACCCTAGAAATGTGACTGGATTTTCTTTTTCTTTAAATACTCTGCTTTTGGTTGAAGTGAATTGTTATGCTGATGTAGTAACATTACTATAGTCAGTGTGTCAGCACCAAAGGGTGATGGTAGTGTTATTTTGACTGTTTGTGTTCACATGTATACTTCCAAATAGCTCATTCTGTCTTCAGACAATTAAGCACATTCATCAGTCTCCCTGTAATTCCAATAGAAATGATGATTTACCAGTTAAAACTCATTTTCTGAGAATGCAGTTGTTTGTAAAATTTATAGTTACCTGTTGCATTTTACTCTTGCAAGCAATATTAAATCAGTGCGTTACAAAGTTATTCACAGCTGTACATTTCTGTTCTCAGTTACTAGTTGTAAATCAAATCAGTTTTGCTTGACAAAACCTGCTTTGTTGCAAACTGTGTTGGCTGATGTTATTTATATTCCTGTATCTTAACACTACGGTAACTGAATTGTTTAATCACCTTTTCTATTGTCTTCTTCAGGATTAAAGAAGTGTCAGTTCATTTGTATCTGTACCGTGTGACTTTTTTTTTTTTCTGAATGGCATACTAGCTCAATACATATTAATACTTATTAAAACATAATTAATTTAAGCTGGAATTTTTCTTAGACAACCCTTCTAAGTCTCTCTGATATCAGAGTTACACATCTACTGGTGAAATGTGTAAGTGAATGGCTTTCTAACATTTTTGTTACTTATTAGCACATTTGAAACTAGTACGCTATTTCATATGAAACAAGGTCAATGTCTTTTCTGCATGATTTCTACTATTTCCATCCAGTAGCAAGTCTCTGTCATTGATAGAGTTTTCTTCATATTAATAGTCTTGCAAACTTTTTCTGCTATATTTAACCCTGCTGAGTGACTTTTGTCCTAACCACCACCAAATCTGGTCCTTTGATTTTCTTACTATTTTTTCCTATGTTCAAAACTTCTGATTGATATTGGTTGCTGCCAGTGTCTCAGGTTTTTTTGTGTTCATTAACTATATTTTAATCACTATCTTTTTTTACCTCATAACTGGAATAGACTCTAAAAGGAACTTTACCTTTGCATCAATTATGTATTTGAGGTGAGAAGCGTCTTCTGTTTGCTCCAAACCATTAATCAAATATGATCACTGATATCCAAGGAACTAGCTATTTGCAATCCAATGATACTAGTTTTTATCTATTCTTATGAGGTCCAAATTAATTGGTAGGTTTGTGTGGAATACCTTTTGTGTTTGAGATACTGTGTGGAGCTGTCTCCACAAAGTGGTGTGAGATTTAGTTAATTTATGTATATGTGCTTTTTGAGATACTGGGAATAGAGCCGTAAAATGCACTGTATTATTGTTCACCTAAGTCATTCTTGCGTAAATATGTCTGTAAAGTTAATAAGATGGTAGTCTGCTTGAGTAATAAGAACTGCAAAATTTGGCCCTTTAATAAGAGCCATTAATTTTGTAGGTTGGTAATTTCAAGAGTGATGTGGAAGAGGAAATTTTTGTTGTGCGATCTCTCAAATGACATTTACTGTTGGATCTAATATACTAGATACGACTGTGCCATATTAGCTGCTTAAAATAACTTAAGTAAGCAACCAAGACCTACATTTCCCTTTCAGAAAAATTAAGAAATTAAGTAAAGCACCATGCACAAATGACATGTCATAAAATATTTGGTATGCATCAGGAAACATTTGGTATGTCATAAAATATTTGGTATGCATCAGGAAACAATTTTGCTTTAAATTGTAGCTACTTCAGTTGTTCAAGTGACATCTGCAACAGTATTTGGCAAATCCAGTGGTGGGCTAATAAGTAATGGTAACTGAAAGTTAAGTTAGGTTTTATTTGCAATCTCTCCTCAGAGTTTTAGAGTGTAATATTTCCATATACTGTACCATAAATATGTATGAAGCTCACTGGCTCTTCTTTTGACTGACTTAAGATATGAGTCCCCATTTCAGGTTGTAATAATTAATCATGTTACTCAATGCAGTGGATATTAACTGAAAATCTTGCAATAACAAAAATAGAAAGTGAGGCAAGTAGTAATAAAGATTAAATGGAAGTATGCTCATGACACTCACAAGGAGAAATTTTGGCATGGGAAGATGTTTTGTAAGTTCTAGTGATGTTCTGTAACCTATCACAGACAAGAGGCCCAAGTAGAGTGCTGCTGACAGGATGAAATAGGATTTGCCTAGACCTTGGTGTAACTTTGGCCTGTCTTCTTTTAAGCAAGATAAGTAGGACGTTTCTCTCTCATCAAATTACAAACTCTAACCTTGTATGTGTTTTATGCATGAATAACTTCATGCATGGGACCAGTTTTACAAAAGTGAGTGTGTCAGGTATCTTGTGTAAGATTACCCACATAAATTAATAAGGCATTAAGTTCCTGCACCACCTGTCAGCGTAATTCTTACAGTTCTAGTATTAAATATATGAAATACAAGAGACTTTCTACAAAGACAGAACTGTAATAATTTATTGAACTTATGTTGAATCAGTGTATTAATTCTGTGCACATGTGCACAGAATTACTAGTTTAAGTGTAAAAGCCAACATGCTTAAAGCAAGGCCTTCATACTGTTGGCCTGAATACAGAGGGGATATTTTATGTCTGTCACTCAGGCAGTTTAAACACATGGCAATACTCGTGTTGTCAGACATCACATATACTGTGCAGGAGTATGATTCAAGATTGAAGGCGTATGAGAATATCTTCATGTGTGTTCACTTATGTAGGACTTTGGAAAATAGAAGCATTATTAGTGCAAAATCTACTGCAAATGTGGTGCAGTATTTCTGATTAGCAAAATTTCCTCAGTTAAAGTGACGGAGAAGTCTGTATTTACTTTAATAAAGAACTAAGAAAACTAAGCTACATTTGACTGTTTGCTTCCCTGTGTTTGCAGGGTGCCTTGCACAATGGGATCTCAGTCTTTAGTCGTTACCATAATAAACAGAGTTATTTATATTAAAAATAATAAATTGGTCTTTCTGATCTCTGCCTTCCCAACAGGATACAGGCTTCAAATTGTTCTTTCTTTGTTCTTTTCCTTCCCTAGACATACTGGAACTATGTTTACTTAATACTTCTTTATTCCATACTTATGCACTCTTCTAACATGTATTACTAGATGCTTTTGAGTTGATGCATGTTTTTTAAATATAATAAAAAATACTTTCCTTTATTTTTTTCTTTATTTCTCTACTGAACATAAATCATCTCTTAAGCTTCCTAACTGTTAAAATAGATGTCTTTTCAGAAGACGTGAGAGAGGGAAGAAAAGTGCATCTAAGCAATAATGTGGGTAGTGCTGTTTTGGTGAGCAGTCTGGGAAAAGTATAAAAATTTATATGCCAAAAAAGGCCAAATAATTTTAAATACTGTTTATCAAGATTGTAGTACAAATTAAAAGTTGCTGTATATTTATCTTTATTTTAAAATAAATATTTCATATGCTTTGTTTTTCCAAACTTTATGTCACTGTTCAGTAAATTTGTGTAAAAGTAACTTTTACTTGCTTTCTTAAAGGAACTTTATAGTGGTAGCAAAGATTGCAATATCCTTGCGTGGATACCAGCTCTTCGAGAACCAGTTCCTGATGACGTTTCTGAAAAGGTAATGAATTTCTGAGTTTGAACCATAGTTTTTATGAGTTTTATACTTGGGGGTGGTGGTGTGGAAATTAAATATGAAGTATATGTTTCACCATCAAAATTTGTAATAATTCCTAATTGAGAATTGCCTGTCATTTCTGTACAATCTTTTGATTGTTGTAGAGTTTCAAGAGGACGTTTTCTTTCATAATCTAGTAAAATCTTTTGCAGGCTTCTAGCTTCTTACTTAATTAAGAGTAGTACTTGTCATTTGGCTATCAGTCTTTCAACTTCTACTTTAGCGTTCTTAATTTCCATACTGTTTTCTGTATTTATGCTTTTCTGGAATTTGAAAGGTGCCAAAGATTATATTTTAAATTGTTTAAGAATATGCTGTGTATTAAATGATACGATTAGGGATGCCACACTTCATACCCAGGTATTTTTGATGCAGAAACAGAATAAAGAAGATTCTAAACAAGCATATTTTAGTGTCTGAAGCAAGACGTTCAGGCTGTTAGAGGGAAGATCATATGTAGCACTGTTTTACAAGAGAGTACTTTCTCTCTCTTAGCCTTAGCTGGACACTAAAAATTTCAGTGAACAGTTTGAGGGGGGAAAATTCTAGATTTTAAGGAACTGAAACTATTCACAGAATCAGAGTCTGGCAAACTGTACTAATGTTAAAAAAATCTCAATATGTTAGTGTTTTGGCTCATAGCATACAAAAATTCCACTTTTTAAAATTTCTGGAATGTTCCATTTTGGATGGGGAAATTATAAGAAGCATAAAGTTTTTGTAACATTTGCTTTGCTTTGTGAGACAACTTATTTCAAAACTATCCTACGCTTAAGCAAAGAAGAAAAAAGTTGTTTCGAAGGTTAGATACCCTAAACCCAAAATGTATTCAGTTGATCTGAAGTGAACATTTTTGCTGTAGCTGAGAATTTTGATGTGTGTGAATTGTTTTTACTCAGTCTGAATTACAAAAACAAACCCACAGCAACAAGATTATTTAGCCAGCTCTGATGAGAACTGCCCCTTTAAATTTGACACGGTGGATGTATATGATATGTGCCATTGTTTTGAAATCGTTTAAGCTACAGCTGCTGTTTGCAAATGTTGTAGACAAGCACGCCTCTAAAAGAAGCAGTTCTGCTGTCCAGGGACCACTAGCTCTTGCTCCCTCTTATGTGCTAGTACAGCCACTTGACTGTCTGTATGATCAGAATCTGAAGCCAGGATAGAATTAAACAGGAAAAAAACTTTAACCCGAGTCAAAACTGTGATTCAGTGCACTGTGTAGCTGCACAAATCCTTTAGCTTGACCCTAGGTGGTGGCGCTGAGGTGAGAAATAGTTGTTGGATGTGGATATAGGCCGGGACTACTTCTTGAGACAGTAGTGCTTAGTTATGCTGGGCCACGGAAATTACGACTTAAAACCAGTGACTCAAAACAAACACAGTAATATCTAGCTGTTATATTTTATACCAGACACTTGTAAAACTTCCAGTCAGGGCTCCAGATAATTTGTTGTTGAAATTGGAATTAAACAGAGTACTACTTACTTTCATAATTTATGATGTCTCTAATAAATGGAATGGCCAAACAAGTAGTTAAAAAAAATGCAGTACCCGTGAAAGACACAATAGTTTGTCTACATATAGTAATTTAAGAAATGCCTTTAGCATTGCCCTTACTTGATTTCAGTATTTTTAATTAAGCAAACCACTGAGAGAATTTTAATTTTCTTTAGTCTCTGCCTCAACAGCATTTAAATCCAGCATATGAAGACGCATGGAGCAGCAGTGATGATGAAGGCTGAATTTCAATTACGTGCTGATATAAAATTGACATTCAGGCATGGCATTCACGGACTTTATCTACAGAATTGGATATTGTCAGATTTATTGTGACCGGATTTTTGGTACAGTTCTGTAAGAGCAAAGTCTTTCGGAAATAACTTTCCACTGTTCTCTGTGTTTTCTTCACTGATGCAGTTAAACCTAAAGGATTACTGTTTTCATACTTAATTTTATACTTACCCTTACGGATTTGCATACTTTATTCAGTGTTGAACAGCTGATAAAGGAAAAAATAAAAAAGCCCTTGGGAACAGTTAATATTGCATTGTTTCTGGTATCACTAATATGTAAGGAGATGTCGTATTTGCTTCGTTTCCAAGAGACCCGATACAGAGGATTTCGCCCGAAGGACTAGCTCAGGGATACTTCCAGCTTATTTTTATCAATGTCTAGGTGGAGCAGGCTATCTCTGTTTTCAAGTGCTTATGTGCTTTGGAAGCTAACAGGATTTTGTGCCTGTTTTTTAGCATTTACTTTTTGCATGTTTCTCTATAAATGTATTATTCAGTTCAGAAGAAGGTATAGCTCGGATTGTCTGTTCAGGTATTTGTATGGTGACACAATCAACTAGTATCTGAATCTGTCCCAGAAAGTTAAGAATAGAAACCAGTTTAATTAGTTTTTATTGCTCCTGGTAGCAGATTTTTAAGGTCAGTCTTCTGTGTATGAATCTCTCGCACTTCCCTAGCCAGCTAGAAGAGTTCCTGGACAGAAACAGGCTTGAGGTACATGACAAGGCGAAGAGTGGATCACATTTCAAGTTAGAAATATGAAATGTAATCCTTCAAGACTGTTTTCATCTGAATTTGTTGTCCAAATGCCAAGTCTGATTTGAAAGGGAGGAGCTTTGTGGGGTTGTTGTCTCATCTCAATCTCTAGTTTGTGCTTCAGACATAGTGTAGTCACTAGTTTGAGAGCTGAGTTAGACGTTCCCGTCCGATGTAGATGCAGCTCTAAAGAGGAAAAATTCCTTCCAAAACAGAGCAGCTATTAGGACCACAAATGCAGATGAAAGGAAAAAATATTGTACAAATAAATGAAAGATAATAATTTAATCTTTGTATAGTATGTGTTATTTCTATGATCAGTATGCATTTTAGAATTAATTCACTGCGCTTCTGTATTTTATACAAGATACAGGCTGTCAGTTTCTATATCGATCTAGATCTGGCATTGTGAAATGATACCAAGTGAGGAATGGGCATATCAAGGGAATGTTGTGATTAAACAAGCTTAAAGAAACACCAGATCTGTGGTGGACTGGGAATCGTATATGAAATGTGAGAGGTAGAAAGAGAGGTCCCAGCCTGTCCTCATAGGAAGGTTCACCTCCGACAACCTACTGACAGCACTCTCCCTAATGCAATCCGGGATGCTGTTCGCCTTTGCTGCAACAGCACATTGCTGGCTTATGGTCACTTTAGTGTCCACCAGGGGTGCTGGGTCCTTTTCCGCAAGGCTGCTTTCCAGCAGGTTGGTCCCTGCCCTCTTCTGGTCCATGGAGGTTTTCCTCCCTGGCTGAAGGATTTGGCATTTGCCTTTATTGAGCATCGTGAGATTCCTGCTTGCCTGTTTCTCCAGTCTGAGATCTCTCTCAGTGGTAGCAGCGCAACCATCTGGTATATCAAGCACTCCTCACAGTCTTGTATCATCTGCAAACTTGTTGAAGGCCCATTCTATTCTATCCAAGGTCATACAGTACTGGCTGCACTATTGCCCCCTGAGGTACACCACTAGTGACTGGTCTCCAAATGGACTTTGTGCCACTGATCACAACCCTCTAGGCCTTACCCTTCAGCCATTTTTCAGTCTCACTGTCCATTTACCTAGTCTGTACTTTGTCAGCTTATCTATAAGGATGTTTTGGGAGAGTTGGAGCCTTGCTGAAGTAAGGGTAGACATCATCCACTGTTCTTCCCTCATCCACCAAGCTAGACACTGTGTTGTAGAAGTCTATCAGGTTGCTCCGGCATGATATTTCCTTCTTAAACCTATGCTGACTGCTGCCACCTTGTCTTTTCTGTGTCTGGAAGTGGTTTCCAGGATTGTTTGCTCCATCACCTTCCCAGTGATGGAGGTGGTTAACTGACCTGTATTTTCTGGGTCTTCCTTCTTGAAGACGTAGGTGACCTTGGCTTTCTTCCAGTCCTCAGAAACCACTTCTGCTCACTGTGACCTTTCCAAGATAATTGAGAGTGGTCTTGCAATGGCATCAGGCAGTTGTGTGTGTATCCAGTCAAGCACCATTGACTTGTGTATGTCCAATCTGTGCAAGTGTTCCCTAACTGATCCTCTTCCACCATGGGTATATGCCTTCCTCACTCCGAACTTTCTAGTGGTCTCAGGGACCTGGGGTTACTGAAGTCCAGTCTCACCACTAAAGACCGTGATGAAGAGGCATTGGGTACCTCAGCCTTTTCTGTGTCCTTTGCCTCCAGTTCCCTTACCCCATTTAGCAGTGGGCCCACATTTTCCCTAATATTCCTTTTGCTGCTGATACACCTGTAGGTTTTAGGTTTTCTTTTCATATTCCTCACCAGATTTAACTCCAGATGGGTTTTGGCTCCCTATCCATGCGTGCTAAGACAGTTTCTCTATATTCTTTCCTGCTTCCGCCTCTTGTATGCTTTTTTTTTCTAATCTTGAGGTTTGTTAGGAGCTCCTTTTTCATGCATGCAGACATCCTTCCACCTTTGCTTTATTTCCTGTGTGCAGGAATGGACTGTCCTTGAAAATCAGCTAGCTCTCCTGGACAGTCCTTCTCACCTGGGCCAGGGCCATATCCCATGGAATTCTTCCAGAACCCTGAATACAGATCTGTCTGGAAATGTGGAAACTTTCCTCTACACTTCTATGAGACTCATTTTCATAGTCTTGCTGACTAACTTTTTGCATATCAATTTTTTACAGAAGTTGCACCATGAATTCAATGTAGGATTCAGCTCAGGAAGAGGTGAGCTGGGTGTAACACGTGCAAGTATCTGTCCACCCAGGCAGCTGTTGGTTCAGTGTCTCAAGCTGTGCCAAACAGTTGGAAATAGAAATTAGTTGCCTTGGAGGCTTGCTGCTCCTACTAACAGCTAGTATCTTCTACACAGGAATCTTTCCAAATTCTCTTCTGGTATCAGTTGATGATGTCATTCTCCCTCTTGACTGTTGTCCTCTGCTGGAAGGAGAGGTGTTTCTGTGTCTCATATGGGCAAGAATCCAGGCACATTCTGCAATCCAGCACCTGCAAACCTTCCATATAATGGCAGTGGTTGTTAGATGATGTTTAGTTTGCAAGACTTGAAACCTCTTGCTACTAGCCAGCATCTCAAACACCAATTTCTGTGAGGATTCTACCTTGAATAATTACATATATGTTGTGATTTCCTTCAGTACTTCTAGTTTTCTGTCAATGTGGTAGAT
Source organism: Steatornis caripensis (assembly GCA_013398225.1). Taxonomy (NCBI): domain Eukaryota; kingdom Metazoa; phylum Chordata; class Aves; order Caprimulgiformes; family Steatornithidae; genus Steatornis; species Steatornis caripensis. The sequence goes on along the minus strand of VZSC01000027.1, from coordinate 80,798 downwards.
TTATTGAAGTTTTCTCTAGAACAAAAGATTATTTTATTTCTGCTGCATTCTTATTACTTAATTACAGTACTTAATTACTAGGTGTTGGTATCTTCAAAATGAAAAAAAATTAAAGGACAGCGAAGATATGCTGTATATTATTTTTCACTGGAAAGAGCCAAGTGTTAAGCCAATGGTGTCAGTTGCAACTGTGCATCTGTTGGTTGTGTTTAAGTTAAATGTGATAATTACATCTGAGTCTTCAACTTCATTTATGGTTATTCTGCTTCTATGCTTTTAGCATGTATTTTTATAGTATCAGAGCTCTTCCAGAATGAGAAATTCAGCACATGGGGTGTTATAGCCTTTATTGCGCTTCCCGTCCTTATGTTAGTCAGAAAAAAACATGACATTTGAAAATCCATTCAGTTGTCAAAAGGAGTGCTGTATTCATGTTGAAACAAAGTTATTCACCTGAGAGGCAAACAGCTGATAGCTGGATTCAAAGTTCCAGTTAAAAACAGTAAGAAAGTTAAGAATTTAAAGAGAGAGCTTAAGCTGGAATGGACTGCACTCTTATCACGGTGGTAGTACTGGGATTTAGTAGGCATACTCTGCATCAGAATACGTAGAGAAGTACTTTCATCTTTTCAGGCCATTCCGGGAATTGACTATTGCTTAGAAGAGTTGCTTTGCCTGCCAAGGCGGAGATTTTTATTTGAGACTGATACAGCAGGTACCAAAAGAGGGAAAAGAATTTATTTGTTCTTACAAGAGATCAAATAATTTCCTTTCCTTTCTAGCCTAAGGAAACAATGGAGGTGGGAGTCAGTCTGAGCCAGCCCAGCTGAAGAAATTGAGAGAGCCTGAGACAAGCCTCCTTCAGCTTGACTGAGAGTTGAGTTCTGCAGAGAGAGTAAGATAGGACTCTTTATTATTTATGTCAGGGTTGTGATGCTCGGAAAGAATCTGGCATTGAGACATCCAAGCAAAAACCTGTTTTTTTCCACCTGTGCACAAACCTGGAAGAAAGCATTAACATATAAGAATTTAAATATGGTTAACTTCCCAGTATTGGGAAGAACAAATTAATACCATGTGCTTGCCTCCCTTTGCCCTCTCCTCTATCTCTGGTGTACTCACGCTTACACAGAGGCTGGCAAGACTAAAAACAGGATTTGTTTGCCACCTTTTTTTTGCTTTGTTTGGATTTGTAGTCAGGCCAGGCTTCTGACTGCATAAGACATCTGTTTTTTTTTTAATCAAGAGTGAGTTCCTCATATGCTCAGTCATCGTAGGGTCCAGAATTTGAAAGTCCTGTCATTGTAAAGCTGAAAAATCCTTGGATTGGGGAATATCCATAGAATTGTCTGTTACAAATTTTTCCCTTATGTTTACCATAGTATTATAGTCCTTATCCTACTGAATCGAGATAGAGAGAGATGTATTTATACACACACACACATATATATATGCACACAAGATATAAATATATTTAAAATATCACTGCTTTGGCACCATTGGAGGATAGTTCTCAGTTTTATCCTCACCTCATTTTTTAATGCAGGTGAGGGTCTAGTGTATACAGTTGAGAATTGTAAGCTCTTCCATGCACATTTGCGTAGGATCTGCTACAATGAATGGGTAAGCCTACAGCTGGCTTGGTACAAGTAGAGTTGGAGATACGTAGTCAAGTTAAAGGAATGTCAGTTACACCACAGGAACTGTCCAGATACATATTTTTGACACATAAAACATAGGAATTAACATGGTTATACTAGTCCACAAAGAAAGAGAGCTTGAGTATTGGCCATGGCCTTAGCCACAAAGATGTGTGCTGAAGTTTTGACACCTGAGAGATGTTCTTGAAGGCAGAATATTGGTTTCACTGGACAGTAGTTAATGCTTATAGTACCCAACTAAACCAAAGTATGTAAAACATATCAGTAAAGTCCTCTTGTGTGGTCAAAGCTGAGTTACAAAATGGACATGACTCCTTCCATCCTCCCCTTGCTTTTGTTTTCTTTTAGTCTATTTTATAAAAGTGGTGGGAATGCAGGATAAAAAGGAATGACAGAGTGGCCAGGAATTCAGGCAGGTGCATAACTACTCCCACAGCTTCATCTGTTCTAATCGTATCTGTGTGCTGTGTAGTTAGCCTTGCCCACCAGCCCACACATTCTGCCCAGATGAAGCTAACTGATGTCATCGACCACACCGGCAACTTAACCACTTCCAGTCCTGCTAAATTCCACCAAGCCCAAAAAGACTGGAAAGAATATTTGGGGTTATTAAGGCAGCTTTCTAATTAAATATGAAAGAATTTTTTAATTGCATAGGCATATGGCTGTGTTCTTAATTTTCATTTTATCACCATTTGCTTTCAAATTAAGGCAGAAAGAAACCACGATATTTTTAGTTACACATTTTAGCTTCGTGCTAAGAAGGAGACTTTTGGTCAGTCACTGAGGTCTGTACACTTGGAACATTACGAATCCACTCTTTTCTTGCAGGTGTGGGACAGAGACACATCTGCGATCATAAACAGGTTTTATTGTAAATTTCCTCATACCAAATTGGAGATTAAAATCAGCAGCAGTTTAAATCAGTCCAACCAGTTATTTTTACAGCCATATGTTTGTAATCTAGAGTAACATGTTCAAGCAAGAATGAGGTAGTTTATTCTGCAACAAAAATAATACGCTTTTGTTTAATACAAAATAGATTAATGTGGGGGGCAGAGAAAGAGTGGGTTGTTGAAACATTTTTTTGCTGTTCTTCGCAGCCACATTTGAAAGATACTGAGCATTTTCCTTTCCTGTTGACTGCAAAATATATATTCAACAGGATGCTTGCTTTGTATTGGTTACATGTCTTAGCCTCCAACAGAATTATTAAAACATTCTAAGAAAATTTGGAATAATATTTTTAGAAAAGTTAGCTCAGAAATCATATTCATAATAAATGAAGAAATATATTATGCTCTTACTGGAGATCATTGGCAAGAATAAACTTACATTTGGTAGCCAGCCAGTTCCATTTGTATTTAAAATTTAAAGTTGACTCTTAATCCTCTCTGTTAGTAGTTCAGGATGGCTTCTGAAGGAACTGTAGCTATTAATACCTGCCTGCAATGTTTTACTTTCATCCGCACAAATTTATCTTGGTGTGTATGGTGGATCTTTAATCTCTCAGTACCGTTTTAAGAAACGGGGGTAGTCTGGCAAAAAGAAAAGAGAAAAAAGAGAGTCCTTTCCTCTAACGTAGGGTACATCTGTTCTGCAGGCAGCAGCATAATACAGAGATGTTAACTCTAGCTTACGTGAGCAACCCCACCTTGCTGGGGTGCTCATCAATTCACCTGTTTGGAGCTTAATACTGCCATGGCTGGGCAGTTTTGTCACTGCGTTAATACGCTTCTTTCCTGTTTTCTGTAGATATGCTGTGTCAACAGGGCACAATGAATGCAGCACGTTGGGGAGCCCATGGTTGCTGTGATAAAAGATACACCAAACAGTAGGTGTATGGTAAGAACATAAAGTTCTCATGTTTTGTGGCAGTCAGTAGGGAGTGTCTCGTGTTGCTCAACCATTAATTACTCTTGCTGTTGCCTCCTACACTGTTCTGTAACACCTCAGGAAATCAGCTGATTATGATAGTCATGCTAGCAAACATGAAAAAAAAAAGTTTGCGGACTTTATAAAATAGTAGATTTGAATGAAGCTCTTTTCTTTTGCCAATTACTAGTTATTCTAGGTGAAGTATATAGCCCAAAGAATGTGTATTTGTACCTGAATCACGCATTATGGCCTATGTGAGTTGAAGATAAGCATCTGAAGCATCCAAACGGTCTGATGCTCTTCTGTGGTTTTGTACTGCCACCAGTGCAACAGGGGTCTTGTGCTGAGCAGTTCTTCTGTACATCTTCTGTGGGAAGTGGTCACATTTGGCCCTTACTTGGAGTGTATTGCATGTTCTCAGGATAGTGCATAAATTATTTCCCAAGGGAAAAAAAATACATCTCTAGAGTTGCGTGGAACTTTGCCATCTGAATGCTATTCATCATTGTTTATAAAGAAAGTTTCCAGAACATTTAATTGTTTTGCAGACAGCTAATATACCTGAGGGCCTAAATGAATGTTTGAAACAGCTGCTTCATCCTGTTCTGCTGCTATGGATAGCTATTAAAGTTTAGGTTGACTAATGAAGTATATCAAAGTAATTTAAATAACACTCGGTGATGGGCTCCTGTATTAAATATAGATACATGTGAGACATGCAGGACTCTGGGGTGTAAGAATTGTACTGCTGCTTAGCAGAATTCCTATGTTGGATTATAGGTTTCAGTACTTCAGGAGGCTTGTTCAGTGCGCCTACACATGTATAAGGACTCACTAGTACATCTCGTATCAGTACAAAGACTTACTATATATTCCAGTGGCCGTGAAAACTGTGCCAGAAAAGGTTTTTTTCCTGCCAGAGAGAGGAAAAACAATGCAAGTCAAAGAGTGGAAAGTGGTCCAGTAGTTCACCAAACTGCTCAAGCATTAAGCTTGACAGGCACAAGAAAAATTGAGATAGAGAAAGGAAATACAGGAGCCGTTCTGTTTTAGAAGGGAAGGTAGAGCCCTGCTTGTGCCCCAAGATGCACAGGGTGTGCATGTTCGACAATCCTGCATGCTGCAGTCATGAATCACCAAGGCCAGCGCTCACCTCTGTGGTGCCCTGATCTCCCAAACCTGAGGTGAAGGTCCTGCTCCACATGGGACAGTGCATGGGAGCTGTGAAAGTAATGGCTTTCACACTGCTCCATCTTCCTCCTGTTTCCATTGCTTTAGCTAGGGGTCAATTACATACAAATCTTTCACGGTCTGCAATTCCTGCCTCCTCTTCCTCTCTCCCCAGCATGCTGTTCGTAATCGTTGCTGTTAGTTTGCATCTCCTTTCTCTGCTGTACGCAGCCACGTCCACACACAGCTCCAAGCCAGGGCTTAATGCTGACCTGTCTACACTGAGATACTCAACCTTTTACTCATCCAGTATTACTCATCAAGCTCTTCTGCTTAAAATTGATACTTCTTTGATGCTTTTCAGGTATCATCTGAACTCTCTGGGCAGTCCTTTGCCGTGTCCTCCCCTTTCTTTACCATTTCCATTTGGCTGGCCTGGCTACATGCTTAGGTGTGGACAGTGGTCTGCCAGTTCAGATACTGTTTTGAGCAGAAGAACGTGAGAGCTTTTATCTGAAAGTCATTTGGTCGTGTTAGAGCAGAACTGTATGCACAGAATAAGGAAAATGGGAGGGAGGTGTCATGGTTTGAGCTCAGCTGGCAACCCAGCACCCTGCGGCTGCTTGCTTACTCCTCCCCTTCAGTGGGATGAGGAGAAAATGTAAGGAGAAGCTCTGGGGTTAAGACATGGACAGGGAGAATTCACTCACCAGTTATGGCCACAGGCAAAACCAGACTCGACTGGGGGGAAAAATCAATTTAATTTGTCACCAATCAAATCAGAGTAGGACAATGAGATGTGAAACAAGACCTTAACAACCCCTTCCCCCACCCTCTCGCTCCNGATGTGTTACTTTGTGTTGCTTTACACAGTTCTCAAGTGTAGTGGATTGACCCTGGCTGGATCCCAGGTGCCCACCAAAGCCACTGTGTCACTCCCCTCCTCAGCTGGGCAGGGGAGATAAAACATAACGAAAGGCTCGTGGGTCGAGTTAAGGGCAGGGATAGATCACTCAGCAATCACCGTCATGAGCAGAACAGACTTGACTTGGGGAAATTAGCTTAATTTATTACCAATCAAATCAGAGTAGGATAATTAAAAATAAAACCAAATCTTAATAACACCTTACCCCCAGCAGGGCTCAGCTTCACTCCTGATGTCTCCCCTTCCTTCCCCCTCAGCAGCGCAAGGGAACAGCCAATGGGGGGTGCAGTCAGTTCACCAGAGATTGTCTCTGCCGCTCCTTCCTCCTCAGGTGGGGAGGGCTCCTCACACGCTTCCCCTGCCCCAGCACAGGGTCTCTCCCACAGCAGACAGTCCCTTACGACCCCCTCTAATGTGAGTCCTTCCCACGCGTTGCAGCCCCTCAGGAACGCACCGACCCAGCACGGGCTGCCCACAGAGTCACGGTCTGCATTGGGAGCAGGCACCTCCCCTGGTGTGGGGTCCTCCACGGGCTGCAGGTCCCTCTCTGCTCCTCCATGGGCTGCCGGGGCACAGCCTGCCCTCTCCCTGCAGGCTGCAGGGGAATCTCCGCACTGGCCGTCTCCTCCCCCTCCTTCCTCACTGATTCCCGGTATCTGCACAGGTGTTTCTCTCACCTCCCCCTCCTCTCTCTCCTGCAGGTCTCCATGACCGCTCTGTTGTCCCCCTCTTAAATACCTTATCATCACAGAGGTGCATCTGTTGTCTCTAAATGGCCCGGCCTCAGCCCCAGACATGGCTGCCTTTGAGCTGGGGAAGCTTCGAGCAGCTTCTTACAGGGGCCACCCACCTGTGTAGCTGCTTGCCCTGCTACCGAAGCCCCACCACACAGACCCCACACGGGAGGTTTCATTAGCTTTTTCATCACCCTTTTGTAAGGTGTACATGCAGTTTTTGGAATAAAATTAGCTGTTTGTCACTTCCCTTGGACAACTTAATATTTTTCTAAGAGGCAGCTCATTAATTCTCACACTTGCAGCGTTTGTTCATTAAAGTTGGTAGAAAAGAGTTGTCTCGAAAACCTGGCATTTTAAATTAATTTTACTATTTTCATTTTATAATTGACCTGTGTTCATCATTATTTACCCCAGTCACCTGCACCTTCTTAAAATCTTACAGTCATTAACAAAAGTGATCATATAAATGTTCCAGATCTGGTTTATCCAAAAAGAGACATAGTTAAAGAAAAGTATAGCTGAAGTATTGCAGAAATCTTTGAAAATCAGCACCACTACTAACTGCCATATTAAAGTATTTCTCAGTTTTGTAGCTTTGCACAATATAAAACAGATGCAAGATTTGTTGTGTATCCTCATTTGTAAATACTACTTCTCTCTGATCTTTCCTTACACAAATTCCCATTTCAGCTTTTCTCCCCATTGTTTCTTAAATGCCATTTTACTAGTCCAAACTGAATTATTTCAATTCATTCTGTTAAAATGTTCTCACTGCCTTGTCTCCTGTTACCTTATCTAAGACCAGCAGCCTCCATGATACACAGCTGCAAGCTCTGCTCTATCCAGCGTTGAGATTTTACCACTTTTTCCTGTATAACTATTCATAAAACCTGGCCTAACCTTTTTTTTTTGTGTGCAGAGTCCACAAATTTTCATTTGCTCACTTCCCATCTTGATGGCTTCCTCTTCACTTACTCCCTATCTGCCACCTATTTAATGAAAGATGCCACAAATTTTAAGATGGGTCACATGCTAAGATCTAGCTATTTTCTTTTTACCTTTGCTTTTTTACCTTCGCTTTTATTCTCCCAGCATATCACCTCCTCTTTAAATCACTTCTCTTTCTCTTCAATACATTTCATAATTCTTACCTAGACTGCCTGCATAATCTTCATTCATTTACTCTTCCAGCATCTATCTCCACCATTTTTACTACTACCTTACTCCAAGCTGGTCTACCCAGGTTGTATTTTTTCACTCTTACTGGATTTCAAGACTCAATTCTATCACTATGGGTTCAGAAAATGAGTCAGACATTTATTTATGGTTACCTTTTAAGTATTGATGGAATGTTACTGCATTGTGCTTTCAGCTGCATCCTATGCTGTCGCATTGTCGTGGGTGTCCCAGGACACCATTAACCCAGAAAACAGATAACTAACCATAACTGACAAAGTTATACCTTGCTTCTTTTGCAGGATCACATCATCCACTCTTCCTTTCTACTGTCCTGAAGCTTTAACCCCTTCATTGTATCAGGACTCACATCACTTGATACTGTAACACAGGTTTATTAAACATGTGAATCGTTTAATATAGGCAGTAAACCTTCATCTAACATCAGCAGAACAAAAAACAAAAAAGTGTTTTATTACATCCATGAGTGTATTCTAAATGTTTACAAGATAATTAACCAAGACATATAGGGGATATGTAATGTACGTTGCATTGCAGTGCCTTGACAGATATGCTTAACTTTGTTAAAAGCTGTTGTCGAAACCGCTTTGAGGAAAATAACAGTTTTCTCAGATCTTATAAAATCTGAGCTTTTGCTGCACAAAGCAGAGAAGATTTCCTTGAATGGAGTCTGCAGAAGTCTGCAAGTAAGTAGATATTCTGCTTTATTCCAAATCCATGCAATGTTATCGTGCTCAGAGCTATCACCTATTCAAGGAGACAAAGATGTTACCAGAGATGACAAAGTCAGGGACAGTCAGCAGAAAGAGTCCTGTTTGTGTCTCAACTATCTCTTTCTGCCTGCGCTGCCACCACAGCAGCCACCAGAGTCTGCAGCATTCAGAGCCCCTAGGGCGCTTAAGTTAAAGACAGGCCAAAGAGTCACAGGGACATCCTCAGCAATTGGGTGAGAGTTCAAAATGGGTGAAATTAACTTTGCCGTACTCCTCTTTGGGTCGCAGGAAGGAAAGCTGTGGTGCAGAACTGGATTGCTGCTTTACTTCCCATGAATGAAAATCCTGCTATGTCTCAGTAGAGTCTTGAAAACAAATCCAGCATAATGAAAGGAGTTTGTAGGGAAACTCCCCTGCTTTGTCTCTTCAGGTTATTTATCTTCTGCTTTTCTGTCTCATCAATCTCCCTTTTATATTACTTCACCATTCTCATCCTACCCACATTTCTTTCTAGCCCATTTGGAAAAATAAGGTGTTTTCTTAGGAACTCTAACCTAAAAACCTTTTAACTGTTAAAGATTAACCATTAAAGCATCTGTGGAAAAGCACACATTTCCCTCACACTTGACTCCAGCCTGCCCCATTCTGAAACTCAGCTATTAGTAATGCTTCAGTAGCTTGTTCACACTTAACAGGTTGAGTAGGAAGACAAGCTGAGATCCTACATGAAAAATACGCAAATACAGGCAATTATTGTATGCCTTGGTGGGGAGCCACAAACACCTCTAACTATGAGCAAGCAAGTGTAAGAACTTGTATTTCAGTGGCAGAATTTGTTGGAGATTTTGATTTTGATGAAGCCCTCTAGTGAGTTTTCTGAGAGTGGTTTGGGCACTTTCAGAGTGGAAGAGAGGAAGGTTGCGCACATGCCTGTGCAGAGAGGAAAAAGGATGAATGCAGCAAATTAGGCCTAGGTGGAGGACATCAAACAAAAAAGGGCTTTTTGGAGAGAATGATGTGCACGTGTAGCTGGAAAAGCAAAGCTCTGAAGTTTCTATTTCGGGCATGCAATATGCTTCAGAGAAGGAAACTCAGTGCTATGGCACTGGTAGGAGCTTTCCAAAAGGCATCTATAGTCGTGTTGAACTTCGGGGCTGAACATGGTCTAAATGCCTAAAACTTTACAACTTTACCTGAATTTCCCTAAAAGATTAACAGATATTTGGACCTTTCCTTTATATAAGGTGATCAAAAGCAGTTTCCAGTGTCAGTGAAGGGTTTCCTACACAGCATTTTGCTTAGTCCGTTTCTAGTGATATTGAAATATTTCTTTCTACCTCACCATAAAATCATGGTAGAAGCAATTTCACCATTTAGACTGAATTAGCTAAACTCTTCTTAAAGAAAGAGTATAAGGCAAACTAGACTGTGAAATGTCTTCGTGTTTAGGAATTTTGGTGAAATTTCAAATGGCTTTTCAGTTTCTGCCTTAAAAAAGAAGTAATTTGTTTTATTATAAATGCATTTGTGGTTTAGAAGCATCTAGGTCCTCTAGCAGAATCAAAGACTAAGCATCCTAGGACAAGAACTAACTCAACTGACAACCAAAAAGAGAGTGGGGAAAATGGAATGATGTTGGCTTTTCACAATTACTTATTTTGAATTGGGTTATTGTTGTTGTCGCTGTTATTACATTAACTGGTAGTATGTAGGATTATTTATTTCAGTATTATCTGCAATTTGCAGAATCTTAGACCAGAAGGATTAGGGGGCGTGTCCTGACAAAGAGCACTAATTCCTGTATGGCTCCTGTATATGAAAATACTGCCACCAGAAGAAACAAAGATGCTTGAGGTTAACTTCTTTTTCCTCATCTCCAATACATGACGAAGAGACAAGCTGCGTTAAAAATGGTAAGAGAGAATAGTAAGCAACAGTAAGTAGTTTAGTCCTTTCTTTGTGTGACAATGACATTATAACTGCTGAAAGATATTTCAGCTGCATTCATATGTATGAGCTTGTGTAGCCTTTGAGATTTTTTGTGTACATAGAACTCATTATAAACAATAAAGGCCAAGATCTAGCCAAGAGCAGCCTCAAAGTCAGGAGCCTGAAATGTCTGTGGAAACCTTGACATAAGTTTAAAATTTCCATTCTGCCTCTTACTGCATCTCTCAGTAGAAAAGGGGAGCACAATAAATATAATAATGGTTTACCTCAACCACAGTAAGTCTCTGGATAAAGACAATAGTTGTCAGAAAGAAAAAAATGTGGGGAGAAAGCTTCGGAGTATTCTTTAGAAATATTTGAGACGCCATGTTAGAATCACAGAAAAAGACTAGTAGCCTCATTTAATAGTTTTCTACTATCCAGTGGTTAAGCTTGGAAGATAAATATTGGCTTCTAAGAATACAGATTCTTCCTATGCTCTGTATAAAATAATAACTTTCTGTGTTTGTGGGTGTCATACATGCAAAGCAAAAACAGTACCTCAGGTGCAAAACTGGTCTATGAATGTAGGTCTTACAAACTTCGCCGTAGATTTAGCCTCAGAATTTTTTCCAGCTGAAGAAGATCTGACTATGTTTTATCCCATAGCAACGTGCTGTAGACTAATGCAGAAGTAACAATTCATTGAACAGTAACAACGAAGGAAATGTAAGCTTCTTTTTGAAATGCTGGGATTTTTCAGTAAGATTCAACACACTGTAGAGTTGCATTAATCTCAGTCAGTTTCTGTTTCAGCTGTTCTTGTAACTCATTACTTTGCCTGTGGCTACCATAGAGTGAGTGTAAAGGCATGTCAAAGTGGGTGGAGGTATGAAAAAGAGTACACTTAACAAGATTTTTTCTCAGCTCCCACCTACACCTAAGAATCAAATAATGCTTTGCCTTCTGCTATGAAGGTGCTTTCCCACTTGCACCTTTTACTCATGACCTATTTAAATTCTCAGTCTCAACAGTAAAGGTGTAGTAAGAAGAGAGAAAGAATGACAGCACCTACTCTGAAACGCACTGTAAGACATAGCGCTGTTTCATGCAGTTGCCTAACATGTCTCCAGATGCAGCTGTTGAAGATGACAGGAGTTTGCCGGGGAGTGTCCTCAGTGGGAATATAGGCCCAGGATATACCCTGTAGCAACAACGTATCCTGTTGCATTTGAAGTCGCTCACTGACAAGCCTGATTTCTCAACTAGTGTAGGAAGGTACTGATCTTCTTTGCAAGAAACCATTTGGTTCACTGAGTTCAGACTAAAAGTTTCACTAGTTTGTTTGATGGGGGTTTCCCCACCTTCCTTCCATACTAGTCTTAGATTCCTTCACAGCACATTTTGGGTTTCATGTCAGATCCTCCAAGACAGAATGTGTCTTTCCAGTGACATTACTATTCACATCTTTAAACCTCACCTTGAGCCTCGCTGTTTGATAGCTCTGCTGCGCTCCTTTAGAGGACATCTTTAGATGACATCTTTATCTGCACAAATTCATTGTTGAACTGTTGCAAGTGACATTTGTGGTGAGTAGTAATAAAGGAATTTCAAGCACCTCCTAAAAAGCCAGACTGTTTAGCCCATCTCTGTGAGCATGTCACATCTGCATCAGTAGTAGTGCTGCCGTGTTAGTACTATCTGCTTAAAAGGCACTCTTGTGGCTGCCTGGAAGATCAAGGATAGTATGGCAATAAAAATGCATCTGTGTTGGCCTGCAAAGAGGTGTGCAGGGTTTTTTCCGTGAGGCACTAATAAAGCCACGCCTGTAAAATCCCCAAAAGGAGGTGATGCCCAGCCAAGTAACAGCCCACCATGTTTGATAGTCTTGTGAGGTCAGCTTCTCTCCACCATTCCTGCCATGTTGCCCACTAAGTACGGCTCAGCTTTGTCAGGCTCAGCAGCCTGAAGAGCATTTACTCAGCCCTCGAGGAAGCTTTAGTTACTTGCTCTTGAGTTTGCTGTTGCTTTGGTTATGCTGCTACGGACACTTGAGCTGGGAAGAATAAAAGGAGTTCAGGTATGTTTATGTGAACTATTGTGATAAGAATGTAAGTGTGTGTCCTCCTTTAGAAGGAGAACTTAAATCACAATGGGAAGGCAAGTGTTGTCTTGCTGGTGTGTGGTGGTGGCTCAGGTGTTCCCTGTGAAAATGTCAGATTTGATTGTAAAGGTTAAAGAAAAGAGGGATACAGCAAGTAATGCTTTGAACAAAATTTTCAGTTATACTCTAACACTGTCTTCTTCCTCACAGAGGAAGAGATAGTGTTGTGTATGTGTGTCTGTGCTAGCTGGCCAAGAGTGTGTCGAAAGGATTGGGATTTTTTGTTTGGAGAGGGCTGGGGATAGACTCCTGAGTGAATCCGAACTGTTAAGCACAGCTTAGCTATTTGCCCATGTGGTTTTATTTTATCTTTGTTTTGTTGAAGTCTTAAAACTCAGATTGTGGTCTCTCTGCTACCCGTTGGAGAGTGTAAAGAGTACCAAAGATAGAAGATGCAAGAAAGGAGTGTATTCTTGATGCCTGTTTCCATGGCATGAACTTGTTGGCCAAGAGGAAGGGGAACTGAGCAGAACTGAGCAGAAAGGGTTTGGGTGTAAAGTTGTTTGAGTAACAACACTGTGAGGTAGAATCTGCATCATCCCCTCTGGGCAGAGCACTGAAAGGACCAGCCTAGAGTAACAGAGCTGTGATCTTCCCAGGTTTTTGCACTGGGCAGATGGATAACTGAATGGAGAGGTTCAATGCATCGACTCCTGCATTCTTAGTGGTTAAGTGTTGATTTGCTGCAGCTTCAGGGTTAGGTGTTTAAATTAAGAAATACCAGAAGTAGTTACTTATTTAACTCTTACTGCTCTTTATTGTGCTTATGCAGGATGAAGGTTATCACTTAATATTATTTTCAGGCATTCTTCTGGATCAAAACAGACAATAACTCCAACTCTTGGTGAATTTTTGCTGATACTTACTACAGAGTTTATGAAAATTGTCTGAACCAATAAACTTACTCCCAATTCTCACTGACATAACTAAGATGGGGATCCACCATGCAGGCAATGCTGTCATTCAGCAGAAAACTAAGGCTTTTTCAGCTGCTTTACTCCTTGAGCATTTACTCCCCTCCACTTCTTTGGGGTGCAGCATATAGCCAGCATTTAGAGTCCTAGTGGTTTTGGTTTTCTTTAGAAAGAAACTCTTGAGACAACTGGGTATGTTCCCTGGTAGAACCCTGTTTCCTTAAAAACAATGTTTCCCCAAAATAATAGGGGAAAAAGATCAAGCTGACAGCATCCTTCTTCAGAAGTCCAAGTCTGATTTCCATGAGGATAGTGTCTCTATGAGAAATTGTTTCTAACCTACTCCAAAAGTTTTCTTTGTACACATTTCCCTTGTTTGTTCTCTCTCCTGCACAGCTTCAGCTCATTATTTGCAGGGAAGATTATAACCTATCCTAGCAAAAAATATCTTTAAGATGCTGCAGATTAGTCCTTGTAAAATCTTAGCATGCGGCTAGTTGATTTAATGGCTTGGGCCAGCATCTACCTCACTCCGAAGAGAAGCATAAACGGCCTTTCTACTGACAGTGGCAGACGGTGCTCTCCCACTCTTCAGATTAAAACAGATCTGTGACTGTCCTAACGTTTTCTTCGTGACTGCCACCGCTACTTTGCAGCACACTTGCACCATCTGAATATGCACCGTGAGACTCTTATGGATGAAACGGTAGAGCTCACAGTGCGTCCTTTCATAAAGGAAGGCCATTGGGTGTCCACATTTCTATATATAGAAGCATGATAATGGAAAATATCCTTAATGCCTTTTGCGAATATTTCTAGAAAAATAAATACATAAGTGAACATTTTTTTTGTTGGTTCGTTGGGTGGGTTTTTTTTTTTGGTTTTGTCATTTGTTCTTTTTTCATAATTTCAAACCCCCCATTTAAAATACCTGATCTGTGGTATGGTAGTACTATAGGTGTGAGAGACCACAGAAGAAGTGTAATTAGCTATAAAATGTAATACAGATTTCTGTTTGATTAGTAATTAGCTTATGAGATTTCTTTTTCAGGAATCATTGTCTCACAGATTTTATCTTGCCAGTGAAGAGGCTCAGTTTCAACACCAGCCGGTTTGCATGTGTAACCTAGCTACGACAACTCAGTACAAACTACAAAGACACCTCAATCATGCTGCAAGATTCAAAATCTTTTGAAATTCCCAGCCTGTTCTTCTTAGCATCCTATCTAAAAATTAATGTAAATTAGAAAGTTCTTACACTTAATCAGTTGGTTTCATTTAAATTTATAGGAGCCCTTATTAGGAAGGTGGCAATACTTATTTTAGCTGATGTGAAACATATCTTGGCTATAGCTCCTTTTCTGAGTGTCTTGAAAAAAGTGTCTGCCGCAAGGCTGTTTTTCCCATGATTTATGTTTCCTTGAGCATGAGTGGGTATCTTCAGTTTCAAAGTAACTTATTAATCTGTGGCCTGTGTGCCAAGCACAGGTGACATTACTGTCATGGGGAGAATAGGGACAAAGACAGCCTGGTGTGTCTGAAATCAGATGGGAACCCCAACCAGGGAAAGCTGTAATGTATTGAGCAATAGTGTTGAATAGAATCATAGATTCATAGGATGGTTTGGGCTGGAAGCAACCTTAAAGGTCACCCAGTTCCAAACACCAGGGACACCTTCCACCAGACCAGGTTGCTCAAAGCCCCATCCAACCTGGCCTTGAACACTTCCAGGGAGGGGACATCCACAACTTCTCTGGGCATCCTCCTTCCCTTTTGCTTATCCATTTATTTCTTTTTATTTTCCTGCTTTTCTTCCCAATCCCACCTGCAGAAAGTTTTATAAAAATAAAATAAAATAAAATAAAATAAATCAGTGAAAGACTTAGGTTTCCACAACACATTGATAAGTACATGTAGCATGACCAAGAATCAGTTTTGGAAAGTAATTTTTTTGTATGATTTTACTGTAGTTTTGCATCTTATGAGTACTGGCATATCTGTCAAGGCAGAACGGACTCTGGATTTGTTGTAATTAATGGTAAAGCTCCCTTTTCTGGTCCTTTGTTTTTGTTCATGTTTCAGAGGTTGGCAGAGAAAGGACAGAGGAGCTGCTTTGCTGTTCGCAAGGTTCTGCAATTTAGTAGCATTCATGGGAATTCTTGTGGACATTGGCATGAGAAATATGAGAAGAAACACAAGAAATAAATAGATAGTTGGTTTTCAAAGAGGAGGAGGTGGGCTTTCAATGGCTTCCTCAAAAGTTTTGTAGATGTCCATTTCTCACTGTGATATTCAGTTACCTGATAAGTTGTCTCCTGAGCCTCGGCTGTCTGTGTATGAAACAAATGAAACAACTCAGGGGCTCTGGTTTGAAGGTCTCTTCTCACTCCTTAACCCAGGTGTACCATCTCTGTAATACATTCTCACAGCATAATGTCTGGAAACTGGCAAAATTAGTTGGAGGATTTACGTGGACACTGGACATAGCAAAGAGAGCACTCTTTGACAGGCAACCCTGTCTCTCCTGTTCAGGAAACGCAGCAGCCCATGAACAAGTGTGGTATTTTCACTAGGGAACCTGTAGGAAGATGATGTGAGAGATACAGCTGTTTATACATCTCTGTGCCATCACATGCTGCTTGGATAAAGAAGCTGTGCCTTTTGTGTTCAGACAAAATGCAAATCAACAGCTACTCAAGCCCACACCTAAGAAAGATCTTACTCTTATCCTTGCAGATGTTGTGCAGGACATGGGACACTGCGGTGATATGCACAGCTACGTCTTCACTAGCACCATAGAGTTTCCCTAGGCTGTACTGATTTGTCTTGCTTAATTCACTCACTTCTAACAGCACAAACCAAACTTTAAATCAGGTAAAAGTCCTTGTTGATTACTCTGATTTAGAGGTGTTGTAGTTTGTACTAACAACTTACTGTTACTGATCTTCCTGGAGCTCTGCACTCTTCTGGTGTATTACACCATGGCACTCCTGTACCTGCTAGCTTGGTCAGCTAAAGCCTGTCGAGCACAGCGCAGGTATTCGGCAGAGTTAGACTTTTTTTGTTTGGTGTTCTTTATGATACACGTTAGAATGCTTTTGCAGTCATGGAGCACCGCTCTCTAAAAGGAACTTATTTTTCCAGATGTGTTTATGCACCCAGTTCATGGTTAAGGCTGTGATTATGGCATAATGTTGTGGCCAGCTACAACAAATAGACCCCACAACCCTCCAGATTCCTGAAAAGATTACCAGTTCCTTTAGCTTCGTTTCCACGAGCTCCTACAGAATAAAACATTTGCTACCGTCACTGTCAGTAACACATACAGGTACAATTTGACTTATGAAAGATCTATCCATAAATTTTGTATAACAAAACTGTTGGTAGATGGCATCTGAATTAGAGTTCTCAGCTGTGAAAAGCTGTAAGACGTTGTAGGCTCCAGAAGGGCCGTTCTTTGCTGTATCATGGAACGTGCCTGGAGTGTTCATTCAGTGGTTATCCACGCTGTGCAACAAGCATTTAAATCTTCACATTTATAAATTTTTAAATTGGAGATTATATTCACAATGTTAGTGAGGTGGGCTCTTTTTTCATGTATTGTTTTCAGAGATGGGATGGATTAAAATGAAAAAAATCTGGTGATGCAAGGTGATTGTTTTTGGGAACAGGCTGGCCAAGTGTGTTGGCTTTGGTTTTCTCATTATGTCCGGTAAGGCTTCTTTGGCTGACAGCAATGCACTTCTTGCAGGCAATTTGGTTCTCCTTCCTGGTAAAGAATGAGTTGTAATCAGCCTGCATATAAGCAATACACTCTGAAGAGATGTGTCACTACCAGTTTTCATTTGAGAAGCGCACTATGTATAGGAGAAACTGTATTACATAATGTGTGTGTGCAAATGCATTGTATGTATATTTATATATATGGTATATTATATATGTGTATGTGCGTCTAATTTATATGCAGTATATACACATGATCTATAAACTTTAAAAAATATGTATAATAAAATGTATATATATCACATATGTTTATTGTATATATATGACACTACCTCTGTTAAACATCAGCTTTAAAGACATTTTTCATACACCTAAGATTATTGCTTCTACTTTCACAGTACCAATTTTTCACCCTACTTCTGGAGCACCTTCCTTCACTCCTGCCTAGCACCAGTCTCAGCTGCATAATAGTAAAACAATTTTTCATGGTAAGGACCTAACGATTTTAATAATGTTACTTGAGATAGGTGGGTTTACACAGCAAGATCCCTTTCTGAGTAGCTTTGTCACATTTGCAAGAATTTATCAAATTCACTGTTGTTCAAACGGCAAAGCTGGAGCTCGACATAGGTAAACACGTAACTCTCGAAACAGAGCTGACTTGACGATACTGCAGTAGCTTCTTGGCTGATGAATGTAGGGAACTTAAAAGATTACTTAAATATACAGTAAATCTCATGTGCAGCTTTCACATGTTAAGCACTGAGAAAACCTGGTTGCTGGTAGCTGCCTCTTTTACAATTTAAATGCCACGGACTTCCTGTGTGTCTGCTTTCTTTGTGTCTCCTTCATCCTGCCTTTCCCCTGTTGCATGTTAATCATTTACCTACCATGAGCAGGTCAACCATTATTTCTGCTCTATCCCAACCCTCACAGACTTGCTTGATGATTCAAATTACCTTTGCTCCTGAAGTGCAGGGAAGGCAAGGCCACTTACCCCCTTTCCTGGTAATTGTTCTTTTTTTTTTTCCATTAATGACAACAGCCTTGCATTTTGAAGTCTGCAGGTGACCTACTTTTACTTTTTATTGTTGTGCACCACTGTGTCCCATCTTGTCTCAGCCCAGGCAGCCCTATCAGGCATGGCAAAATAGGTATTACAACACATGAGGAATATTATTTGCTTGCTGAGCCATGTAGCTGCATCCCTCTGGACAAGTCAAGACTTATTAGTCTTAAGGCTCCCAAGGGCTCTATCTGAGCAGGGATGTGCTGGTTCCTAATGTCTGCTGTAGTTTTGCTCAGCTGATGTCTCAGAAAAAAATGGGTTTGAAAGAAGAAAACAAAAGGTTCCAACTTCTGAAAGTTAAGGGGGTGGGGTAATGCGGTGTTTTAATTTTGTTCTGTGATTTTCCCCTCCTAGGTAAGACATACAGCATTGCTTAATGGATTATAATATTTCTAGAAATCCTTTTTGGCCAAACCCGGGGATCTTATTAAGATGTCCTTTCAAAAGCCACAGGATTTCTTCATCTGTCATAATTGTAACAATTCCAACAGCAGTATGAAGAAAATCCAAAAGCTGAAGGTCCTCCTCCTAATCTCCAGCCTCATCGATCGCTCAGTTTCTGCAGGATCTCTGTTGCGTGCCGTGCTTCTCCATCCCCATCCTACCACCTGTTTTTCAGCCTCTCGTAATATTCCACACTCCTACCAAGCTTTCTGTGCTGGTTCTGCCTCTTGTGATCTCAAAGTTCTGGTTTGAGCTTCTTGCTGCCCTTCAAGTGAGCCTTCTTCCGTGCTCACATGTTGACTATGTATTCATTTCACAGCATCAGCTCGCTGTCCCTTCATCTTGTGCTTTTCTGCACATCATAAAAGGAGTTTGCCTGTTTTCTTCAATCCTAAATACTTCTGGGACAGGAGCACCGCAGTCTTCTGGGGGTAAGAGCGTGCCCTAAAGCACTGAGCTAAAACCTGGCCGGTTGCGCTCCGCTGCTCCTGACAAGGAACTCTTAGGTCTTTCTGGCGTCGGCTTGAGTGACTCCCCGAGGACCGTCACGAAGCCACCCTGCAATTCGCGCATCCCCGCACCAGCAGAACGCGTTCGTGAGAGAGAGAGAGAGAGGCCGCGGGACGTCCGGAGGACCACCCCCCCGCCCCGGCCCCTGCCCCGCAGCCGAGCACCGCAGCAGTGGGATGTCGCGACAGGTGGAAAGCCGCTTGTCTTTTCCATTACTCTCAGCCCCGGCGCGGCGGCGTGCGCGGCCGCGGGCGATGCCACAGGGCGCCCGAAACTCCCCTCCGCCTCTCGGGAGGCGGTGAGGGCGGGAGCGGCAGCGGCGGGGCGGGTGACTCGGTGCCT
>VZSC01000027.1:26580-51525 GCA_013398225.1 Steatornis caripensis | reverse complement strand
TGGGTGATCTCCAGAGGTCCCTTCCAACCGCTACCATTGTGGGATTCTGTGATTCTGTAGTGCTTGTAGGCAGCTATGAATGTTCCTATTCCATACTGTTTGTTGAGTCCTGACCCTCAGGGCTTTCATGGGAACCCTTTGGAAGTCCAAAACTTCTGTAGTCCTTAGAAGTGTACCTGCACAGCAAGTGGAAAAGAGCGTTTGCAAAAGTGCTTCCATTCTTGTGTTCACACTGTGTACCCAACCTCTGTCAAACTGGATCACCCTCCAAGAGGTGCTGTCACCTCAAAAGTGAAAGGTGCAGTGGAAAGTTACAGACCATGAAGTAGTGTAAACAGCATCCAAGATGGCTTAAGTGGTACCCGAAAGCTTACTCAAATTTCAGACTGAATCAAATGGGGTTTTATAATATACTAAGTTCCACGTATTCATCCCTGGACTCAAAGCATAAGCACGATGCAACCTCGACAAGTGTCTATGACTACAGGATGAGTCTACAGGGTCATTTCCTCCAGCTGTCCCTAACATTCAGACATCTCTTTGACAAATGTTCTCTGACTGTGTGATTCCTCCCTTGAGTACAGAGTACAACAGGTACTTACTGGGCAACTTCTGGCTTTTCCACCTTGCTTCTATTTCTGAAACTGTATTTCACTTCTACAGTAACTCTGGTCAAGTATAAACTAATTATTTATCTTTTTTAACCTGGAGATCTTCTTTGGGGTGCAGGAGAAAAAACAGGAGGGTCAGGAGAAGTTAGAAGTCTGTTCACATTCTTACTGCTCTGTTTAATTGTTCTGGCTGAGAGGCCTGAGTCTCCAAACAACAGTATAATATACCTTCATGTGTTGCCTGACACTAATACTCATGTTTTATAGTGATTAACTAGACCTTTCATTGTGCTGAAGAATGTTGATTTAAACAGCAACAAAAAAACCCCAAACCTAAGGCCTTTATTTCTTGCATATCCCTGAGTGATTTGGAACCTCCACCTGCAGCTGTACAAATTACCAGCTCTGGACTGGAAAGATTTGGGATGTTGCAGTGTAGTGGCTTCCCTGAGCTCTCCAAAAATGACTTTCGCTACAGCAGTTGGTGTGCCAAGACTGCACTTGGGACCAGCACCTTTTTTTATGGTACCGTCAGCACACTTCCTAAGGGTTGGAGGAGTGTTCTGAAACTTTAGTTTAAAAACACACTTAGCACAGATTTCCTTTAAAATGTCTTTTGTTACCCTAAAGATTTGCCATTGCTTCTCGCTGTGCAGCGGCTGCCTGTGTCGTGCTTCCCTAAGTTCACGTGGTTGCACTGTGTGGGTCGTGGCAGAGGGTTCCAACAATGCGGCTGGTTCCAGCTTTCTTTTGAAAGAGCCTGCTTGGGAGGGTGCAGTTGCTGATGTTTACAGTGCTCAACAGCACGTCCGCTATGCTGCGTGGTAGCTTTAGAAAAAGAAGGGGAGGGTGGGTGTCAGTTCTAGGTCAGTCACGGTTAAAATTTATGCCTGCCTAATGCAATGCAAGCAAAATTGGAGAAGCAAGACATTATTTTGCTGCCTAGGATATCAGCCGGGGACCTGGAGGGTGGGTAGGCTGAGCAAGTGCAAGGCAGTGGGATACAATGGTGAAGGACATTAGCCCACATCAGCATGAGCGAGTGGTGTGGGAGCAGTTCAGCTTTTGTAAATCGCTGCATTAGAGTGAACAAAATAATATATTGCAACTCCGTGCCAGTGTTACCAATGTTACTACTTATTAATACTCTGAACTCAGCGAGATTGTAGCTGGTGCAATAAAAGTTCCATAAAACAACATTGACTTTGCACCGTGGCAGCTACCGTGACAGGAGCTCAGTGTATGCTATAGGCAAAATGTGACTGTCTTCCTTTGGTAATGATGAATATTTTTTACTTTACTTCCTTGCTGCCTCTTTCTTAAGGTGAATATTGTGTTCATAAGGTAATTAGATATATTTTTTTGTCTCCCCTTCCTATGAAACTCCTTTCTGCTGTATTTTCATGTTACAAAAGACAGCACCGTCTCCCTTCCATAGGTGGAAATTTATGATCTCGTTCTCCTGTATTTATTTCGCTTCAGTGCTGAATAGCTACAGGCACAGTCTCATTGATTACATGGTTACAAGACGTCTTTGGAAATACGAAATCTTGTCTGCTTTTTTTCCATTGGTATTAGCTACATTACCAAGTTATTACCTGTGTAACGAGTCTTGTTCCTGTCTGTTTTAAGGAGTCTTCTCTGGAAGCTGAAGTCTAGCTCTGCGTTTCCTGTGTACCCTGCTCTAGGGGCACCTGCTTTAGCAGGGGGATCAGACTGGGTGATCTCCAGAGGGCCCTTCCAACCCCTCTACTGTTCTCTGATTCTGTGTAATTTCTCTCCTTGTTTAGCTTCCATGAGGTGCCCCCCACTGTGACTATTTAATGACAATTTATGTCAGTATTCTATCAAGTGATGGATAAACACAAACTAAGTTTTTTACCTTCTTTATTAGCAAACTGCTTCTGTTGTAATTAATTTGATGTATGAGACTCTCATATGCAGTTAACTCACATGCATTAACTCTTTAAAAGTTAATGAGGACACACGATATGATGGAGCCAACTCAGTGACTCCACTTGCTGCTGAAGCAAGGGGGTGGTCTCACTGATGTCCCTTTTCATATTTTCATACAAGTAACTTTAATCAGGCAGATAGACAGAAGCAATAGTACTCATGACCAGAGTCAATTCTAAGTCATCTCACCCAGAGGTTCAAGAATGATACAGACTTTGGGTGATGGTACTACAGAGGAGAAGGAGGGATAGCTTTAAACTGATGACAACTCTTTGCAACGTTAGCTGAGTCTGTTTCGCTTGTGGCCTGCCCTGTATGAGGTATATTAGGAAGGTATTGATAACTGATATGAGGATGCTCTTATCTGCATTCCATATGCTTCGCTTTAAAAAGGAGTGTCCAGTAGAAAGTTGAAGAGTCTTAACCAAAGCATTCAAATAACTACAGTGTGTACTCAAACAAGGGATCTTCATCACCACTACGAGAAGAAATTAAATGCAGTTAGTCCCATTTTGTGGATGTGTCCACAAAGCCTATTTGTTTTTAGTCTTATAAAATGCAAACATTTGATGTCATCAGACATCTTTGATCCCTTTCATTCAAACTACTCAGCATTGCACTCCCTCTGCCTTTTCAGACCTTACCTGTAAGCTGTGTCTTAAAAATAACATACTTTCTATGCAGGTTAAAAAACCCAGACCGTGCTATCTCTGCTGTGCAGGTAAATAGCACTCCTTACCCCTCTAGTTCGGTACAGCGTTTTACGTTCCAGTTTGCTTGATTACAAACAGTGTGTATGTGCTTTAGGAACACCACAGCTGTAAATAATTCTCACATACATTTATCAGAACTGTCCTTGCTGTAGAGGAAAAAAAAAACAGAGCTTTTTTTTGGGTAAAAGTTCAGCTTGTTATGAAGATGTTGACTTATAGAGGAGCGAGTGGGGAGTACTGGGTATATGAGTTAGCGTGATTGTGTAGCGTGGCTGAAAATACCAGATTGTGTTACTGTTGTCTAGCCCCTGTTCTTGTATTATGAAAGCCTTTTTCAAGTGACTGAAAGCTGAGTTGATCTGGTCTGAAAGGAGAACTGAAATGCTGCATAAAGTTTTCTAGTTACATAATAAGCAAGGAGGAAAAAGGAGAATCTGTTACATCCTTTGGGTACGGAGGAGATTAACCTGAGTCGGATATGGCCAGATTACTAAATCAGTACCGTGCCAAAGGTCTTTGGTAAGGGTAACGATATATCATTATCCACTGGAAATGAGGTTGCATTAATGAAAAATAATTACATCATAGGTGAACCTTATTTTCACTTCTAGGTGAAAGTTGTCATGCAATATGTGCTGCAGGGCTAGGTGGCTTTGTGAGCTGGTGACACTAAGGCGTAATGAAACTTAAAGGAGCCAAGCGCAAGTCATGCACTGGGGGACCAATGAGAAGAGCTTCTGTCCTAAACTGGGTGCAGGAGCCAGTCATCACAGCAGAGGAGTAGGCAGGTGAGGCTGCTTGGCTGCAGGATGGCTGACATGCAAATGCTCAAGTAAAGAGTTTTTGGTGAAAGCAAAAGAGCCCTGATAAGTTAAAATCCTAAGAGTTTTCCCCCATGCTTATGTTTTTGCCTTTCTCTGAAACATTGGGAATACAGGGAGAGAAAACTGGGGAAGATACACTGAAGTCCATGGTGTTCACTTCCCAAGTGAAAATGGGAATCTTTTCAGGGACCTGCCCAGAGTCTTTCTCATACTTGAGTTAAACTGATAAGTGGATCCAAACTTGTCAAGAAACTTCCTTCCAGGCTATGATTGCAGGGACTGTGTGTACTTGATCTGTCTTTTTATGTGATGTTGGACATTAGCCCCTAGGATCACTTTCATGTGCATCACTGCAACTCCTGTCACCCCTGAAGAACCTGAAAGAGTTCTCATAGGAAGGGGCTTTTCTGTGCCTGTTGCCCATGTTCAGTCTTGCTGTAAAGTCTGCAGTATCAGTTCTTTTAACAATTGATAGGCAGGTGTGGAAGGAAATACAAATTGGTCTTTTTTTTACACAGCATCAGAATGGGAAATCCATTAGTCTGGCAGAAAACCAGTCTGAAGTGTGATTGAATTGAAATGTGTTTTCACTAGTTCTGCTGTTTACAGACTACTTTATTCGTGTAGGTGAATGACAGATGTTACACTAGTTTAAAAAGCAAAGCATTAAATAAAGAGGTACTGTGTAAATAATTCAGTAACGGTGACTATACAAGATAAGTATTAGATCTTTTATGGAATAGTGCCACTAGGGAATTTTACGAATAGACATTGTAATATAGTTTCTAAACCTCTTTAATCTGTTTTTAGGGTGTCTACTTTTTTAAAAAGGAATTTATATTTATTTTGAAATTTGCTATTCTCTCCCCAATGTCTACTTTAAAATGTATACACAGAGATTGTTGATACCCTCTAAGGAGTTAGGATTTGTGTTGTAAAATGGACTAGCTTCAAAGACAAAGCTTGAAATTTAGTCAAGGAGACAACTGATGAATACATCTCTCAAAACTTTGAGATTTCTCCACGTACCCCTTGCATAGAGTTGCCTTGCCTGCCTTCTGTCACTCACTTGGGCAGAACTGTCATCTAACAGAACAGTGTTAGCAAAAAAAGAAAAGGCCACCTAATGCTAAGCGGGATGTAGCAAGCTTGCCTCTGGGATGAATCTTTCCAAAAATGGGTTGGGTGGCTGAGAGAAGGCATAAAGGATAGGGATGGTGATGGAAACTCCTCTCAGGGAAATCCGTAACAACAGGCGACACCCAGCTAAAGTTTAAAACTTTGTTGCAGAATATAGGTGAGTAATCCATCTAATGTAATAGGCAGTTTGTATTTGTTTGCCATGTGGCGTAAGGGAGTAATGTAGTTAGAATAAATGCAATTATGTAAAGACACAGCCCTGGGAAATAGGTAGGGCAGAGCTGGTATTTACCAGGTAAAGCTAAAGATACCATCTGTGAAACATCCTGATTTAATTACCTCCTGAACTTCAAGAGCAGAATTAACAACAGTATCCCAAGTGATTCTGAAACATGAAAGTTTCATAATTGTGCCTGAATATGTAAGCCAGCATTGCTGTCATTTCTTAAGCTATCGTTTTGAAATCAGATCTGCGTGGGTCAAGGCTTTCTGCAGGCTCTCCTGCAGGCTCTCTCTGCAGGCCCTGCGGGGTGGAGAGCCCACCCGTTGCTACCTGCTTGCCAGGCCAGGGGGTGGTACTGCAGAACCTTTGCTTTTTGCATCCATCTTGCGTGGAAATGATGCTGTTGAAATTTGTACTGTATTGTATTCTCCAGTCTTTTGCTAAGAGGTCCCTGTAAAAGTAGCTTGTCCATCTTTCTAATAATTATCTTTGCTCTCTAATGCAAATTCTTAATTTTAAGTGTTTGAAGTTCCCACTGAGTTTTAGAATTTGTTTTCTGGAGTGACAGAGGTTACATTAGATTGTTTCATTTTGCTTGGTTTTCTGTCAAGTTCTTTTGTTTGCTTGTTTTGTTCAGTAGCCATCAACATAAAACACTTGTACAGTTACTATTTAAAAGCAAATACTGATATTTGTTTTAATATTTAAAAAGTATGTAGGGGGAATAAATGAGCATCAAGAATGGCAAATATCTTTCATGTGGGTTAAGCAAGGGGATGTGAGAAACTTCTTGTTCTCATTTAAAAATGAGGAATGTTTGAGGCATACCAGTAATTCCCATTACAAGAATCACTAATAGTTTTGTGTGCTAAGTGAACTTGAGCACTTCCAACAACTTATTACCTACTACTTTTCATCATGAGGCATTCTCATATGGTTTGCTTTGGCATTTGTGGCATTTTTGCCTGGTGAAAATGATGTTATCTACCCTTACCTTTCCAGTAAACGTAATGGTCCAACTTGAAATCGGTTCTGCCAAGCCCTATGCCTTAACTCAGCTGCGGCTACTGGGCTCTTTCAGCTGTCTGCTGAGCCGCAGGTGACCAGAGACCAGCAAATTACTTTGCTCTATTAACACATTTGCCTCACACCCCCTGTTTTTATAATTGTGAAGAAACATTTGTTTAAAGTTGTACTCAGAAATTGTATTAGTACAGCTGGCTTGAACCTAAGGGCACGATACTACTTCGTTGACATTTTTAAATAAAAAGAAAAAAAAAAAAGCAAAATAGTGCTTAACTCTTTCTAAGAGCTAAATACCTTGCATATGTGTTTGAGGTGATTTCAGTGCTTGTTTCCCAAATGCGTCTGCTTCGGGGTGTGCCTCTATGTTCCTTAGAACTTTTCAAGCTGGGCAGACTGAAGTTACGTGACTGCATTTTTAAAATTTATGTAAATTGCTTCCAATATGTCATTTAAAATAACCTAATTTTGAAAATCTGTCTGCTAAATTTACCACAATCTAGACAATCTATTTGAAAATTATTTACTGTTAGGGCATTTTAATTGTATTTTTAAATATTGTTATGAACAGAGGTGGAACATTGGAAATAAAAGTGTCAATGTGCTGATTCTGTAAGTACATTAGCAGGTATGTACATTAAATGTTTATTTTCCTGACTGAACTGGGGCTATACAAATGTTTAATGTGCAGATGAGTTTACAGCGTGAAGAACTACAGCTGTGTATTTAACAAATGGCCCTCTCAGCCCCCAAATCTTTGTTCCTTCAGGCCAAATATTTCCTGCCTCACATTTAGAGGATTAGTTCTGTAGACTTCAAAACTGCCAAACGTTATTGAAGATTGTTTTATGGTCAAAGTGTTATCAGGTTACTTCTGAACAACATGGTTGCACTGTAAAAAAGCAGTCTTTAAAAAATTTTTTTTTTGCTGAAGCACAAGCTAGTTGTTTATCTTGCATGGGGGTATGTGGTGTTTTTTTTTTTAAAGCAAGCCTTAATCATACTGTTTTCCATTATGTAGGAATTCATGTGTGACAAGTGTAACAGGATATGACAAAATACCTTCTATGCCACCATTAACCCTACTTGGAGGTAGTTAACAGAAAATCCTGAAAACCTAACATTAGTGCAAACAATTGTGCATAGACGTGGACTTCCAAACAAAAGCTGGATAGCTAGTTAAGATAAGAAAATAACTGATCTTAGAATAATTAGTTTTAATTTACTTTGCTTACCTTCAGATTCAGAATAATCGATCAGTCAGTACGTCTGTGTGGTGAGGCTGTGGCTGGTCTCAGGCTGGTATATCTTTCTCTCAAGGACAGTCACTAAACTGCGAAAGCTTTCAGAATAAGTCTAGCGGCTGCTATGGAGTTGTATCTTGCTTGGTTGGTTATGAACAGAAAAGAAATCTTGAAGGCTAAGAGCCCCTGCTGTTTTAGCTCTTGTGAAATTTTTTAAAGGGAGAAGAGCTGCAAGTACTGGGGTCAGGAGAGATGGGGTGAATGCTTCTCCATCAGTATGGCAGGGGCTGGGAAACACCAGGATCCACTATCTTTATCAGCTGCCTTGCTACTATCAGCCGAAGCGATCTGTTGGAAATAGTCCGGTACCAGATAAAAAGCTCGCTTTTTGTCCCAATGCCTAGTAGGTCTAAGAATTGCTGTTTAAACACCAACAGCATGTTTATCGGACTCCTAATGCAAAATTAATGCAGTGTTGACTAGTCAAGTGGATAAATGTAAAGTATTTTGTATTTGTGAGTCGTCATGATGAGAGCTTTGCACTGTAAAAGGGAGGAAAAGTCAATCAACACCCCCAAACCTGTAAGTAATGGCAATTCATTTTGAGCCAGCATCCACACCAGAATTTTCTGGATTTTTGAGAGCATTTTTTTAGGCAGTAGGTTACTCATTTAACATAAGTTTTGGCTAGCATGTTGGGCTAGCCAGTCTGAGTTCCAGTAATCTGAGTTCCAGAATGAGAACAGGAAGACTGACTGGCAGTGAAATCAGTAAGCTGTTTTCTTGTTGAAGTACTGATTAAATATAATGTGATCATTTGTATTCAATGAATATATTTGTATTGAAATATTGAGCCATATGGTGCACAAGGTGTCTGTAGGCTTTGGTAGAATATTGTTATAAACACTGAACAAGGTACCTTCTGTTTGCCATGCGTTGTCTCTTGATAGACTGTTCTCATGAGACTGAAATGGGAAGAGTACTGAATTTTAAGGATAACATTGTAATCAATCTTACTATTTTAATAAAATAATTATTTATTAAATACAGATTTTTAACATTTCCCTCCAGCACCAGTTACTTATAGCTGAGTTGCCTGGTTGACACAGTCGGACAATGTGAGGTACCTGGTTTTCAAGACGGGGCCAGGTCTACGTATGCTTGATATCATTTGTAGTTTGGCTTATGGAGATAGACGGCAGGGATATTTATAATTTGTCTCTGGCCCTAAAATCATTTTTTCTTGTGTGATTGCTAGTGCCAAAAGGAAGAGGGTCACTCAAGTTTCCATTAGAAAAGGAGAAGGATGTCCTCTGTTTCTTCAGATTTTGCCAGCGCCTTTATAAACATAGAGCTTTATAGCAAACATTGTAATATGAACATAGGGCATGTGGAAATGGTCAGCATAAAAGCAGTGACATTGCATTGGGAAGTGCTGGTGCTGGAGGATGGTATTTCTGGAAAACATGAACGTCAGAGAGACTTGCAGAGGGAGTATTTTCTGAACAAAAAACTGATGGTGGTTTCAGATGTACAGACACACAGGACAGACGCGCAAGCAAGAAAACAAGTGGGTAGCAAAATGATGATTGGGAAGAGGTAGATCAGATGAACTCTAATGGAGACAGGCTTGTCTGTGTTGCGTCTTGTGATGAAGGGTGGGTGTAGTGTACTTTGAGGTGCCTAAAACTCCTGTGAAATGGCAGTAAACAGAAGGCACTTGTGGAAGTGAAGATAATGGTAAAGTTATTTTGCAGGAGTGTTAAGGTGAGGACAAATGAGAACGTGATAGTGGGGAGATCTGAGGAGAAACATGCGTTACCATCATGAGGGTAGAACTGGCTCTCCAAACCTGCAGCTCACTTAGCCTGGAGGAGATGCAGAAGGGCAGCCAGAGGGGAGGAGCTGGTTATGAAGGTGTGCTATAGCTTGGGCTAACAAAGGTGAATACAATGTGAAGATTGCACAGGGATGAGGAGAGAAATCGTATGGCAAAGTGAGACACTGAGTGGGAATAGGAGAGGCATCCTTCAAATCTGTTGGTATTTTTAAAAAAGTATTTTCTAGGGGGAATGAGGCAAGGGAAGGGCTGATGAGTACTTGATTTTGAAGCAAAGATCAGTATTCATATAAGCATATTTCTTTGAAAAGTTTTACATACGTGGGTGGTGCTGCATGCAAACTGGATGTGCTGGGTAATTTTTGTGATTTAATGGTATTACTAGCGGTACTATGACTCTTTATGATCCTAGTGTGGAAACAGTTGATTCATCGGAGTGTGATTTGCATACTAATTATAAGATAGCTAATATTGTATTTAAAAGGAGTATGCAGACATTTTGGCGCCTTTCCTCCTTCCCACCTACCTTAGAAATTTAGAAAATTAAAGTTTTCTGTAGTAAATGTTGCAAAGCTGAACTTCTTTACGTATCAGTGACTTGGACTTTAAATAGAGGTGGCAATAAAAATGAATTTAAGCAGCTGCTCTTTATTTATGTTTTCCCCTTAACTGTAATGGTTAATCACAGCATGGTTTCTTGAAATAACACTTTATGGCATAGAAGCACCTTGTTTGGTATGCAGAGATTACAAAATCATATTGTTGCGCATAACAGCCCAGCTATAAACCGGCATCAGGCATAGTGCAATGTGGTTAGCTAATGCTCCCTGATCTGTGTTTCACATGTGGCGTTCTGTTAGCTCTCTCCGTTTTTTCCATTCTGTTTCATGGAAATCTTTTCTGAAACAGTTTATTGACCTTTATTTTATTAATTACAAAAATCTCTGTTTCTGTTTTGTTTTGTTTTCCTGCAGGCAGCATCGTAAAATCTTAATCAAGTGAAAATGGCCTTCAGCAACCTGACATCAAAGGCTGTACTACTGTATGATGAATGGATTAAAGATGCCGGTGAGTCATTTAAATCTAAAACTTACTAACTTCCAATAATTTTGAATAGCAATGTGTAGCTCTTCAAGGTGTACTGTTTATCAACTTAAAGTAGCTTCGTCTTCCTGTAGATGTTTTTAAGATTTGCAAGGTTACCTATTGACGTTTTTAACTATAAAGAACAGGCTAGTTTCAGCATTTTAAAAGACAGGGAAAAAAAGCAAAACTGAGCTAGTTTGTGGTTATAACTTCAGACTAAATAAAGTGCAGGCAGTGATTCTTATATATAGTTTATGTATCGAATATATAGTTTATGTTTTTTCTGTGCTACTGAACGTAAACCTTTAATTCTTTTTCATTACTGAACAATGGTATTTTGTCTGTTGATTGAGCTAGGTGCATGGTGTTACTGTATTTTGGTTTTGCAAAGTAAAAGAAGTAAAAACCCTAAGAAGTTACAGTATCTTGAAATTAGTCCTGAGAGTAATTAACTCTGTCACAGTTCTGTTTTGAAAAGGAATGTTAGTCTCCTGTTGCAGCTGGTATGATATTAAACATGTTTTGCTTTGATGTTGTTGTTCTGTGGTTCTGCATGCTTACCAAAAACTTAGCAAGATGTTCTCAAGTTTGGAGTTAAAACCTATCTGTTGCAGTGGCATCCTGTGGCGGGCTGACCCTGGCTGGATCCCAGGTGCCCACCAAAGCTGCTCTGTTACTCCCGTCTTCAGCTGGGCAGGGGAGAGAAAATATAACGAGAGGCTCGTGGGTCGAGTTAAGGGCAGGGAGACATCACTCAGCAATTACCGTCATGAGCATAACAGACTTGACTTGGGGAAATTCATTTAATATTACCAATCAAATCAGAGATAGATAATGACAAATAAACCCAATCTTAAAACAGCTTCCCCTCCACCCTGCCTTCTTCCCGGGCTCAGCTTCACTCCCAGTTTCTCTTCCTCCTCCCCCTGAGTGGTGCAGGGGGATGGGAAATGGGGGCGGCGGTCAGCTCATCTCACATTGTCTCTGCTGCTCTTTCTTCCTTGCTCTCTTCCCCTGCTCCAGCGCAGGGTCTCTCCCATGGCAGACAGTCCCTCATGAACCTGTCCAACGTGAGTCCTTCCCACGAGCTGCCATTCTTCACGAACTGCTCCCACGTGGGTCGCTGCCACGGGGTACAGTCCCTCGGGAACAGGCTGCTCCAGCGTGGGTCCCCCGTGGGGTCACAGCCCTGCCAGCAAACCTGCTCCAGCGTGGGCTCCTCTCTCCATGGGACCACAGCTCCTGCCAGGAGCCTGCTCCAATACGGGCTTCCCATGGGGTCACAGCCTCCTTTGGGCATCTGCCTGCTGTGGCGTGCGGTCCTCCATGGGCTGCAGTGGAGATCTGCTCCACTGTGGACCTCCACGGGCTGCAGGGGACAGCCTGCCTCACCATGGCGTGCACCACGGGCTGCAGGGGAATGTCTGCTCCGGTGCTTGGAGCACCTCCTGCCCCTCCTTCTCCTCTCTCTTGCCCTGGTGCCTGCAGAGTTGTTCCTCTCACACATTCTCACTCCTCTCTCTGGCTACAGTTGCTGTTGTGCAGCAATGAAGTCTCACATGGAGATGCAGCCTGAGTGATCTGCTTGTGCATTGCCTTCCTGTGCTGCCCTGTGAGGCCCGCTCATCTGTTGAAATGCAGACTTTTCACGGGGGAGAGCTCTAGACCAAAAATCGTGTCGCTTGTGTGTCTCCTCTTTATTGCATGTGAATAATTGATGCGAAAAGAAGGGTTGAATCCTACAGGTGCTAAATCTTGTTATCCAGTTAGTATGGATTTGAGATGAATGGGCTCTGAAACATGATCAGTGACAGGCAAAACCTAAACCGTTAAGAATTAAGTACCTTTCTGTAGCCGTTTATGGATTTAGCAAGTACTGGAAAGATCCAATTTCTTTTTTTTCCTTCCCGTCCTCTAGATCCAAGACTGGAAGGCTGGCCGCTCATGTCTTCACCTTTTCCAACAACCTTTATCATTGGAACCTACATTTATTTTGTCACTTCCTTGGGACCCAAACTCATGGAAAATAAAAAACCATTTGAACTCAGGCAGATAATGGCATTTTATAATTTTAGTGTGGTAGCCCTCTCTTTATATATGACTTACGAAGTAAGTACTATTTTTATTTGTAACATATTTCTGTATTTTGTATCTCTAACTATCCTCTTACTAACTTTTAAGAAATTTATTACTATAATTCCCACTGTGAAATTCTCAAAAAACTTATTATTCTGATTGTTTTAATTATATTCCTCCAAGCAGTATGCTAAACTGATTGAGCTGCTACTTGAAAAAAGGGAGTAAGTCATACCTAGAAAGAGAGATTGTAAAATGTTCTATGTGCCTATATATAATTTGCAAAATTAAAAAACCTCATAACTTATGTAATTTCCCTGGGCTGTAGCAGGTAAAGCAGACTATGTGTTTTTCTTAGTCTGTTGGAATTGTTTCTGCCTTATTACGTGATACTCAACACTGATGTTTCAAACAAAGTATAGAACATGTTTACTATAGGATAATCTTCAGTTAGATCTGCCTTTAAATTACAGAACTTAACAATATCTAATCTGGGGATCTTCAGCCTTAGAAAACCACAAAACCCGCCAATAAAACAAAAAAACCCAAACCAAAGCCCAACGTGAACATCTTTAGCATTCATCTTTTTTTTTCCCCTCCTAGAAATAGTAAATGCTCTTTTTCTCCATAGGAGTGTTGAGATTTCATAGCCCAAGCAAATGTTAGACTTTTAAAACTGGGAAGGCTGATGAGTTTTACAGAGTTATGGATTAAATCATCTAAAAGTCTGTAACCGTGAATGGGATAGACTAAGTAGAAGCTTTAATTTAGAACTAGCTTTTAAACCTTAAGATGACTTTATACATTTTCTTGGTGAAGCATCATTAATCTAGTACTGACCCTTTTTTTGATAAATCTAGCTGCTTAGCTATTTCAGGTGTGGCAAACTGGTAATGAAAAGTCAGATTATGTGCTGAATTGGCAGGATACTTTTTTTTAGCTCAATTTGCATAAATTTCATAATGAGCTACAGTGAACTCCCCGACATTTCTTTTAGCAGTGCTCTACAGGTAGTGCAGCAGCAGCTACTTCGTGTCATGACTGTTGTGTGGAAAGCTGTAAGTGGTGGGGAAGATGCACACATTTATTGGCTACTATTTGATTTGAAAAAATGACCAAACTTTCTTCTGTGATGTAGGGATAAGTTTGGTTTTGGTTGTAACCCTCAGAAACAAACAAACAAACAAATTAAACTTCTTCTGGTGTCTGACAGTAGCACATTATTCAATTAATCTGCTGTCAAGACTTCAACGTTACAACTTCATGAAAGAATGCGTGGATAAGAGTGTAACAGATTGAATCTCTGCTATTGTCTGGCTCCCAGCAAAAAGCTGATTCTTTCCCTCTTTGGATCCAAGCCATTGGGTGGGTGCTTTAGTATTGTGCTGTCTTGGTGGTGTTTAAAATCTTGTTTTATTTAGGCAACTGATTCTTTTAGGAAGTTAAACATCTATTGCAGTCACAGACTAAACCCCTCAATCTGTAAAGAGAGCTAAACCTCCTGTCATGCGTGAGCGGGTGTTGATGATAAATGGATGAGATGATGTTTAGCTTTATAAACAGATATAAGATACAGTAGCCCTAGTGACTGGCAAGGGAATGAGCCGAGTGTAATATTAACAATGTTGCTCTTGCCCAAGCTCTAATGCTTTCTGAAGATTAAATTATATTTGTTACATACAGTCCTTTGGTCCTGTGCGTGCTCTTGATTGTAAAAACCCTAGTTTCTCATCCATCATATCAGTGGAAGACTAATTGTGTCATGCAGTTTAAGAAAAATTTTAGAAACTGTGATACTGAAAATATAGTCCATATTGATTCATTTCTTGTCTTTAATGATATTAAGCCATATTTTTCTGTTTTGCTGGTTTTCTTTCAGTTTTAAGGTGCTATGCTGGTTTCTTTTCAGTATTAAGAGGTTGTGCTGTGTTAGTAATTTACAAAAAAATTATAAACGTTTGAATTAGTTTTGTGAACTATTTACAGTCAGTTGCTTTTCTAACACTGGTTCTGAGATGCTGCCTTTTCTCCTCTTTGGTTACTAGTGCTGAGGTAATGGGTGTAGGAAGAGAGTTCTTGTCCGTAGGTGTGGTCCTGGAATTACAAATTCATTAAGCTGCAACAGCAGAGGATTTTATGGTAGTTGGCCCACACAGAGATAGATGATTGACAAGGTTGCTGATTCAACAAGTTTTTAATATTGTTTTCCCCTCCTGTTTAGTGATTGCAAAAGTAATCCAAAATTAATGAATTTTTCAGAAGACATAAAGTAAATCCTTTTCCGTTTTCTTTGCTCTAGTTTCTTATGTCAGGGTGGGCCACAGGGTACTCGTTCCGGTGCGATATCGTTGACTACTCGAGGTCACCTACAGCTCTAAGAGTAAGTTGCTAAAAGCAAACCTGAATTGTTACGCTACACTGACTTTATTTTTGGAAATGCTTTCTGAACAACCAAATGCACTGCTATAGAGTGGAATGCACTAAATGGAAATGCCCTCTTGCATAATGTAGAGCCATGTGAGTTAACTGGAGGGGTTGATTCTTTGGGGGGGGTGGGGAAAATGGGCAATGTATTTGTTGGCTTGTTCTTGGTTTTAAAATTCCTTCAGGATTAAAAAATGTTTTGTGTTTTTAAAGAAAAACCAATCAAAGCGTACTTTTCAGTATTTCTGTCAACCTTGCGACACCATGTACTTATCCTAATACTTTTGTTGTAGATAGTTACTTATTTTTCCTGCAGCTGCTTAGTTTTATTTGTGACTATTATGATTTGACAATTTCTGATTTTTACTCTTGCAGATGGTACGAACTTGCTGGCTTTACTACTTTTCCAAGTTCATTGAATTATTAGACACTGTAAGTATTTGTAGCCTGATAAAAGTAGTAGTGATGTTTCCTTTTCACAGGTGCTGGGCGGAAGCATAGATTGCTCTTTATTTAGCCCTCCAACCTTCAATTATTGGAATACCATCAAGGTGTTTACCTTTATTATCTCTTCTTACCTTATTGTCGCATTACACTGTCATTCCTTGATTATCAGCAAAAGTGTTGATGAGAGAACACACCTTTAAAAATTCAGGCAGCCCTGACAACTTGTCCGTTCAACAGCTGAATACACTAACCTGTTGTGCTATGGCAATGCTTGTCTCCACACTGCAGATGAAAAACAGTGTTGATCGTGTCAAATTTTTTTTCCATGTCATCTTCAGATTTTATCTTCCACCTTCAGAATGTTTGCATCAGCAGCTCTGAATACAGCACAAATTGCCGTACCTACCTGCTCTAAGTTCCTTTGTATGCCTTCGTGGTCGTGACTATAGATCTGTTTGATATCAGACTGGCGCTCGAACCTGTTTCAAAGAAAGTCTGAGCGGCAATGCATTGAAGCAGGATGCAGACCTCGCCCACCACCAGCAGCCATCTGCCTTCCCCTCTTCCCAAGACTGACAGCTAGTAGGGGCTGTTCTCAAACCAGCTTCTTGTGTTGGAGTCTCTGCTTTTCTTTGCCTTATTGTGTGGAGCACAATAGTGGCGATTCAGGAGCTGACTCATGAGCAGTTAGGATGTTCTACACCCTTGGAGCAAAGTTAGCCATCTAACTTTCATCTGCAAATACTCATGATTCAGCACTGGGAGATCTTACTGACTGAGCCAAATGGAATGGTAATGGAAGGGCCAGGAAAGCTATAACTGGAAAAGCCTGACAAGTTTACTACCCACTGGTTAGACTGCTCCTTTTTAATTAGTCCTGGGCCTGAAAAATTCTTTTTTAAAAACTTTGTTTTGTTTGAGTCTACCCAGTCAGGTACCTGTTTCTCAGCAGCTTTTTGATTTTATTGCAAAAGTAATTTCTTAGCTGTGTTTAAGTCAGCTGTTTCCAAATGTTTTCCCTGGCACACCGGACTTCTTTTCTTCTGTGTTCCTTTGCTTGCCATCTGATACTACCCTTTGCATGACCTGACTTCTCCTTACAGTTTTCTTGCTCTGCCTTTCCTTAACCGTTGCCTCTATGTCTGTCCTTTAAAATGCGGTCCAACAATGTCGATTAAGAATACCTACATATATTCTGTCTAGTTTTGCTTTTTTCCAAGGTTAGCTAAGTCAGTGTTCATAATAAAGTGCTATTTCTTTATTAGTATTTTCTACTGTCTCTATCCGTTGCTAGTCCTTTGGTTAATTTTCTCAAAAACAGCCTTGCCTTAGTAGTTCAGGGGACTTAAAATCTGGTGCTTCAAGATACTTCTCGATCCAGGCAAATCCATCTTATGCTGTCCGTTGCACACATAGGGTCTGGCTCAACCTTGGACATTTGCTTACAAAGCTAGCCCTAGCTTTTGAGACGCCACAGGTAGATTTTACACACTGGTTTAATTTTTTTTTTTAAAACTGGTCTGAATATCCAGAGCCTCAGTTTCCCCCTTCTCCCCAGACTGTACCTGTGAAGAATTTTTAAATATATAGTAGTGAGCAACCAGCACTGATGCATGCAGTTTTCTGTAAGTATGTTGGGCTTGATTATCTCCTGTAACATTATGTTCATTAAAAATCTGTTTCAGATATTTTTTGTGCTGCGTAAGAAAAACAACCAAGTTACATTCCTGCATGTCTTTCATCATTCCATCATGCCATGGACCTGGTGGTTTGGAGTCAAATTTGCTGCAGGTAGAGGAGAGAGAGTTTAAGTTCTACATATCTTCTGGTAGTAAAAGTGAACTATGCTGGACTAAAATATTTATAGAACAGAATTAAAGATCTTGCATACATCAATGTTTTTAAATTTAGATGTCTGCAGTATTTCCTGGAACATCTGAGGTCACCATAATTATTTAAATGGGTGGAGAGTACTCGTTTTTCTTATTTGACATCATGTTGTGCAGTGTTTGTTTCTCGTAGAGGGGAGAAGGTGCAGAGGGGAGTGCTGTATATAAGCAAAGAGCATTACTACATCAGAGAGAGATGTGACTGCAAAATCAGAAGTGTTAGGGGAGATGTATGAGGAAGATAACTATTGAAACTACTTCAAAGCCATTTGTCCCCCTTAAATGTAAGAACTGAGCTGGAGGGGATGATTGTGTTCTAATTTTTTTTTTACCTGTTTAAGAAATTATTCAGGCTTTGTTGCAGTTATTTTTACTGGCTTTAGGTAGCATAACTGGGGTTTATTTACATGTAATACTTTGGCTTTCACAAAACTACAGAAATATTTTCTGGACCTTACTTATTACAGAAACTTTTTTGAAAGTCTTTGTTCACTTCTAGCTTACCTTCACTTTCTTCTTTCCTGCTTCATGTATCTGTGCATGCATCTTCCTATGCCGTATTATTAGTGTGCACCACTAAGAAATATAGCTTGCCATGAGAACAGCTTGATAAGCACAGAGTGGAGAAACGCACAGTCATTTAGTAGTCCATGTCTAGGAGGCTGTGGGGTTTTTTAGGAGTTTCTACCAAGAAAATGGTTTGTTTTGTAGTCTTTCTTCACTCATGTTCCCTGGCATGTTTTTTTTTCTCCCAGAAAATTGATGATGAATTAATGATGAGAACCATTGCTTATTAAATTTTACATATTAGCGTCCATTTTATGAATACAAAAATAAGACCTGGAAGCAGTCCGTGAAATTGGTAGATGGGATCTTATGAACGTGTCCAGTGCGTGGATTTTCCTAGCATATAAAAGGATATCCTTCTGATGTATTTGTTGAGTTTCTGTTATTAGGAAGCTAGTGTCTTGATCATGTCTCTCAAATGTTGCTGATTAACTGGTATTTTAAGTTAATGATGAAATTGCGAATAGTTTTCTCAGTATACAGTTCAGTGTGCGTATAGATTTGCAAAAAAGCACACCTCAGCAACTAACAGTCCTTCCTCTTCAACCTTGAAAAGTTTCCATTTATAGGTGATTAGCTTTCTGCCTTTTATCTGGACATCGGATCAGTATACCAGCTACAGGCTTCTGATTTTGCATCAGATTCAAATTTCTCATGTGATAATTTCAGAAGTACTTTCAGCAAAGTGTGCAAGAATGGTTTTGTCCTCTGCTAATAATAGTCCCTCATATTCATGCAGAGCTGTGTTTATTCCTACAACTCTGCTGCTTATCTTTATACTAATCTTTCCAAATATTGTTCTGTTTGATAACTTAAATTTTTTTACCAAGAATTTCAGTCCTGCTGGTGTTTATCTTGTATTCAGTTTCATCACCATTTGTCCTTCTTAATAGTGGCATTGCTGAAGTTTTCAACCTGTTTGTAAAAAACCTATGGGTTTGAACAGAGTTGCTGATTTTTCTCTGATCTGATATCAACAGCAAATCGTAAAATGGTGCTTATGTATGCTGTGGCTGTTTGGAGCATATTTTTTTACTGTTGATTAGGTTATTATTTATTTTTTTCTCTGCTTTAACTATTTTTTTAATATTTACTGTGTGAGCCAATAAAAATATGCACTGTAAGAACACTCAAATTATTTTTAAAAATACAGCTAAGTTTCAAAGAAAGTTTGCAGTCACAGCTGGAGGAGTTGTGATCTATCAAGCTGGAAGAATAGCGTGAGCTACTAAAATCGCAAAATAAGTTTAATCTTTAACTGGAATGATTCTTAATGGAAAATTGACTTCTTTTTCCTCACTATATGTCTGCTTTTGTGTCATCTTGTTTTCTTCCTTATGCTCAGTATTTTCGTGTTCATATTTCTCTTAAAAATACTTTGTTGTATGCCGCTTCTTGGATCATTTTTATCTATAATTTCTTGTGTTCATTAAAATAAAATTACTTTGAGCAGGATCATCTAACTCCATAGTTGATCCAATGGAAAAGGAAATGCTTCCTTACTTGCTTTGTGAAATGTTTGTACCTTAACAGTTTCAGTAATGAGTTTGCCCCAATAGGGCTACTTGGCCTTAAATTTCCTTTTCACTCTCAGTATGGTTTTGAGATGGACCATGGATTTGTGAGACCCTCGCTTAGGCCACAATTCCAAAAACTCACTGTCTAAAACTGTGATTCTTTCCTGGGGAATCTGGAAATCTTTGTCGGGGAGAGAATTACTACTTATCTTTCAGAGCTTGGCAAAGTTCATGACGACGTCTAGGAAAGAGGTGTAAAACGGGAGGAGCACTGTTTCTACTAAATTCTCTGTGTCTCCATCACACGTACGTTTGAATAAAAAAATAATTAAAAAAGGAACACGAAGAATAAAAACTTCCACTAAAACCTCTTACAGATAACTTGATCAGCTCAGTTTTATTGCAGGTTTGGAAATGCTTAGGTAAGTCTTTTCTGAGAAAGGAAACTAATGTGATCCCTCAGAATTGGTGTCACCCAATTCAGGTTACATACCTTGAGGATTAATCAAAGTCTGTAGGTTTTGTGCAATGTGTTTTTTCTACCCTGACTCAAACCAAACTCCTAGGACCTGAAGTGGCTTTTTAAATATCCAATGCAATAACACTACTATGTTTTGTTTTTCTACAGGTGGTTTAGGAACATTTCATGCTTTACTAAACTGTATTGTCCATGTTGTCATGTACACTTATTATGGAATCTGTTCTTTGGGACCAGCCTATCATAAATACTTGTGGTGGAAAAAGTACATGACAACTATACAACTTGTGAGTAATTTTCTGTTTGATGTAAACACCTCTCAGAAAGCTGATTGTGACTAGCGCAGGCTTAATGCAATACATTTATACTTGGAGATTTGTTCATGTGTGTAGCTTACAGCTGGTACAAGGTTTACTCAAGTTTTAATTCAGTAAAACAAAAGCTGTGAGCTCCCCGCAGTTACATACTTGTCTGCTGACTTCAGTATTCCCTATAATCAGATTTAGACACATGAGCTTTTCAGTTATGCAGTACTTGATAAATATATATTTACAAAACTCTTTGCCTGTGTAGAAATGATTCAAATGTAATTTTACACCAAGAAAATATAATTAAGGTACAGAATACATGTGACTAGTAGTGAGAAAAGGGGAAAAGAAGGTTTTCTTTAGCATTTCATGTCTCTTCTTTCACAGAAAATGTTTGCAGTTAGAGAACATACCTCTCTCTAACTCAGAGCGTTAAAAAATGCTCTTGCAGTAATTACATTAAGTATTTTATCAGCATTAGATGAAAAGGTCACTGCTCTGAGTGCTTTTTCATGCCTGGCTTTTTTAATAGCCGAATTTTTAAAATTCAGCTTCTGGCTAAACAATTAGTTTGGCCTGAGCAAGGATGCTGATGGAGGAGGGAAAGGAGCAGGGAGAAGCAGCCATGGCTGGCTGCTTGCGTGAGGTCTGGTGTTAATAGAATAGTTCATGTAACCACGTGTAACTCTGAACAATTTATCTTGAATATTTATAACTTAAAGTCCTCCTGTCTTGGCGGCACTGCCAGTGGATGATTAACTTGGAGTTGATGTGGAAATTTTTTAAAATTCTCCATTAAATTGTTTTGTGGGACCTGCAGACCTTTGTGTGGCATGCTAGTGTGTGAGGAAGGTGGGAATTCATGTTCACCAATCCTGCCGTGGTCACCTTTTTGTTTTTCTGGCTAATTTTTCTAAAGGAGAGTCCCATTTGTCAGAGGTCAAACACTGTTCTTTCTTCTCTGAGCTGGCCAGGGCAGACTCCCATTCTCCTGGCAGGAGTTTCTCAGTGCTGCTTGTAATTCGGTTTGTCCCAGGACTTCTCTTTCTTTACTTGGTGAAGATGTTTTTCAGTGGAGTAAAATTTTGGGAAACGGGCTCTAAAGGTCCATCTCTGTCATTTTAAAAAGCCGCCCCTGCCCAAACACGCTTTCTGTTTTTCTATATGCAAGTTTTGCTGAACCTTTTTAAACTTCTGTAGTAGGTTTGTAATTTATTTTAAAAGTATTTGTTTTCATGACCTTTTTCCTCCAGGTCCAGTTCATTATGATTACAGTCCATATAGGACAAATCTACATCATGGATGATTGTCCGTACCAGTATCCAATTTTCATGTTTATTATTTGGCTATACGGCTCTATGTTTTTAGTCTTATTTCTCCACTTCTGGTACCACGCGTACACAAAGGGACAAAGACTACCGAAGATGGCAAGAAATGGGATCAGCAAAGATCAGTGAAACAAACTCTTGTCTCTAAAAAGAAAAAAGTATATATGTCAAAGTGGAAAATTGCACTACTTGACAATCAAGATATTTAGGTGCACACACTACACGGTGTGTATTTTGTATGTTTTCTTCCAAAACAGAATTTGTATTTTTACCATAAGTTATTTGGGATTCAGAATCTGCAGGGTGGGGGAAGCAGTGTGGATCTCTGATTTGAAAAAAAAAGAAAAAGGTGTTTTATGCATGAAAATAAACACTGGGAAAATTTAAAATGTGTATGACAAGTACTCTTGAGTACTTTGAACACTGAGGGGATAAAATTACTTCACCTTAAATGTTACAAGTTGTCGAGACTGTCAGCTGCATTTTATTACAATAATGAATCTTCAATAAGTACTGTTTATAGAATCTAAAGTTGGTTATTAATATAGTTAATACATAAACATTGTTACATGTGTTTACAAACTATATTACGTTAAAGAAAGGAATGTATGATAATCTGTTAAGGTATGGCGTTTCATTTGAAGATTACAGATTTTTGGATATACTGTCTTTTACTATGATAACTTCATTCATTTCATATTCTACTCACTGGAACATTATTCTGAATGTCAGAAATCTAATTTGGGGATTATTTGAACTGTTTTGTAATGTGATGATCAACTTACTGATTTGTTCATCAAAGTAGCTTAATATACTTATTATTCAGTGTATCTATGGATATATTTTTATATTGCTAGCCTAGGCTGTTGTTCAAGGGGCTGGGCGGGGGGGAAATCTTGTACTGCAATAGCTAAAATCTTAGTCCTCAGATAGGTTTGAAAAAATTTTTTTTTGATTGAAGCCTAAATTGTCACCTAGCATGATTGTACTGTGCTCTGTTCTCTTCCATTTCCATTACCTATTGAAATACATGCCTATAAAGATTTTCAGTTGTTTTTTTCATGATTGTTATTGTTTGTATTTAACAACTCAAGGTTAAGTTTCTCCATAAATAGCACCAGTTACCTTGTCCAGAAGTAGGCAAAAAGATACATGCCATTCCCTGAGCTGCTGAGAGTGGAGCAGGCGGTGGTGACAGGGCATGACTCCGGTTTGTTTAGAATTAACCAGTATGTTGTTTTTCATGGTTAGGCAGTTTGTTAGGGTCAAACATGTATAGAAATCAAAGAACCTAGCTATTTGTATGCAAGTTACATTTGTACTGTATGAGCTTATTAAGGAATTGGTGCATGCAACAGACCCATAAATGAGGAGTTAAAGGTGTTTAATGTTACCTTTGAAAGCACTGATTTTTATTATTTTCACTACTAACAGAAAAGAAGCTTGTGGTATTTGCTTTGTGCTTCATCTGTCTATGGGATTGTTCAAACACCCAAAACTTTGGGGCAGGTTTTAATTGTCTCCCAGTTGTACAATTCCAAGAAAGTAAGTTTTGTTGCCTGAATGCTTTTATGGGAATACTGACATTTATGGTGTATTGTTAATGGTAAGAGAATGTAAGCTTTATCTTCAACATGAGTTGCAAATTATTTCTTGTGAGATTATGTATGTCTTCTTTATAAAACATTTTCTTAAAATTATATTTTATCTTTATATTTATTTAATCCATGTAGCTATCAACTGTCATGGCAGATTGAAATTAGATACCAGAAGGATTTAGATGACTTGAGATGTATACTACAACCCTAAATTTTAGATGCTTGCTCCTGGAATCCTCAGTGCTGAGTATTGGCTCCCTGGCAGTACATGAAGAGAGGTGCTTTGGCAGAGAATCCAAGACAGACGGAGTGCTGATCAGGGGCCACCACACATATCTTTCAGTGGGAAGTGTAAACATTGACTCCAAAGCCTCAAATCCTGCAGCCTTCAGCTTTTGTGTGTGCCCTTGGCTTCCAGCGCAGGGGGTCATCTTCTAAGGACAGAGACCTATTGCCGTTTTTCCAAACAGCGGGAAAGGATTTTCCTCTGATTTATTTTAAAAGCATGACTGGTGCCTATTTTTTATATAATAATT
This sequence comes from Steatornis caripensis, assembly GCA_013398225.1. NCBI lineage: Eukaryota > Metazoa > Chordata > Aves > Caprimulgiformes > Steatornithidae > Steatornis > Steatornis caripensis. The sequence goes on along the minus strand of VZSC01000027.1, from coordinate 27,697 downwards.
AACTAAGTACTGATGAAGACAGTGGGACAGTTTGGTTCGCTTAGGCCTTCTTGACCCTGAGGGTTCAAACGTGTTTGTGAAATGGAGTCCTTTGTGGAAAGGCTGTAATAGCTAGTCTGTAGTGTCAGCTGGATGATGCTACACTCCACTTCTTCTGGAGGGAAGTAAGCGTTACTCTTGCGGATGACCCCTGTGCTGGTAGGGAAAGTCCTAGTTATGGTCTCTGATTTTGCAGTTATCGTCCCCCCCTTCATAAAAATGCATGGCGGAACGCGTCTTGCAGCTGGGTGTCAGGGGCCACATACTTGTTGGTTTGGCACGTAGATCTGCAACTCGTTCTTCAAACCCACTTGGTCTTAAGTAGGAGCTGAGAGTATACACGGTCAAAACTAAGCAGCTCTGCAGGTGGACAGGTGCTTCTGTTCTGCTGAACAGGATAGAGCCAGGAAAAACTTCCAAGTCCAGCAGTTGTACAGTGGCCGGCTGCCTCCAGAGTCAGTTGTCTGAGATTAAGAATGAATAAGCAGGGGCAGAAACAGGAGATGCTTACCATTCAGTAGGCTGTCAGCAAGTGCCATTTCAGATTCCTACTGCATAATTTCTTGCATGCCGCTTTTTTTTTCTGTGGGGAAGCATTGGGAGAAAGAGGACGCTTTGTTTCAGCGAGTTGCACGGATGTATCCTAAGGGGTTGCGTATAGCGTGACTATGCCAGTGCCATCAGCACAGAGCGTTACTAATCGCCATCCTGCTACGCACAGCTCTGCAGCCTGTGAGAACACCACAGTCTCGGTCTGGAATGTTGCGGTTTTTCCTAAACCTCGTGCATCGTATATCCTGAAGCATATTATACATTTTTAGTTATATGAAAAAGAGGAGCGCAGCAGCCAGCACAATCGTTACCGTGAATGTTTACTGACAATGAGGGGAACTGGGCTGAAATCTGCCCGAAGAAGAACAAACGCCACCACGTCGTTAATGCGCGTTTTTTTGAAGCCCAAACGCCCCACGGTGGTGTCTGACGGGGAGCACGCCCTGCCCGGGCTCCCTCCGCCCTTCGCGGCCCCCGGGCCGTGCGCTCCCCGCGGGCGGCCCCGAAGCAGCCCTCCCCGCCCGGG
>VZSC01000027.1:0-26435 GCA_013398225.1 Steatornis caripensis | reverse complement strand
TTTCCCTGCCGCTGCTGCTGCTCCTCCGACCAGCCCCACGCCCCGGCCCTTCGTCCCACGGCCAGCCCGCCGGCCGAGGAGCGTGCGCACGCGTGTAAGCCTGTCAGCGCCACGGCCCGAGCCTGGCGCAGGGCGCCGGGCTGCGGCCGCGGGGACCCGCGCTCCGCTTTCGCCGGGGGTGGCGCCGCGAACCCACCCACCCACCGTCCTCCTCCCCCTGCCCTCCCCGGCCCGGTCCTGCCGCGGGGGCGGGGCGGGCCGGCGGGTCCCGCCCCCCGAGAGTCACGTGCAGCCGCTGCCGCCCAATAGGCGAAGGCGGCGCCTTTCGGGCGCGGATTCAAACGGTCGGCGGGCGCGGCGCGCGCTGCTGCCTGTTTCCGTGGAGACGGCGAGGCCCGGCCGCGTCCATGGAGCCGAGGCTCGTCGGCCCCGGGCCCTACCGCGCCACCCGGCTGGTGAGTGCCTGCCCGGGGCTGGGGTGCCCCGTCCCCTCCTTCGCCCCTCGGGTAGCCGTAAGTCGTCCGGGTGGGGCTTCAGTGCCCGGTGACCGCTCTCTGGTGACCCCCGGGTACCGGCTGGCTGCCTTGAGGCAGCCGAGGCCTGGCCCGCCGGCCGGGCCTCTACGGCCCGAGGGCTGAGCGGCGCCATGCCGGGCGGGCCCTGGGCCGGTCCCAGGTAGCTGGTGCCCAGTCGGGACCCGGAGGGGCGGCCCCCAGCCTCCGTCCGGTTGTTGTCTGTGCGGGGCGGCTGGACCCGTCCCCACCGCGGGACCGGGGCGGCGGCGGAGCCCGGCAGAGTGGAGCTTTAATCCAGAATTTCGCAAGTTAAAAGCCGTGGGGAGGTTAAAACTAGATCCGCAGAGCCGTAGGTAGTACGGGGCTTTAGATATTTCAGCTTCCTAAATCTTAACTGCTTGTTCTCAGACCTCAAATCACATTTTTAGGTTTCAGTGTACTTGTAAACGCAGATCATCAAAAAAAGCATGTAGTTCCGCGTTCAGATGTGGCTGCGTTCCGAGCTCCCTTTGTACAACTGAAACTCTCCTGGGAGAAGGGCTCCCGTAACGGTTTGCTTTGTTGTTCTTCCCTAGTGGAATGAGATAATAGAACTTTTTCGTGCTGGGATGCCGTTACGGAAGCATCGGTGTCGCTTCAAAAGTTACGAGCGCTGCTTCAAAGCCTCGGAGGCAGTGGACTGTTTACATGAGCTGCTTGGCTCTAACCAAAACTTCGGACCAGAAGTGACTCGGAGTCAAACGGTTAAGCTGCTTAAAAAATTCCTGAAAAATCATGTTATTGAAGATATTAAAGGAAGATGGGGTAAAGAGGACTTTCAAGATGATGGCCATTTATATAGGTAAACTTATATACCGTGACTGAAAAAACTTCAGTTTTGGAAACAGGGAATAATAACTTTTGTGCGTTGGTCTTACAACTGTTTTTATAGAATGCCTTTGAAAAGATGTTAGTGTGTTTCCCCTCCCTTCCTTTTAAATACTTTATTTTCTTTAGTAATAGGCAACTGTCATGATGTGATGTTTGGCTTGATTTTGGGGCAGGTGTTTTGATTGGGTTTTTTTAAATATTTTTGAAGGGCACTGTTACTAGATCACGTTCTATGAATGCTATCAAAAGCTTTTGCAGCTTTTATGAGGTAGCAAGTTCTGTTTGCTGTTGGTAGACACCAGGTTTGTCAATGTGGAAGCGTGCATATCAAGAAGATGTTGACAGAAGTGAGGATGACATCAAGCATCCAACTCCAGCTGTCCTCACTCTCTTCCAACCCTGTGCCTATTTTTGATGCTGTTTCCACTCCTTCTGAGAGAAGAGAAAGGCCTTCTGAATTTAAAAGTCATTTGGGGTATAACCTTCTCCTATGCTCCTTGGGTTGTGGATTGAAATTGTCTTAAAAGAGACAAAGTTTTGCTCACTCATCCTCAAGGATGCTTGCTTACTTGTCCCTGTTTAGCCTCTCAACTGCTGTCTTCTTAACAGAGGAAAATAATTTCTTTGTAATGAAAGTTTAGCATTACTGGTGTGGGTTCTTTGACCTCTTGTGACCTCAGTTAAAGTTTGGGTGTCCAGATGTTGCAAGTTCTGAATTTGCACCATCTTGTAGAGTCCTGTGCAGTGAAAAATTAGTGTAAAAATGACCATTACCTTAAGTATGGATTTGAAACTTATATCATGTTGAGTCTTCTTTTGAGGAAATGGAAGCTATCTTCATGCAGAGCAATTGGGAAAATAGGTCAGCAATAATGCTATGTTTTTCCTTACGGTATCTATTACTATATACCTAAAGAAATTTTATGTATTTATTTTTTTGTAATGATTTCTTAGTGTAGTCTTTGGTTAAGTATGTGTAATACTCAATTTCCACTTCATGTGAACGAAGTCAATTTTTCCTTTTGCTTTGTGATCTTAACTAGTTTATTTGTAGAGTATGCCTAAGCTTTTTTGCTGTCTAGTCTGTACACCTGTGCAGTTGTTCATTACTCTCCTGATTTTATTTAACTTGGAATACTTTAAAAATAAGATGTATGCATGATGCAATTCTTTTACTTTGTCATAAACAAACTGGGGCCAAGATACTTTCTTATAAAAGAACCGTGTTTTTATTAAATTTGTTCCACTGCAGTTCAGGTGATTTGCAGTCAGATTGGATCAGATTTGTATTTAATTCCAGTAAAAAATCAGGACCGATTCAACTCATTCTTTATGATACTCCATGACATCTTCCAGTAAAGGTGGTAGCTGGTTTTTAGCCTGCTTGCTGAAGGAAACGACACTGAATGCTACAGCTTCCCTGCCAAATAAGTTAAAATTTCAAACCAATTTCAATCAACTTTAATGGAAGAAATTTTAAATAATTTTGGGACAATAAAAAAAAAGTATGTTCTCTCCAAATCTAGTTCCATAATGGGAAATTCCATGTAACAATTAACCAAGGAAAATGTTACATTTTAGAATTTGGGACTCAAATTTGAAAGGCCCAGTGTATCAAAGGACTCGTGTCTGAAGATATTCTGAGAAGCTCACCCAAGAAAGTCTGTTGCAAGTATCTCAAAACAGTGTATGACTCTGCAGTCTGTGAGCTGAACATGAACAAAGGCTGGGAAAGGATGCTGAAGAAGTATTGTGTATGCTTGTCCTGTTTTGAAATTATTTGGCCATCTGCTTATGACTACTATAGAAGGGCAAGATACTGTGATAGTTTACCTAGTCATCAATTAGTTCAGGTTGGAAAACAGGCATGGAAGACAAGAGCTGCAAAGGATCTTAAGTCTGGACTTCAGCCTGGAGAAAGGTTAACTGTAAAGGAGTGATGTGGAGTGGGATTTTTACTTGTTTAGACAGAGTTAGAAAAGCAGTTAGGTGCTGGTACAGCACGTGGTGGTAGGTGCATTATTGGTTTGGTATGTTCTTAGCCCAGTCCTGCTCTGCCTGATCTTCTTAGGACAGCACTACCTGTGCAGTGTGAAGGGGTTTTTTTCTGCCATAGGCATTAAATACTTTGTCTCCTTCCTTTCTGGGCATCTTTGTCAAAAAAATTAACTATGGGTTTTGGTAACTGCTGGTATTATGCTATATTTATGTGGTTTGTGTTTGTGTTTGTTTTGCGTTGACATCATGACACATTCAAATTATTTTGTTCTTCTTCGTATTTTCAGCTATGACTTTCCCGAGCTGCAGGTTGTGGGAAGCTGCACGATGTGGAAGTTGTTGGGTGAAATATTTCTGTGCTTTTCATTTTCTGTGTGCTCTGCCTAACGATCTGCTATTGGACAAGAGAGTTCTTTTGTTACATCTGTCTTAATGTACTTCTTTCCCCACTTGCCATTCGAAAGATAACTAAGTTACTAATGGAACAGATTTTTTTACTAAAACTACATCTTTCATGCATCTTGAACTGCAGCCAGCTTTTTCCACTGGGTTGGTGCATTTATAAACTGTGTATGGTTTTGGTGATTATCTCTAAGTATTAAAACACACTTTTCTCCTAGTTGGGGAGCTGGGCATCTGTTTTCCAGCCCACCTTCATGCATGTGTCTCATATCCTGGCAGCTCCCTCTGGTGGACTTTCCTAATGTTTGTAAATGCTTTCCTCACCGTGTTCATACAGGTAGCAGTACAGGTCGCTTTTAATATTCCACTGACTGTGCATAATCTGGAAACCTTGATATACTTCATACCTTTTCTATAAATTCCTGTGTTAATTTACTTTAACAGTACACTGCAGTGCTCAGTTGTGTCATTCATTAACTTTGCATGTACGTGTAGTTGTCTGCTCTTACTCCACAAAGTATGTAAAAGAGATGTCACCAAATGTTGATTTGCCTGAGAGTATTGGGCAAGTATTAAACGTAAAGGTGAGAACTAGTGTGGTTTCTGAGAAGAGCAAAGTCTATCTGTCTCAGTGTCCTGACTTACTGGCTCAGTGTACTCAAGAAGTTACAGTTTTGTAAGCTGTCAGGCTTTACATTTTTTGGAATCTAAGCAATTGTATTAAAAACAAAAGGGTTAGTACTCTTGCATTGCTAGTAAATTTCTGGGAATTCAGCTGTGATATTTGTTATAACACTGATACCAATGTTTGTTGTCCCTGTTCTCTATCTATTGTCTTGGACACAAATGTGTATCTTAATTTCCTCCTTGTATAAACTCATAAAACTAGTGTTGCTGGCTGTAAACCATGCTAATCTTGACATGTCAACCTTGGAACGCTCTTCAGTTGCTAGCTTTAGGTAATGTTATTCTGTTCATCATAAAATCGGAGCCTTTTCATTGTTCATCCCAAAACTTAACTCTGTCTAGATCTTGCTGTAATGCTACATGAAAAGGGGGATTGCACCTCCTTTTTCTGCTTTTAAGAACTCATTCATTTACTGGTTGGTTAAGAATCAGGGCAGCAAATGGCGTAAAGCTAAAAATTGTGAAGAACTGGAGGACAAACAGGAAACCATTGAGAATACTGTAAGGCAAAGGAAAATACAAGGCTGCAGAGGTTATTAAACTCTAAGACATAATGAATAGCTGAAAAATAGTTGAGAACACTCAACAGCTGAACATCTGCAGTGTAATCTGGGTTACTTTTAAAAGGCAGAGTAAAGATTGCTGCGAGGTGCTTATTACTTCTCCCCAGGGTTTGCCTGAAGGAAGTGGTGTCTCCCTGCGTTGCAGAAATTCTGTTGAAGAGCATTGTGGAATATGCCGAATGTGCTCAGTATGCATGGTCAAAACCGCAATGTGTTTAACCCATGCAGTATAACGCTACTGGACTAATAAAACTGCAATACAAAACTAATTTTAAAACTAATTAATATTTCACCCCATCCTCTCAAGGCAGTTCCAATATTTAAAGAAAACTTAAGGTTTTCTTGAGCATGGGAATCTCTCTAGTACAATATAAATGCATGCTATCAAGCAATGTAGAAGCTCTTGTTGCTTGGTCACAGGCACAACTGTGTTTTACATTTTCATTAAAAAAGGGAGTGAGGTTGAAGCAATTTATTGAAGCGTCAGAATCTCAGCATCTAAAACTTAGCAGTGCATATAAACAAGATCTGATCTGTGCCAGTCTGATGATATGTTGCCATCAAACTGATTTGTCTTTCTGATGTGCTGCTCTTAGTTCCTTTGTACGTGCTCAGACCTAGGTTTGACAGTAATTTAGTTCTGGTCAAGTGGGAGATGTAACTGAGCTGAATGTGATCGGGGATAGTTTGTTTCCTTGTTTTCTGCAAGGGCTAGCTTAGGGTTTATTTCTGCTAATTTCAAAGCACCTCTTGAAATGCCTTAAAAAGTGAATGAGTTTCCTGTGCAACCAGCTGGAAAAAGACTCCAGAAAAGAGCTGCAGGATACTACCTTCGCATAGAAATCATGTAAACACAGAAGAACATGGTAATGTGAACAAAACGTTGCGTGGACGCTTGCATGCACGCTAATTAAATCCAAGTGTTAGTCATGTGACTTAGTTATGTAGCTTTGCTTTAGGAGATGCATGCTAGCAGTGTGCTTGGCATGGGGAAAATCTACCCACAGCTTTTTCAGCATAATCGACTGGAGTCAGTTGTCTATGCATAGGCAGCTGCTGCTATTCGAGATGCACTGGGATATCAGATGTTCACCCAAGACTCAGCTATGTCATGGGAGATATAAAGGACCTGAACTGTTCTGGAGCAGTAGATGGAGACCAAACGGGACACCTTAGAAGATTTACATGTCACTCAAAACCAGTCATCAGCAACTAAGTCACACTGTCAATGTCCAAGGCATTTGTTGTATTTTTGCATGTAAAGGCCTACTACAGTTTTGCATTGGGAAATATGGAATAGATTGGAGTTCAGATGCTTTAAAAATATTCTCTAATTGTAGATTTCCTCCTTCCTCACCACTGAAGCCATATCCAAAGAAACCTTCATGTGGAAAGGAAGTAATTAAATTTCCAGACTGGAATGAACTGAATGTTGGCGCTTCCCAAGAACATGTCCTAGTGAAATCAGTCACAATGGTAAGATATCCAGGTTTAATTTCTGCAGATGTAAGCATATTTGGACAGCAAAATTGAACTAATGATCTATTTCTTGTGGGACAAAATACTTGGTTATAAAATTAAATGTGAAATACTTTTATTTTAAACTTCTGTGAAGTAAAGTTGTTCTTAATGATTTCCTGGGGATGTTGGCTTTGAGTGTTCTTTCTGCTACAGATTACAATGTCCTGAGCGCTCTTAAGTTCAGCATGGTTGTATTTGCCAGTATGCTTGCACTCCAGTTTACTTAAATGCCAGTAGGGCATTTATTACGCTACAAGACAAAATAGTTGCTTTACTGTCACTTACGCTGTAACTCTTATTCAGAATAAGACATTTCACGTCACAGAATATATACGGTATTACTCCGTTCCTAGCTGCTATGATGTTGTTAGTGATTCTATTTCCTTTTTTGTAAGGAGTATCNTTGACAGTAATTTAGTTCTGGTCAAGTGGGAGATGTAACTGAGCTGAATGTGATCGGGGATAGTTTGTTTCCTTGTTTTCTGCAAGGGCNTAAGACATTTCACGTCACAGAATATATACGGTATTACTCCGTTCCTAGCTGCTATGATGTTGTTAGTGATTCTATTTCCTTTTTTGTAAGGAGTATCTTGTGGCTAAGAACTGGTCCTGGCTTCATTGTCATCCTTTGCAAGCTTGGAGAATTATCCTGCCCCATACTTACCTGGATTGATCCAATCTTTGTGAAGTTGTTGAAAAAACTGTTGGTTTTATTAGTAAACCAAAATTGTATCAGCTCTTGTCGCCTGCACATCTTAAAAGCCTAGGCTTCTTGAGTTACGTATATTCTAAACTCTTCCTCCAGTGTATCTCGTATGTGAGTTTTCTCATATTTTGTGAACTCTTGGGACTTTTCAAGAGTTTTGGCTTTTTTATTACTGCTCATCAGTGCAGGACACTAGCCTTTGATTTCTAGGTGATCAATAGTCCATTTGGAAAAGTAACTTCTTCTATTTTGCTGGACATGTAGAGATCCTGAATGAATGGTTCTTCCATATTTGTAATCAAATTACGTGCAGATCAAGTGCACCTTTCAGGTACAGCAGGCTTCTGAAGAGAAAAAATCACAGTCATTAGAACTTCAATAGTAGGTAGAAGATTAAGAGGAAAGAAAGAGAAGATAGTGTCAAAGAGAATAGAGTATTTTAGTTTCTGAGCAAGTATCTGCTGCATTTTTAACATGTTACAGCCTCCAGCTGTCTGCTCTAAATTTCCACCCAATCATCCTGGCCTGATAAGAGTTAGCAAAAGACTGCCTATATACATCTGACTCAGACAGCATACAGTCTGCCATAGCTTAACATTTCTTTCATTGGCAGTTTTGCTTAATACAGTGGATCATAAGTTGAAGTAACTGAGTCAAAGCAATAAGCTTCCTTCTGCTGGCTCATTTATAGAAAGGTGTATCTTCCACTGGAAGGATGAAGTAGACAGGTAGCTGAAAGTGGTAGCACCTTACATTTCCCAGCATCAATTGGAGCACTTATTGGCTCTGTGTGGATTTACGGGCATGGGTCTGGGTAGTGAAATACTCATGTGGAAGACCAGATACTAATTTCACAGAGTGCTGTATGTTTCAACCTAGCTCTAGTCTAGTGTCATGGAATGCCAGAATATTAGGGCTTGGAGTGCGTTCTGTGGTTTTGTGGTTTGGTTGTGATCGCAACGAATAATTGGGAATGATTAGGAGTTTTGCCTTGAAAAGTACACTGCTGACACAAACTGTATTGTATGTCCACCCATTGACACGTTGATGACAATCTTCCAGCAACAAGCTTGGATGTGAAGGTTTGAGTAAAGGATAGTAGTCTCATGCAGTCTCTATTTTACTTTATTCTGTTATAATGATGGACTAGATATGATGGGTGTCTTCAGCTGTAGCCATTTGCTTTAACTTTCTTCATATATAGAACTTAATGTTTAGTTATGGCCAGTTTATGCTGAACAAGGATGAATATGAGCCTTTGATATGACATCTAATAATTTTTCCATAGGCAGATGTTTAATCTTAAGAGTGGTAGTTGAAAACAAGTGAGTTGAACTGATTTTAATAATGGAGAGGATCTTAACACAGGACTAAAGACCATTGACTCCTGAATTTTAATAGCTATTCTGACACACAGTTTTTCAGCTTTGGACAAGTTACATAACTGAGAAAAGATGCTGCATGTCTGTGAAACCTGAACATTCACTTGTATCCTGGAGACTTTACAGGAATTTAGGAATATTTAAAACACTTGTAAGAGGGAGCATGCTGTGCTATAAATGTATTATACTGATTAATACTTGAAAAGTCACCAGTTAATAAGGAGTGTTGTTTCTAATTTCAGAACTCTGAAATGTGGTACAAGCGACACAGTATAGCTATAGGGGAAGTACCGGCATGTAAACTTGTGTTCCGCAGAGAGCTAACACAAACAAATATAGAAGAGATATGGAAATCCATGACTTTGTCACGGTGAGTATACTTCTGAGTCATTTGCTGTTAGAGTAAAACTGTGTGGTAGGTACCAGTCTTCTCTGGTAGTGATTGTAATTTCACCTACTCACATCACTGCCATCAAAGCCATTGTGGCTAGACTAGCTATACTGCTTGTTATTTGGCTAATGAATTCAGCAAATAAAGCTTGCAAAGAAACTTTATTGTGCTTAATACCTTTTCACTTTTACCTGTTGTGTTACATAAGTCATTTTTTTGTGTGGGCTTTGTCCTGTTTAATCACTTTTTTCCTTAGCCTTTCTCTTTTTTTCTCTTTGCTATGAAATAGAAGTACATCTGCAGAAGTGCAATACCATGAAACCTTTCAATGACAAATACAATACTTTGTATGAGATAAGAAATGGGAAAACTAATTGAGTGCAGAAGGCTTTGAAATTCAGATATTCTTTACTTTTTTCCGAAGGACTATCCTGTGCAAAGTTAAAGGCATTGCTTTAGACTATTTATGCAGGAGAAAAAAGATAATATACCATCTACAAGGGATGTGTCTAGATCAACCGCCCTTGTCCTTATGGGTGATTTTAACTTCCCAGGCATCAACTGAGAATATACAGCAAACACAAACAAGTCTAGGAAATTTCTGAAGTATGTTGAAGATAACTTCTTGGTGCAGGTACTAAGGGAGCTGACTAGGAAAGGTTCCCTCCTACATTTTTTTTTTTAATTAGTTGAGTTTGAAATCACTGCTAATAGGAGAAAAACAGACAGAAAAACTGGAGATGGGAGAGCAGACTGGGCTGCTGAAGGAACTAGTTAGTAAGGTCAGCTGGGAAACTGCTTTTGAAGGTATTGGGGTCCACGAGTCCTGGTCACTTTTTAAGAGCCATCTCTTAAGAGTGTAGGAGCAGTCAATTCCAAAGTGAGAGAATTCAAGGAAGTGGGGCAGAAGGATGGCTTGGCTGAGCAGAGATCTTGTTCTAAAACTTAGGCAGAAGAGGAAACTGTACAGAGATTGGAAATGAGGACAGGTGACAAGGGAGGACTACAGAGATGCTGTTTGCCACTGAAGGAAGAAAATTTGTGCAGCCAAACCTCAATTAAAGTTCAAGCTGACCAGTACTGTGAAGGACAACAAAAAGGGCTTTTTAAAATATGTTAAAAGCATAAGGAGAATCAGAGATAACATTGGTCCATTGTTTGACAAAGTCAGTCACCTCACAAATAGGGATGTAGACAAAGCAGAGACATTTAATGCCTTTTTTTGCCTCTGCAACGTCAATGATGAGCCCTGGGACCCCCAGAGCCCTGTGTTGGAAGACTGTGACTAAGGGGATGATAAACTCTCAGCTGACCCTGAACTTGTTTGAGACTTGCTGCTCCAGCTGGATGCACATAAATCTAAGGGGCGGATGGGATTAATCCCAAGGTACTGAAAGAATTGACTGATGTTGTAGCAGGACCTCCTTCATTATTTTTCAACAGTCTTGGAATCTGGAGAGGTCTCACTCAACTAGAAGCTGGCAAATGTCCTAATTTTCAAGAAGGATAAGAGGGAAGACCCTGGTAATTACAGGCCTGTAAGTCTCACTTCAGTGCCTGGCAAAAATGTGAAAAGATTATTCTGGGAGTTACTGAAAAACACTTGAGACACAACACAGTCATTGGTCTTAGCCAGCAGGAATTCATAAGGGTGAAGTCCTGTGTAACCAACTTAATTTTCTTTTATGACAAGGTCACCCATCTAGTTGACCAAGCGAAGCCAGTAGATGTGGTGGCTTTGGATTTTAGCAAAGATTTTGATACTGTCCTTCTGAACAGAATGTCCAGCACACAGCTAGACAAGTCCACAATACATTGGGTGAGCAATTGGCTAATGGGTCGGTGTCGTAGTTTGAGTCCAGTCAGCAACAAAGAACCACATAGCTGCTCACTCACTCCTCCCCCCGCACCTCCCCACACTGGGATGAGGAGAAAACCTAACGAACCCTGGTGGGTCAAAACAGGGACAGGGAGGGTTCACTCACCAGTTATGGTCACGGGCAAAACCAGACTCAACTTGGGGAAAAAAGACCCCAACAATTTAATTGGTTATCAATTAAAGCAGAGTAGGATAAGGAGACACGAGAAGACAGATCTTAAAACACAAATAACTGCCCTTCCTGCCACCCCTCTTTCCTTCATGGGCTCGAGTCCCCTCACTCCCAATGTCTCTCCCTCCTCCCCCCTCAGCGACACAGGGGGATGGCGACTGCGGGGTGCAGTCAGTTCTCCAGAGATTGTCTCTGCCCCTCCTTCTTCCTCAGGCCGGGAGGGCTCCTCACATGCTTCCCCTGCTCCAACGCGGGTCCCTCCCATGGCAGACAGTCCCACATGAACCCTTCTGACGGGAGTCCCTCAGGAACGCACCAACCCAGCACAGGCTGCCCACAGCATCACAGTCCGCTTTGGGAGCAGGCACCTCCCCTGGTATGGGGTCCTCCACTGGCTGCAGGTCCCTCCCTGCTACTCTGTGTTCTTTCACCAGCTGCTCCACCATGATCCTCCATGGGCTGCAGGGCCACAGCCTGCCCTCTCCCCTGCTGGCTGCAGGGGAATCTCCGCTCTGGCTGCCTCCTCCCCTTCCTTCCTCACTGACTTGTCTCTGCACAGGTGTTTCTCTCACCTCCCTCTCCTGCAGGTCTCCACAACCACTCCTTTGTCCCCTCCTTAAATACGTTATGGCAGAGGTGCAGCTGTTGTCTCTAAATGGCCCATCCTCAGCCCCAGACTGGGCTGCCTTGGAGCTGGGGAAGTTTTGAGCAGCTTCTTACAGGGGCCACCCACCTGTGTCGCCCCTTCCCCTGCTACCAAAGCCCCACCACACAGACCCAACAGTCAGGCTCAAAGAGGTATAATAAATGGGGTGGGATTCCCCAGGACTTGATTTTAGGGCCAGTGCTCTTTAATATTTTTATAAGTGATCTGGACACAAGAATCAAATGTACATTAAGGAAGTTTTCTGATGATACTAAATTAGGAGGAGCTGTGGACTCCCTTGAGGGTAGAGAGGCCTTACATCTGGATAGACTAGAGAGCTGGACAATCACCAACCGCATGAAATTTAACAAGAGCAAGTGTCAGATACTGCACCTGAGATGGGGTAGTCCTGGTCATACATACAAACTGGGGGGGTGAGAGGATGGAGAGTAGCCCCTCAGAAAGAGATCTGGGGGTTTGAGTTGATGGCAAACTGAACACAAGTTAACAGTGTGCCCTGGCAGCCAAAAGGGCCAACCATGTCCCGGGGTGCATCAAGCACAGCACAGCTGGCCGGTTGAGATAGATAATTGCCCCACTCTACACTGGTGCAGCCCCACCTCAAGTGCTATGTGCAGTTTTGGGCACCTCAATATAAGAACTATTCAACTATTAGAGTGTGTCCAGAGGAGGGCAACCAAGATGGTGAAAGCTCTTGTTGGCAAGATTTGGGAGGAGCAGCTGAGGTCACTTGGTTTGCTCAACTTGGAGAAGAGAAGGCTGAAGGGTGACGTCGCAGCAGCCTACAGCTTCCTCACGGAGGGCAGTGGAGGGGGAGGTGCTGATCTCTCTCTCTAGTGACCAGCAAACGGGACATGAGGGAATGGAATGAAGATGCCTCAGAGGAAGTTCAGATTGGGCATTAGGAAAAGGTTCTTCATGGAGACGGTGGTTGGTCACTGGAACAGGCTCCCCAGGGAAGTTGTTATAGCACCAAGCCTGTCAGAGTTCAAGGCATCTGGATGATGCTTTTGCTCATATGGTTTTGTTTCAGGTAGTCCTGCGAGGAGCAGGGATTTGGACTCCATGATCCTTATTGGGTCCCTTCCAACTTGAGATGTTCTATGATTCTATGAACTGGAGATATCTCTTTTTCAGAATTGTATCTATCCTAATTGTTAAGTGAAAAGTCACTGCCTGAGCCTTCACACACCATTCAAGGAGTCATACACAACACCTGAGATTTTAACTGCTAGGACCAGAGTCCCTTCACTGCAGGTGACTCCAGTGAGCTGAAGGTTGCCCGTTTCAACTCCTTGCTCACACACGCACTCACTCTCGGGCACTTCCTTTTCCCTCAGGCTCGACCCTAGGTTTCCTGTAGCAGTCTCAGGTATCGAGTCTTATATATGAAAAAATAATTTATTTAGATGGTACAGCAGAAAAACAGCTCAAGCTGAGGGACCCTGAACAAAGAAATCCTATAGCAATTATACCTCTACAATCTAAGTTCCCCACCCTTTGTGCAACAGGACCAATAGTAATATTAGAGTCTGGGGTCTTCCTGTTCTTCATTAGGTCCCTTCATTGTCTCTAGGAAGACCATTTTTACTCTTATCGCTGAGGTTGCAGTTTCCTGCTGATGGTTGTAGCTTCCTTATCGTTCGCCTTGAACCAACTCTGGGGCCTTCTTTTACTTGACTAGATAAAAGTTCAACAAAAGTTCAGTATATATCTAGATGGAAGTCCACAGCTTGCAGCCTAAGGCTTCAGCAAATTTAGCTGCTAAAGCTAAGCAAGTTAACTACTAATGCTAAGCAAGGGTATTAATCCTAACTGTTCTTAACACTAAGACTGCATGCATGCCGTTTTCAGAGTAGATGATGTAAGAACTATATGTTTATGTACTTTTACAGATTACAAAAGGTCTTGGGTTTGGATTCTCTGGATGAAGTGTTAGACACAAAAATTGTGAATTCAAAGCATATAGTCCAAAATGTATACAATGTCAATAAGCAGGGCATTGTCACTTTAGAAGACAAATCAAGTGAGTATTTTAGAAGTTTTCGTATAACTTTTTTATGTTGTAGTTTACTTGCATTAAAAAGTATTAGTTCTGATCTATACTAACATGTAGCATCTCTGTACTTGTATGACCACATCTGTACTACAGTTTTTACAAAGTATGCCATTGTTACCCTCTGACATCCCAATAGTAAGAATCAATGTTTATTCCATATTTGCTCTCTTAAACATATTCCTGCTTTAGCAAGGTTGAAAGGTGAAGATGAAAGATGAGCCACTTTTAATTTATGAAGATGGGGATATTATTCACTTCAAGCTGGCTTTGTCAGCCCAGCCCTTAACTGCCTGGACCAGAGTGTTTACGTGAGGGAAATGTGTATTAAAAATTGGGAAGGAATCAGAATGTACAGTGAGAAATGCTTAAAATGTCTCAGTTCTGAGTTTTCAATCAATGTGTTTTGAAACTAATACCGAGTTGAAAACTTCTTTGCAAATCAGGGAGAAAGTGAAGGATCTCTGCTGCTGTGATATATCACTTACAATATTATTGCCACCATGTTTTCCACAAGATTTGTAAAGAAGTGAAATATGAGATTGGAAGCCAGTATGGTTTGTGAATGAAACCTCTTCCAGATCATTTACACATTCACTGTAAAGACAATTGGAACACCTCAAGATGTTAAATTCCTCCTTGCAGACATGACAGAACTGAATGCATGAGTGCTTTTCTTCATCTTCAGTGCAAAGTAAACACTTCACTGTAATGCACTAGTGAAGCCGTAGCTTGAACTAGTTTGGCTGATTTTTGCAGGGCATGTTAAGGATTTACGATATGATCCATTTTGCTGATTGAGTTGTAAAAGCAGTAGGTGTAACTGGTTGCTATTGAGTACTGGATGTACTAAAGTATAGATGTAATTCAAGCTAGATCCTACATCAAGGTATAGCCTGCCTTTCAATCTTTCTCCTACTATGTAGGAGAAACTTCCTAAAGAATTTTCAGCTTTGCTTTTATCTTACAGTTTTAAATTTTCTGAGATCTTTTCTCCTTTTAATTTTGGTCTGTTTCTCCCCTATGCAGAGGAACTGCCTCACTGGATATTATCAGCAATGAAATGTCTAGCAAATTGTAAGTAAATTAAGGAGAGGGAAAAAGCAAAAAAACTTACCACCTCCATAAAAATCAATTGGACTGAATGTGTCTTTACCACTTCATCGAATCCCATCTGTATTAAGTCAGTATTTTTTCTGATCATTGCTTTAAACAAAATTGGAAAAGGTCAGCCAGCACACGTTCTCCTGCCAGCACAGCCTGTTTTAATGAAATATATAAAAATGTAACTATTCTATTCATATTTTTCCTCTACTGTGTGTTTTCACTAGACCTATTGAAAATAGATCAATTAAATAGATCAATACAATTTCACTTATATTTTGAAAAATGAGTCTGGTTTAGATTTTTGGGGGGTTTGGGGTTTTTTTCTGCTTGAAGTTGGATATTTGTTGGCTGGACTAGAAAACAGAGATCTGATTGGTGGCTGCAAGTTAATTTTGTCTCTCTTCTCCCTGCTCCGCTGCCTCTCCTCCCGGCCTTTATAGGGCCCAGCTGCTCAGATTTGAAGCAGCCTACATACTCTGGATTTGAAAGAGATGTCTTCAAAACTATAGTGGACTACTTTGGCCAGATGAAAGAACCTCTTCTCACGTTTCATTTTTTTGATGTTTTTGTTAGTGTGTTAGGTAAGTAGTTTGGGATAATGAAAAAATTATTCTCTTGAATTAACTTCCTGGAGTTAATTTCTCACACCCAAATAGTATCGCAGCTCATTTATTTAGTATCTGTCCTGTCCATTCTACATAGAGAACAGTTTGATATTAAAATGTATTCCATATCACAAGGCAGTTTTATTCTTGTGTGGTTTTGATCACATTAGTCCAAATTATAATTTTTAAAGGCCTCTGTTCATTGCTTAGCACTGCCACACCTCACAGATGGATTTTAACACATTTTTCTTTTTTTTTTTTTACAAATGCCTTAGCATCTTAAAAACTCATGTAAGCTTTTAGAAATTGCTTGACTGAAGTCTAGATTAAAAAGGATTAGGGCTGTAAGGCCTGTTTTTAACCCTGGCAATATGATGTCTGAAGGAAATTTAAATCCTTAATTGCTGAAGTTTAGAGTAGACTTTAAGTAATCTAGTGCTTTAAGAAACAGTAGTTTAACTGTTAACTAACTTTTTGAGGGTTCACACTGTATCAAATTATTCTGTAGCTATAGTTGGCCCATTGAAAGACAGTAAAAGTGAAAATACTTGATTACATTTTATGGTTACATTTCAGAAAAGAACTGAGTTGAAAAGTAAACATGCTTTGTAGCATGCCACTTTTTTTGCTTTTTAAAATGGAAACAACATTGCTTTTAATAAGCTGTCAAGATGAAAAAGGAATTTAGGATAACGCTTTCATTTCTGGAATTTAGTATTTTTATACTTTGTTAGTTGACAATCTTGTTCCTTTTTTGACTTCTTTTTCTTAGATTACAGATGTTCTTGATAATACCTTTAAAATTCTTCCTCTCCTTTCATAGTCTCTTTCTGTGTACTTTTCCAGTGTATTTCACATGTTTCAGGTTTTAAGAGAGTTTTATTATGCAGTATTTCACAGATGTAAAAATGAGAAGAACAAATTCACACCAATGTTTATGTAGAAATGAAAGGATATCAGGAGCTGTTTAAAAAAAATAAGGGAATAAATAGTTTTGTGGTCTCTTTCATAAACAAATGAGGTGTTAATATGGAATCCTTCCTTACTAACAAAAGTAGATTTACACAAAAGATCATGGGAATACAGGCTTTCAAGAGCTAGTTAGTTTGTTTTCCATCATCATACTTACACAATTTACTGTAAAGTACTGGCACTATATGTTAGAAAATGTCATGTTTCTCAAGAAGTGCCTAATCAGCCTCCTCCAGACACCTAATATAGGCATTTGAATGATTAAAAAGCTGCATTTGGCCTTAGTGGGATGATTTAGGATACCTGAGTTAGGCACCCTCTCTCACTAGGGGATGAGGTTGGACCAGATGATCCGCAGGTGTATTTTCCACTTTTTTTGGAATTCAGGGCTATGGTCCCTATTTAGCCAGTGGAGGAGGAAGTTCAAGAAGACAATTCAGCGTACCTGTGGTGAAGCCTAACTCCTTTTTGTACTCAAAACTACTTAGAAACAGTAGTAAGAAAATAAACAAGTAAATATAAGGCAGAGATGCATGACTGTAGTTTTGGGTAGCAAGGTCTTCTTTAACCACTCAGACTCCATTCTAAGATTCAGTCTGTGATTCTTGGGGGCGGGAGGAGGAAGGGATTTTTTGGAGCTTATGCTTAGAGAGAACAGGGCAAGTTTTTGGTTCTGCTCAATATGTAGTTAAGTCTTATCAATGAGGCTAATATACAGACCATTATGAAGCTGTAAGTAAGTATAGACAATGCACACTCTGTAGAATACTATTTGGTAATAGATGTTAATGCTAATACTGAATGCTGCCTGTGAAGCAGATTGCTTAGCTAGTTGTGCATTTACAAAATATGGAAAAACCAGTCCTTGTCTGCAGTTATACTTCTGTGTTTCTTAATGGAGTACGGCTTGCTGGATTGATAATAATTCTAAATTTTAAGACATTTATAAACCAATATTTCAGTCTCTGAGTCTTTGACTTTTCATAGTGCTACCTTCAGGGAATTACAACCTTTCCGCAGTGATTATAGGACTTCCTTCAGTGGCTAAGCTTTCTATTTGGTGGAAGACTTCAGGAAACAGCAAATGAAGTGTTATCAGATTATATTTGTAGTTGTTTGAGGCAGCCGTTATGTGATTTGTATATGTCTAAAAGCTGTCTTAAAATCTCCATCTGAAAACCCAAGACATATTTGCAGAAATCACAGGTGGCTTGTGTAACCGTATCAAGATGCCTCACTTGCTTCTGTTTTCAAAAGAAGACTGTCTAGAGCACTTCGCTTCCAAAAGACAAGCTGAAATTAGTTTTCAGAATAGCTGAGAAAATAGGACTAAAATGTCAGTGATCATACGATATGTTACCAACTTGGTAAGATTAAACTTGCTCTTTGCAAAGATTATAATTATTCTTTATGTACAAATCTCATTAAGGTTATTTATTATTTCTCAGGGCCTCTTCTAAATGTATGCACTAGTGTGCTTGCCAAACCTTCCTGTGAAATCAGAAAAAGCTTTGCTTTGAAAATGAGATGAACTGCAGCACCTGGAATACTTTTCTTGGAATACTGTCTGTTTTGGCTGCCCTACTTACTACTGCACACTTCTGTTCTTTTGTTAATAAAAAACAACTTCCACCTTTTACACAGAGAGGAATTGACTGGCATGGTGGTTGAGGGGACAGCAGTGGATGCTGTTTATGTTGACTGTAGTAAGGCTTTCAACACTGTCTCCCATTACATCCTTATAGGCAAACAAGAATTAGTGGGAGTGAGGTAAACCAGAAATCAGCTGAATTGCTGGGCTCAGTGGCACAAAGTCCAGCTGGAAGTCAATCAGTAGGGAATAGACCAGGGCTGATAGTGGGGCAGTAGTGGTTAACACTTCATTAATGACCTGGATGGTGGGACACTGTCCTAAACAAAGACAGAGTTCCCTAAGCAAGTGTGCAGATGTTACAAAATGGGGAAGAGTGGTTAATGTAGCAGAGGTTTGTACTGCCATGCAGAGGGACCTTGACAGGCCAGAGAAATGGGCAAACAGAAATCCCATAATGTTTAACAAAGGGAAATGCCAAATCCTCTCCTTGGGACGAATAACCCCATTTACCAGTGCAAGCTGGATGTGACTGACTTGAAAGCAGCTTTACTGACAAGCACTTGGCAGTTCTGGTGGGCACTAATGTGACCATGAACTGGCAGTGTGTCCTTGTGGTAAAGATGACCAGCAGCACCCTTAGCTGCATTGAGAGCATTGCCAGCAGGTTGAGGGAGATCTTTCCTCAGCACTAGTGAGTGAGTCCAGTAGAGGGCCACAAAAATTTTTAAGGGCTTGGAGCATCTGTCATATGGGGAGAGGCTGAGATCATGGACTGTTTCACCTGGAGAGAAAGCAGCTGTTATTAATGTGTATTTTAAGGGAGGAGTCAAGAAGAGGGAGACAGACTTCTATCAGTGATACTCAGTAACAGGTCAATAGGCATGGAAATGTTATTTATACATAGGAAAATAGCTTTTTTTAGTAGGAAGTCAAACACTGGAAGGCTGTGGAATCTCCATCTTTGGAGATAATTCAAAACCTGACTGGACAAAGTCCTGCGCATATTGCTGTAGATGACCCTGCTTTCAGCAGGGGGAGAGTCAAGATAATCTCCAGAGATCCCTTCCAACTTCTATAATGCTCTGAAAAAAAGATAAGTGTATCTCTTTGTTTTCTTCCTTGTTCCTTTTTTACGAGAAATTACTGTTAGACTTCAGTCATGCAGACGTTTTGCTCCTGACTTCTGTTTTGTTCTGATAATAAAGCCACTTAGGCAAAAGTGTAGTAGATGTTTCCTTTGGTGAGTCTTAGAAACCAAAACGAGGATTACATTTTGATGGTGAGACCTCTTTATAAGTACCTAAACTACTATCAGATTGTACTGTGCCTGTCCAGTCTTCAGATTTCTCTGCATGCTTATATTCTGTGTTTTCTCAAGAGTTTGTAAGTAGAATTAGTCATAGATTTAACTTCTATGGGTATGAGGGACATGTCAGTATTTTCATAGCTGTCATTGATGCATAAGCACGTGTTTTGTTTAGATTCTTACCCCAGACTTAACTCTATGTTGTTGCTACATCTGTGCATACATGTCAGTTGTCCTTAGAGCTGAGGGCTATAAAAGAACAAAGGATGAACCAAAACATTGTAGTTTTTCATGTCAACCAACAACTCGTGATATTAGTAATGTTTATTAATATCTCCCAAAGCATCTTGGAAGGATGGAAATCTTGTAAATACTTAAACACGGTGCCCAGTGGGAAGTGAGTCCAGTCCTAGGGATATCTTTCTAGAATCTTTGGCAAGTGGAGTTCTAAGGCAATCTTGAAGGGGTAGGAAATGAATTTGGGGAGATAGATTTAGAAATGTTGTGTTAAATGTTACGGAAATGTATAATTGAGATGTTGCCCAATCTCCTGATCTTGTATAAACCAGGTCTGCTGCAAAAACACAGCAAGGCTGTAGAAGCTCTTCAGATAACTTGTCTCCTGCTGCCACCGGAAAATCGGAAAAGACTACAGCTGTTGGTGAGGATGATGGCAAGAATTAGCTGTAACAAGGATTTGCCACTCCTTTCTGAATCAGTGAGGACCAGAAACTTGGTACGTGTAAGGCAAAAGGTCTAGACAAGGCTTTTTGGAGTAGCACGGATAAAAGATTGTGTGTACGAAAGAACAGTGTGTACAAAATACAGTTTGCTTGTTTGAAGAACAGTTCATCTATTCTAGCTATGTGGAAAGCTACTCCAAATCTGAATGAATTGAGATTTCTTGGTAAGTTGTGAGCAAATGAATAATTTCCTCAGAATTTGGAGGTTTCCTTATCTTTCAAAGTTAAATCACCACTAATTTCACTATTGAGTAGAAAAAAACACCCACTAGATAAGGTTTTTGTTGGTGTTTGTCACTGCAGACACTGTGAGAAAAACAGACTGCCCGTTTCAGTCATAGTTAGAAATATGTAGCTGAATGTTTTGATTTACCTGTTTTCAGCCATTAAAAAAAAAGGGTTATTTCAGTACCAGTTTTTTTCGTCACTTAACTACAGAAATCTCTGAAAGTAATTTTAATCATATTTTAACAAAGCCCTAATTTTGGCTAATGCTCTTTCTGTAGGGCTACCTATAGAGTTATCACTGATGTTTGCAACGGCATGTGATTACAAAATTATTAGGCATAACTTAGCAATTCTGACTGGCTAAGAACATGTGTCTCTTGGTTGATTTTCAAGTCTTTTGCAAGAAGGATAACAGAAAACTCAGCTGTAGAGCCACTCCATACAAATCCTATAGTAACATTCATAAATCGAAATTTGTTCCATCGCGATTAAGGTTTTAATTAACTATGAATAGTATTTGATTAAAATAAATTCTTGACTGCTATGGTTGTAATTTAATTAACTGTAAACGGTCTTTGATTAAAATAATTGTTATAATCTAAATGTTATTTTTAGAAGTGAAATCTTTACAGACCAAGTATTTTGTACTAAGTTTTAATTCAGCCCAAGTATTTTGTACTAAGTTTTAATTCAGCAGTGTAGCCTATGGTACATGACAGAAAACCTTGATTGCCTTCTGTGCTTTTAATGTTAAAAGTGACTGGTGCACAGACAGAAAATTCTTGTAACTGAATGCTTGAGCATGAGACTGCATAAAGTGAGCTGGACCTGAAATTTGGTTTGACAATTTCAAAATAATGGTATTAAGTTCTCCCTCTGTTAAATTCTATTAAATTAATGGGTTATTTTTAAAATCTCTGAAATATTGGTGCCCTGTTTAATTGGAAAAGCCATGTGAAATGGCTATTTGACAAAGTCTTGAGAATAAAACAGAATTCAGGCATTCTAAGTCTGAAGCCAGGGTTAGATTACATATATGAAGCAAGAGCCATCTTCAGTCTACTCAGATAATGTCACTGTACACAATGCTTTTTTTTTTTTATATGGATGCATTAGAAGTATGGTAAGTATTATGCTGTTAATTTTTTTTTCTAAAAGATCACTTTTTAAATATAGTCCTGATTCCCCATCCCCAAACAGAAAAATATACAATAATGATGTTTTTTTTCCTTAGATGGTTCAAGCGTTTTCCCGTTGTATTCTCTGTTCAAAGGATGAAATGGACTTGGATGAACTACTTGCTGCTAAACTAGTATCTTTTCTCATGGACAATTATCAAGAGATCTTAAGTGTTCCTTCTGCTTTAAAATCTTCTATAGAGGAACATATTGTACATCTCCAGAGAGTCCAAGTAGGTATCTAGTGAAAAAAGCCTCCTATATCTCTGTGCTTCTAGATCAAATTTATCCTTTCTACTCTAAAGTTTGACAGTTCTTAAAGACTTTGTTTTGTCTCTGCTAGCTTATGAAGAGCTAATAAATTTTGAGTGCGGCTGATATTCAACCATAACTATATTTTTAAATGAAACTAAGCAAATCTTGTATGGTTTAGAAACAAGTTCCTGTTTGTCAGCACTGTCTTCTCCATAGAATGGGCAAACTATGTGGTAGTGAGAAAAACTGTGAACGGTTAAAAAGTGTTTCCATTAATGTTCTAGTTTTCTTTTAGAGCAATTCTTACTTGCTCAGCTTTTTCATAACCTTTTTGTTTCATGATGCCATATTTTGTTTTGTTTGAAGATGCTTTCTAGTTCTTCCTTCTTTAATTTCTACTGAAAAATAACTTCTTTCAAGAGTTAAACATGGTTCTTTTGTGCCACGTTTTTGACTTACTAAAATTCACTCCAGTAATGCAGGAGGTAGAATTTTGAATCTTTATTCTATATCATCTCTACTTAATGACTAGGTGGTCCATTTGATTAAGCCAGTTTTTCCAAATTTATTGCAGAAAACGTAGCTGCTCTTTTTTTTACTCTTTCTTCAGATAAAATATACTGGAGCTGATACTGATGCAACTTTTTCTCCTCCATCACTTTGTCACCAAACCAGTACAGACGAATTTGAATACCAAAGAGCAACTGGCTCTCAGGAACCACTGGCAGCTTTATTGGAAGAAATTGCAATGAATAAAGAAATATCTGTGAAAGATAAGAAGAAGCAGCTCAAGCAAGTAAATAAAATTCTGCCACAGTCTTTAATTTTAACTTAAAGAGCTTTATCAAGTCTTAGACACATAGTCCTCTAGAAAAGTATTGAGCTTTAAAATACTAGATACTCTTGTGGATTTGATTTCTAACTTTTTAATTGTTTAGTACAGGGTTAATGTGATGAATTAAACCATATTAGAAAATACCACTTAATTTTCTATATAAAAATATAAAAACTCCATCAGAGAAGTAATAGTTTTCTTGCTCCAGCACTGTAGATTGCACTTTGCTAGTTTTTTATATTTCAAGTTTGATTGAATTCTTCATTTAAATTAATGTATTTTTCTAGTTTCAGAAATCTTACCCTGAAGTGTACAGCGTACGATTTCCTACCCCTGAAACTGAGGCGTTGCTATTTCCAGAAAAAACTAAACAGAAGACGCCAATACTGATGTGGGCCTTGAAAAAGCCTTTTCAACCGTTTCACAGAACCAGAAGCTTTCGGATGTAAATGGTTTGAAATATATCAGAAAACCGAGTCAGAACACGTTACCAATGGATCTTATGCAAAAGGAGCCTGGGCAGCATGTAGTTACTCAAAAAACTACTGGAGATACTGCTGAGGTGATAGAAAAGGTCAAAAGAAGATGAAAGTATTGAGGTGATAGAAATGTGAGCCATTATCAGTATTTTTGTAAATCATTATTTTTTTAAATGTGTTAAAAAAAACCAACAAAAAACCCCACCAAAAAAACACTGAAAACAACAAACTGAAGGTGATTACATGGACAATAAAGTACACTTACTGTAGTTTGGTTTGTTCATTATTTCAGGGTCTAAATGTATTTGTGTATAATGTATTGTTGGTAACCATTCAAGAGCATTTTTTTCCCCTGAAAATGAGTCTCTATTGTATAAAGTAGCCTGTGTTTGTTTACGTGTATCTCGAGGAATTAGTATGCTGTACACACTTGAATAAGTATGAAACACTGGAATTTGTTTTGCCTTTGTACACCTTCATGTTCTTGATACGTAAGATTTATTCTGGAAAACTGTAGAACTCATTCTTAATTTTCTGATTCATATGGTACGTTACAGCAAGAGTCACCTCCTGGTGAATTTCCATTAACTTCTGTACTGCAGACCTGTTCTTTAAAGCAACCCAGTCCAAGTGTTTTTCCCTATGCTCTTATTAAATATTGCCGTACAAAATTGGATGCTTGACAATAGAATGTATTTCATCAGAAGAATCTGAAGTCTTACATTTAATTTGTTTTGCATTATGAAATCCACTGTACCTATAACTTGACTGTGCATATAACGTACTTGATTCTGACAGCACTTTTGAGCTATTAAAGCATTACTGTTTTCCAGTATTTACTTAGTGATTATTTCATGTTATCCATTAGAGATTTAAAGAGCAGCATTTCACGCCTTACTGAATGTCAGAGTAGTCTATGCAGGAGAGAAGACAGCTGACATCTCAATAAATTTCTATCTGACATTTTAGTAAGCAACTTGGTGACTATCCTGCAATGCAATATTGTCAGTGTTTTCACTTTGCTAACCTCCTAACCAGTCAATGAGCTTTAAGGTGTACCTTACAAGGTTTTTGATTTGATAGATTGAAATATTTCTTGAGCAATGTCATTTTGAACAGTGCATGTTTCCATGATCTGTCTCCATGCATTGGTTATACTTGGACTTCATATCAATTATCTTTATTTCTTAAGCAAAAGTTACGCAGAAGGGTACACTTTTCAAATAATAAGGAAAAATTAAAATCAATATTAAAAGTAGTCTGAGGCCACTTCTTACCTTTTGTACTAGGTCTTCAAGAGTGACATAACCTTTTAGATGTGCCGTAATATTTTGTTTATGCTTAGGTGCAGTCAAACTTTGACTATGAGTAGGTTACTCATGTATCATAATTTGATCACAGCACTGATCCATGAAGCATAACAATGTGTAAGGCTAGCTGGAAAGTAAGTCTTGCGTAACAGTGGGAACCCACCCTAAGTGATCTCCAACATTGGTTCTTAAATTGCGGAGGGGAAGTAGAAGCCAATTTATTTGCCACTGGGAATAATTTCACTGCTTGACAATAAGCCTTCTACTGTCATGTTGAATTTTTTCCCCATTGTAACTTTTTAAAAATCTGTAGCCTCCCTGAGCCTGTTTTAAACAGTAATTAGAGTTTACTCATTAGTTTCTGTGAGGAGAAGTTTAAGATGTCATATATTTCTATGGATCAATTGTATTTTTGCTTCAAGCAACTATTTCATTGACTATGGTAAAAACAAAGCAAGCAAGTCTGTTTGCTCACGATTTCTAAGCCTATAAAAAATACCACCATAATCTCATAGACTTGAGTTTTAACTGTTGTCCTAGACATTTAAGAAAGCTTATCTTAGTAATAGAAGGTGGGTGACTGTGGCCGCTCCTTACAGCAATTCCTTGTCTGATAGCTGAACCAACTGCAAATATGCAAGACAAATATGGTATGAATACAAAAATAAGTTTGCCTATTTCTTTCAGGATGGATATTAGAAAAAAAAAAAAGCTTGGAAGTGCAGAGAAGACTGTGGGCTTAATGAAGTGTCTTAGAAAAAACATAGTTTCTGTATCCCTAAGCTATAGTCAATAGAAACTTCAGCTTTGATATTAACTTTGTTATGAATTTCACCTTTGCTTCTGTGTTAAAGCCCTTCAGTGTCTTGGTGTTGCCAAGACTGAACAACATGAGCTCCATTGGGTTTATTTTCCCTGAAACATGAGGGCCACAAGCCAAACATTCTTTTGCTTAACCTGATGTCAGTTTTCTGAAGAGGCTCACTAAATTAAATACTAGCTGACATTCTTTTAAAGTGCATGAGATGGAAGACTCAAAAATGGTAGATCTTGCCAGTCTACTTAGACGAATGTTTGTCATCTAAGAGGAGCATCTGAAATATCTACCTGTAAGCTCATATGTAAGTTGGAGCTATTTCTTGGTAAATTTGGACAATGCTGTTAAGTCCTTAGTACTAAAGCTTCTAGTGTATTCCCATAGTTGTCATGGTACTGTTAGGCTTATTGGACAAGATCTTTGAGTATAAACTTCAACCCACTTGTGTGGGTAGTTTTGTTTGGGTTTGCGGTGGGGTTTTTTTGTTTGTTTGGGTTGGTGTTTTGGTTTTGGGTTTTTTTTTTTGGGGGGGGGAGGTTGGTTTTTTTTTTTCTTTGCTAAATTCATTTCCGCCAGCAGAGCAATCTCTTCTCCCTCAACCACCACTCCAGCTTGAGCATAGCCTCTCTCCTGACCTATTGGTTCCTAGTGATGCATCTGTAACAGCTTTAATCCTGCATATCCTGGAAGAGGAAAGAACAGTATTTATCTTCCCTTCTTGGGAAGGGAAGATACGTCTTTGCGTAACAGTGCTGTTTCTTGCTGATTGTTGCATTGCTTTCTTTCCTTACACAAACACAGCTTGCTTCAGCTCCAAAATTAACAATCAGTCATCTGGAAAACCTTTTGGTTCATATGTCTTGTTTATGCTCTTTCAGCTAATAGCTTCCATTGTGAGTTGCAATACATAAAGGTTGTTTAATTGCTCATATTTTTTATGTAGTATGTTTAACTCACCTAATTTACTAGGATTGTTATATCAGCTATTTACTCTTATGACTACAGAGCATCACTGATGGCTGATAATATTTTCTGAAACTGTTTTCAGATGTTACTTCATTTCATTTCGGAGGAAGGTTTTAGGCAAAATCTGGGTGACCTCATCTTCTCATTCTACTAAGTGGAAACAAGAACTAAAATGAAGAAGGTGGTATGTTAACATACCATGCTTTTTAAGTTATTGCTGTGATATGTAAG
>VZSC01000026.1:20572-32940 GCA_013398225.1 Steatornis caripensis | reverse complement strand
CCCCCCCCCCCCTCCTCCCCTCCCGCCCTCGCGGTGCCCAGGGAGCCAGGAAAGCCTTACGGTCCTTTGACGGCGACTCGAAAGCTCACAGCTCGTGTGCTGCAGAATTTATTCCAATGAGCAGCTAAAAGTATCATTTAAAAAAAAATTACAAAAAAAATACTAAAAAACAATTATTTAGGGTGTTTGTGATTGCTGACTGCGCTGTAGATACCACTGTTTACCAATGATTTCCTGTGGTGGGATAGTGGACTGTTTACTGTTCTATTATACCAGTCCCCGGGCCCTCCGGTGGGACCCCCGCGGCCCCCCGGAAGGTGCTAGGACGTGTGTTCTGTGTTAGAAAGTTTTTATATATATATATATATATATAAATATATATATATAATTTTTTTTGCTCTGTTACTTGCACATTTTACAGTTACCTCATTTTTCCCATGTATGTATTTGAAAAAAGGCTAATATATAGAAAAAAAAGGTTCTTAAAGCTCTAAAAGTGTTTGTTTTTTTTCCATTCCATTGGAATCATATTGGTTTTGTAGCATTTAACATAACTAGTATGTTGTATTATATATATGTGTATTATACTGATTGAAATTTTTAACAGATTTGTACTTTTTTTAAAATGAAAGTTGCTAGTTCTGCTTGACCAAGTAGTGCAATCATTATTTTTTTTAATGTTGTGGCTGATTTTGAGAGGGATATTCACTAATAAATGTATGATGTATACCAACACGCTGTGCCCCGGCTCTTGTCTCGGCAGGCGCTCGAGGAGGGCTGGGCTGGCCGCACGCAGCCCCACCGGGTCCCCGGGGGCTGGGGCCAGGCTAACGCTCAAGTCAGGGCTGAGGGGCCCCAGGCCATCACCAAGCAGGTGGAGGAACAGCACAGCAGCTGGAAGGGCCCCAGCAAGGACACTTGGAGGAGGGACCAGGAGAGCCTGAGGGTGGGAGATCAAGCTGGACAGGTCCTCCTGCCCCAAAGCGATCTGTGATCCAGCTGCACCACAGCTCCCCTCACTCTCACGTAGAGATCTTTTGCAGCTTGAACAGAGACATAAGGTCCTCCTGCATGGGCTGCTGGAGCAGCACACCTTCCTGGGCAGCTCTGGCAAAACCAGAGGAGCAGCACCCACCTCTTCTTCTACAGCCCAGCCCTCAACCATGGCCATGCCTGTGCCCAGCCAGGGGAGAGGTGATCCCTTCACCTCCTTGGCTGGGTGGGGAACCAGCACAGCCTGGCTGTGTCTAGAGGAGCTCCACAGCCCCCAGCTAGGCCCATCAGGCTGCACAGCATAAACACCTCCACCCTACACCTGAGAGAGAGCAGGAGCTCTGGCTCCCTCTGGCTAAGATCAGGGTTGCTGCTCCCCAAATCATGGTGCTCCAGAAGGCCCCATGGCTAGAAAGCAAACAGCTTCTCCTCTGAGAGAAAGATGAAGGATCTCTTCTCTCTATAGAAAAAGCCATACCAGGGCCTGCAGCCACTCCTGTACACCCTCCAGAGATGGTGGCAGTAGCTCCCTGCTCGCCTCTGTGCTTCATGCAGGCACACAGTGGCCCCTCCAAACCAAGAGACCAACTTTCCCTTTGGCCAGGAGCTGACCAGACCCCAAGCCTCTGGGTGCAGAGGCTTACATCCACCCCCCTGCACTTTGCATGTCTCTTTTTTTACAACCTCTAACTTCATCTGGGAAGGGTGACCCAGCCCTTTGAGCAAAGGAAGTGCCATCTCCCTCCTACCCAGCCTCACCCAAGCTCCTGCCATGGGCAGGCAGCACAGCAGCAACCCAGCACTGCCTTCCACCCTGACCTGCAGAGTCTTTTGTTTGCCTTACAGCAGCAGCTCTGCTGGCACAAAATTATCAATTGGTGAGAGCTGGCCTCACGGGAGGCCAGAAGTTAAGCGTACCCCATGCTGCTGTGAAAAGTAGGAGTAGAGCCACAGCAGCTGGAACTCCCTCCCCAGTGCTCAGTTGTGGCAGGGGGCAGAGGCAGAAAGCACTGGCACAGACATGCTAGAGGCAGAGTTTATTACACTACGCAGGCTAAGAACCCTGGGCAAGACCCCACAACAGGTAAGAAGTGAACCAGCTCTTTATCAAAAAAGTTAATACTATAGTCAACCCCATTCTCCTTTGGTCATTACAAAGCAAGAGAAATATTAAAAGAAAGATATTTATACACAGAGGGAAGCTGAAGAGATTCCATCCAGCCCTCCCCCGCCACCCCACTCCCAGCACGTTTAGGTGCCTGGTCTTCTGGCTGTCAGGAGCAGCAGAGTATCAAATCTTCACAAGATGTCAGGTTTTTGGGGTTTTATTATTGTCGTCAATAAAAGCAATAATTACCAAGAGCTGCCATTCCTGCTCCTCCCCAGGGAGGGTGGAGGGGCAACACCAGCTCCCCTCCCTCTCTGCCCTCCAAGTGTAGGGGATGGCTGTGTGCACAGGTGTATGAGCACGTGCACACACTTGCTCTCACCAGTGCACACACACAGCACAGCTGGCACAGGCAATGTGGTCTCTGATCCCTCATTTGTACACAGTCTTTTAAAAAAAATATTGTATTATAATAATAATATGAACTTCTCTTTCCATTTTTGTGTCTTCTGGAAAAGTGTCAATCGTCCGTGAGGTCCTGCACAAAGAGGACTTCCGTGTGGCTGAGTCCAGCCTCCTGCAGCGTGGGTGGGTTGGGCCACTCCTCTGTAGGGAGGCAGGGCAGGACACGGCGAGGGAAGTTGGCCTCAATCTGGAACTTTTCAGGGCTTTCTTTCAAGGAGAACAAGAAGTCATGGATCACCTGGGAAAGAAGCACAGAAATAACTGCCAGCTGGGGGAGCAGTGACAGAGCCAGACTGCATCCACAGCATCTCACGGGGCAGGGTGGGGCGAGGGGGAAGGTTACCACATTTGCACCATCACTGTACTGTAGACACACGACAGCCATTTTCTTAGCATCCATGAAACAGGACTTGCCACAGAGTACCTGGGGAGTCCAGACACTGTTCCTGGCTCTTCCTATGCTCTTATTTAATAGGGAGCAACAAGAGTCTCAGCTTTTCAGGAGAAGAAAAAAAGTTTCTTCTATTTTTTTCCCCCCCTCTAATCTCTAAGCTGGTGTGACCAGGCCCCACAACACCCTCCTTACCCAGGAACAACTCTACCTGTTAAAGTTCTTGGCAAAGGTCACCATTTGGCAAAGTCCAGTGGAACCAATGCTTTGCTGAGGCACCTGAAGAATCTCTTCACCCTCCTTTACACTGGGAAGCCCATCAGCTCTGCCCCAAGCTCACCGTCAATGACTGCGTGAAGTGGAATCGCCGCTCTACTCTGGAATCATTAGGCAGCTTGAAAATTATCTTAACGCTCTCTGGGTCATCAGGATGTGGCTCAGGAGGCAGGCATTCTGACTTCCGCTCCT
The DNA here is from genome assembly GCA_013398225.1 of Steatornis caripensis. Taxonomy (NCBI): domain Eukaryota; kingdom Metazoa; phylum Chordata; class Aves; order Caprimulgiformes; family Steatornithidae; genus Steatornis; species Steatornis caripensis. The sequence goes on along the minus strand of VZSC01000026.1, from coordinate 29,515 downwards.
TCTCCTCCTGCAGCGTCTGCAAAGTAAGGAGGGAGCAGGAGCAATGAGCATGCACTGAACTGACCTTTACAACTGCACACCTGCTCCAGGAGGCTCGGAGGATACTCAAGCCCCGAGCAGGATAAGCAGCTCCAATCTGACAAGAAAGCCCTACTGCAGGCACTGCCCCTACACAACGTGAGCATCTGACAGGGCACAGCAGCCTCTCCAACAGTCAGTTTGCTCTCACCTGTCGCCGTCTCTCCTCTGCTAGTTTTTGCTGCTGCACTTCCTCCTCCTTCTTCTTCTTCCTCTCCCGTTCCTCCTTCTTCTTGCGCTCCTTTTCCTGGTCCGCACGCAAGGATGCCAGATATGCCTCATCCTGCTGCTGCCTCAGAACTTGGGTTTGGTTCCTCTCTTCCCTGTAAACATGAGCAGGGAGGGGTCAGGGCTGGCAGGCCCCAAAGCAAAGACACAACAGGATGACAGCAGACCCGAGGGTGCAGGTACAGCCTCAAACTCATAGGAGTGCACACATCAGGTAATGCGCCATTTAGAATACCACGAGGTCCTAAAAGGCAAGCTGAGTCTCCACAGTCACTATCACACAGACTGTTTCCCTGAGGATGAGTGAAAATGAACTGAAAACAAAAGACTTCTCACCCACTGCAGCTTCACAGAGTGGACAGACAGCACATAAGCAGTGCCCAGGATTTCTGCCCCATACTTGAGACTCTTCACAGTTTTCTCTCCTTCAGGTAATTCCTTGCACATTTCAGAAACCAGAGGCATCAAAACCTGTTACTGGGTCCCCCCAAGACACCATGGGGCAGAGGAACAGCAGGCAGAAGACCAGAAGGTGGCATCTTACTTTGGACACAGCCTTGAAATCCCTACAGAGTTACGAGGGACTGGAGCTTGTGCTCACGAGGCACTACCAGAAACACAGCCAGAATTCAGGACAGCCCACCCAGGCAGCAGCACTTGCTCACTGACTGGCTGTGGACACCAGCTCTCCTCCTGCCTGCAATGCCTCTGCTCCCACTTAGCTCCTACTGGCTATTGTCCAAGCTTCCCCTGCAAAGCTCCAGCACACTAAAAGTGTACTCCAACTGCAGAAAACAGTAGAGCATTCACAGCCACCTTTTAGTGGTGGGCCTGTATGGGCAACACATCCAGCTCCACAGCTATAGGGCAGCCTGAATCTATGGACCAATGATGCCACTGGGGAGAGCCCAGGGGCTGTGTTACAGAATGGGAGATGCTGAGCTACCTGCCTACAAACAATGTCTGGAGGGAGGAAGGGGGCAGACCAGAGCCTGCCTTCACAAGGCCTGCATTACTGGAGCTCAGGTCCCCCCATACCTTTCCAGGCGTTCGGACACCAAGTACGTCTGGTTGGCATCCATGATGAACATCAGTTGATTGATGAGGTCATCAGCCTGGATGAGGCCTTCTAGCCGCCCAACTACTGTCATTCTGCGATCCTTCAGCATAATCACAGCCAGGAACGGGTATGTGTTCTCTCGCAGAGCCTGGGACACTGGGAAACAGGCACAAACATCACCATAACTGCCCCATCCAGAAGGGTCAGCAAGGGGTACAGCAGAAACGCTTTCCATCACCCAAGGGCCTAGGAAAGCAGCTTCCACAGGCAGTCTCTCTTCCAAGGCAGAAAAGGCCTCAGGCTCCATTTTGCCAAACTAAATCCTGTAAATTAGCAGAGTGAGGAAGTGGCTTGGAGCATACAGACTGAGGGAAAAAAACAAGCTTTCAAGTAACCAAAAAGGTTCCTTAATTCAAGCAGGAAGGAAGTAAATTGCTCTGAATGCCCATTCAGAATGGGACAAAAAGCCCTGGGTTTAAACTGCAGGAAGAGAAACACAGGTCAAGCACAGGGAAACACTTGCTAAGATAATTAAGGATGCTCAGACTCTGGAAGATACTGTCATGGGGCAGATGGCAGAGTGTCCATCCTGGACATCTCCGAACAAAATCAGGTTGTTTCTGCTAGAGGCAGGCTCTGTCTTGAAGCAGGGAATGGAGCAGATAAGGGGCTTTTAAGTTACCATTCACCTATGGCTGCTGACCACCTCCTCCTCAAAACATGCATCGCATGCCGTGCAACTTGGAGCCATCATTACCCACAGAGCCCTCCAACTAAATCAGAGCACCTCATGGATTAAATGAAAGGCCACAATCCCTTCCAGCTCTGCTTTCTAGGCTGTGACTCCAAAGCATTACTGCAATAAAGAAATAATGTCTCCTTAGAAAGCCATTCTTTCAAGGTGTCAATAGCTGGTAGTTGGAACCATGAAGCCAGGAATGACTTGGTTCAGCACCAGAACTCCTGGCCTCTCCTGCCATGAAACAGGAAGGGTCAGAAGTGACACAGGAGGCATGAAGAGAACTTTGGGAAAAGGCTCCATTTCCAGCAAAATCCTACCAAAATGCTGGCTGGCCAAGTATCAACAGCTTTGGAAAGACAGTACTTAAAAACAACCTCACTGTGGACTTTTGAGTAGACTGGGTGGGGAGTAAAGATTACTGTCTCAGAAAGGGAAAGAATGCACCTAACAAGTCACTCCTGGCCTCAGGCATATTACGAGCCAGGGTTAATGGAACAGCTAGTTAGATACTTGTTTCTGCAGTCAGTTTAATCCTCAGCACACACCCACCACCTCCCATTAACAAGGCACTGAACACAGCTTGAATGCCTGCAGCAAAGAGCACACAACTAGGACTGCCCAGAAACATTTCAAACAGTGGAGGTGCAGAGCAGAAGGTATTTCCCTGGCATCCAAACAGGCCCTGAGACACCACACAAAAACCAACATGCAATCCTGAAATATCTTGCCTGCTTGCACAAAAACTAATAGTGTGTTTCAAATGTGTAAATTTGTCAAAAAGCATTTGGATTGTTCCAGAGACAGGAGGGGATGGGTAAAGCCCAGGAGCCCACACTCACCTCTGTATCCCTCTGGTTTATTGGTTGAGCAAGCCCAGAAGAGCATTCTAGTGTTTATGAGGGTGATCACCTCAGGCACGCACAGTGTATTGCTAGGGGATGAGAACAGATCAGGTGAATGATGCTGCATTTAAAGTGCAAAGATAACTATTTGGAAAACTGTCCTACCTACCGGCAGAATTCATCTGTGTCTTGGTGGTCATCTCCATGAAGATAAACCAACAGGAAGCGCAGCTCCCGCTTGGCATCATTCAGTGCCTTGGCATAAGAGCAGAGGAGGTAAAGTTACAGGATCTCTAGGCAAGGGAAAAGCGGCACCCACAAGACTCATGTGTCACAGCTCAGCAACATTTATCCAGGCATTTACTCTGCCACTAGCATGGTTTTAATGAAGCAGCAGTGGAGAATGAACCTGTGATATCTTCTGACTAAACCCTCATTTAAGGGGGCTACAATGGTGTTCTTCCACACTCCCTTCAGGGTGTGGCGTTGGAGAACTCAGAACTGCATGGCTTGACACCTTCCATGGCCCACCAGAGTCAACAGGCAGCAAAGAGTCCTCCTCCATCCCTCAGACTCACAGCAGCCAAGGCTGAGCTTTCCACTCTAGCCTGTACAGGGGACAATCTTCAGACCGCATCAAATGAAAGCACTACTGAAAAAAGATAACTCAACAATGCTGCAGGCCCCAACAAAACAAAAAACCCAAACAAAAAAAAACCAAGGAAAAACCTTTTTGCATCTACAGCCTCTGGATTTCACCCACCCAAGAGCATTTCCTAACAAGACCAAAGGATAAGCGCACAACAGGCTCCCTTGTTTTACTAGCGCTGAGTTTTGGTAGCCTAACCATTCCGTGGTTACTTAGATTTGGATTCCAGGCAAGACAGAGAAGCCTAGAAGAGCTGCAGCGAGCTCCATCTCCATGCAGTGTGGAGCAGATACAGGCTCCACATTCTTCCCTGGCAGTCGGGAAGCAGTGCTGATCCAATTGCCTGCTGGGATGCACTGCAGGAGGCCCTTCCCTTGGCAGGGCTGACGGAAGCTGCACAAGAGGCAGTACCCACTGGGACGTCCCTCTTTTACAGAGAGCACCATCAGCCCAGATCTAACACATGAAACTCTCACCTCCCATAATTTCTTCAGGGTCTCCCTCTCTCAACCCCACATCAAGTTCTGGGGTTGCATTATAATACAAGCCCAGGCAGTCAACCCCAATTTGGTTAACAGAAGGACAGCCTCTGGCACATCACATCAGTTTATAAAAACAACGGCAGGATTAAAAAGAATAGCTGTTGGCTACAGAGCCACACAGACGGTCGAGGAACAGTCAGAGCAGCTTTGCTTTCCAACTTTGCAGGCTTGGCATATCGTCAAGCCTGGCAGACACTGGTTTTCCAATACACTTGTTCACTAGCTCTCCATTACCCTGTTAGAGAGTTTGGGGACAAATGCTGGGCTTTTAGATGAAAAGTGATTTTTGCCATGTAGGTCCTAATACAGTCTGGCAAAATTCCCACTCTCCATCTCCCCAGGATCTATGCACCAACACGTGACACTGACCTGGCTGTAAGTTCCCTGGTAGAAGACAGGGTGTATCCTCCCATATTTTTCCTCAAACATATGAATAAACGAAATAATGTCACCCACTGGGTCAGTGACCCGACTACGAGGATCAGGGCGTATAAAACGCAGAGCAAACCTAGGAAGGAAGCAAAGGACACTGGAAATTCAGCTTACTGACTTCCTGAAGAACAGGTTTTCTTTTCCACAGTCACTGGTATTCGTAAGGAGGAAAAAAGTCCCAGCTGAGACCCTTGAACATTTATAATCACAACCTAAACTACCACCTGCTCCAAACTGATACCACTGCTACAGAAACCCCCAGTCAAATATTATCTCATGCCAGGCATCAGCAAGTATCTGAATTCTGTGTGATTAACAGTTTTGACTTCCTCTGAAGCATCAGGCATAAGCCACACCAACAGTATGAGGTTTGAGAAATTTAGTCAAAGATGGGCTGTTAGAAGCCACACAGTTTTGTCCACGTAACTTTGAAAATTTCATTTTTGCTATTCCAAGACTAACAATTCCGGAGTGCAAAGAACTGCAGAAAAAGAACATTACACTAGGGAGTCCAATGAAGACAGAAGACACAGTCATTCCTCTGAGGCCAAAAAAGCTTAACTGCAAGGCAGGTATCAATGTTGTTTAGTTCTATTGATGCACAGAAGTTACACTGAACTTTGAAAAAGTCTTTAAGGAGGAGGGGGAGAAAAAAAAGCAATACAACAGGGGAAGCTGCCAAAATGATGCAGATGGCAGGACTGCTGGATATTAGCCTCCTTTCAACATTCCCTTTTCTCTCTATCAATGCTGTAAGGAGGCGAGATCAACTAGCTCTTCAGTGCAGTGATGGGACAAGAGGCAACAGACACCAAAGGGTCAAAACCAGAGGTGTTTACAGTTTGTGTTTTGCCAGATAACATACAGGGATTAGGGCAGGTTAACCTGCAGCCAGTCCAATGGGACATGATTCTGATCAAGTTGTTTGTCCAGGAATACTGGACAGTTTGACATGGTTTTGCATCCCCTTTGCGTGGCACTCAAGCTGTAAAGCCACATGGAGTTAAAACTCCAATTAAACATTTCATTTACAGAGCTGCAAGATGCTCTTTTTCTCTGCAGTAAGATTTATTTCTTACTAAACAGTGTAGGAACTTTACAAGGCTACAGATAAAGCCAGCTGAGCAAATAAATGGAAAAGCTTCCATTAAAGATCCAAGTGACAGAGGTACAGCCAAACCTAAGTTAGAGTGTGCCCTGATGGAGTCAATACATGAATCAGCACAAAAGAGTACTTACCTAAATATATCGAGTAATGTGTAATAGGTAAATCGGAATGGAAGCATTATGAAGTAGTAACCCCATCCTAACAGGCCCTGCAAATACAAAGAATTAGAACAGCCTCCATCCCAGAAACCGGCCTGCTAAAGCCAAATGTCCACCAGCATCAAGCACACAGGCACACATGGGAGTATCAGTGCTCTAACCACTGCAAAAAGGCTCAGCAGTATTTCATGGCTTCAGACATGTCAAATCAAATTTAACTGACTAATATGGTTAATTCTGAATTCAATGTGACACCTCTGAAAACTGGGGTCACTGACTACCCAAGTAGCAACGCTTTTGCTCTGTGCTAACTTTTTTAACTGTACAAAGAGATTAACATCACTGAGTCTTACAGGTGCTAATGCAAATTTGCAAAACATTAATGCAAGTAACTGATACTGTATTCAAGTCAATATATATTTTAGGGGTGCTCTAAAAAGAAACCATATTATCACTCTGCCTTAAGGAGGGAACAGTCCTTTGTTCCAACTGAACTGATCAAAAAGCTTTACTAAGCCACAGCAAGAGATTCTATGATACAAAGAAGGTTGTCTCATACTGTGAGTCACACCGTGGAGAAAATATCCACAGTAGTAATAGAGATTGAAGTAACAGCTCTACATTTTGTTTTCAGAAGACAAAATTTTTAGAGAGGAGATAACGGCATACAAAGCAAACAATTCCTTTCCCTGCTTGCAAGTTCTGTTGTTCACAAAGAGTCACCCAAGAAGCAGGACAAAATCCACTGTAAGATAACTTGCCCTTGGCTGTGGCCTTGAGACAACGTAGCTGTAGATCCTGTGGTCAGCTGTATTGACCTGCAATGGTCGCGATGGAGGAGGATTAAAGACACTTGGGACACCCTCTTGCTCATTCAGTCGGTCCTGTACAGCTGCCTTTGACACAAGAGCAAAGGGAGTTTTCAGACATTTAAGGATGGCAGAAACCATCTTTTGTTACACTTTGGACAGCAGGTATTATTTGTCTACAGCCCCAGTGCACTGGATAAGGACAACTCATTACAAACTATAACCACCAACACTCTTCTGCATGGAAAGCCCTCTCTACAGCAGCCTGCATGCACACACTATAGGGAGTTACACTATGCGATTGTTTGCAGCCATAACACTGCTGTGCACTTCTGAAACCAGCTCCCCAGATGTATCAAGATACTGTTATAAAGACATTTACTAGTGTAAATTCAGGGGTTGACAGATTAAATCTTACTGGTAGGGCCCCCCTTCCCCACAGAGTACTTTGTTTAATCCAGGTACTTGGAAACAGTTACAAGTGTTACTTGCAGTGGTACCTCTATGTTCCAATTGTGCTGCTCCAGTGTGTGACGACATTGGTCCATGGACTCTATGCCAGTCAAGTCCTAAAGAAGGAGAATAAAAGCAGATGAGTGCCAGGGAAGTGCTGTATTTACTGTTCTTTGCAACATGCGAGCACAGACAGCAGTTACCGCAACACATTACCACAATACTCTTTTTTCTCAGTTTAAAAGCAGAGCAATCTGAGCCAACCCAAATCTGCAAACACACAGGAGGTCTCCAACAGACCTTTGCACTCTTCCAGCATTAGCCAATTCTCAGCAGCACCCAAGGTCTGTTACTACAACTGCACTCAGCCCAGTCAATAGTCTAACATAATGCTGCCCTCAAGTTTCACTCTGGAAGGATACGCCAGACCAATGCCCTCAAACATCACCTCAAAGGACAGGCAAAGCCTTTCTGAACACCCAGGGTGACCATTACTTCACTCACTGCAAGCATAAACTGAGACTAAAACCAAGATGAGCTAGACACTATTGAAGAAGGTAGTGTTTTCCAGCATCATGGGGGATTCTATAGCAAAAAAAATTATAAATAAATCCAGTCCAACACAGACAGAACCCAAAACAGAAAACATAGTCCAAACACACCAGCAGACTTCAAAGCCTCTGGGCTCTCACATCAGTGTTTGGGAAGGCGTATTTTAACCCCATGCCAATCAGAACTCCTGCACAAGAGATCAAACAACAGTACTTGTTATCACAGGAAGCCATGTCAGCACCTCTTGAATGGAGGCAAATCTTTGCTGAAGTCAATGTCCCTGTGCCACAGAAACACATCTCTCCCCACACTGCTCGCTGTGAGGTGTTCAAACAGACATTTCAGGGTTGTACACCACACCCATCACTACAATACACTACTTTATGCTTTCACAGCATAAAGCCACAAATGTGCTGTCAGCACCCTTTTAACAATCCTTCGAATCAGTCAGTGAAAGATCATTACAGGTGATACCCTTGACAGTGCTGGCAATTTTGCAGGAAACTACTGTTATTTTAAAATTAAAAGGAGTAAAAAGGGTTTTTTTTTTTTTATAACTGGGCTACAGAAAGCCAAGAAAATAGTTACACCTTCATAAACAATTATTTAGCTTGGATACAAGGATGGCAGAAGCAATGACAGTAATTGTCACAAATTCAACATAAAAATATGCTGGCAATACATAACTGTTTCTCCAGCAAGGTCATCCTTGAACAAAATTGCTCCACAGATTCTTAATGCTTCATGTCCTCAGCAGGTGGATTTCTCTCCAGACATCTCCCCGACCAGCTGGTGTAACACTACAGAGGGTGCACCTCCTCAGTGGCTCAGGGACAGAGCTGAGAAGTGGAACAGGTCGCTTTCCCCCAGGACTGCTACCTGCTGTGACAGGTGGAGCCTGCTGACCTACAGAGGCTGTAAGAGCCAAGCTACACACGAGCCCATCCTCTGCCTGCCGGTTCCTCACACTCTGCTCAGCAGCACCTGAGAAGACCTCAGCCACGCAGGAGTTCAGTAAAGAGCAGGGAACTTTCGCTCCCTGTGCCTGTCATACAGTAGAGCGGAGCTTTTCTGCAGGAGGCAGCCTATGATGATTGTGAACGCTGAGCAGCAACTTGATATAAATCCTTGTGAGTGGTTTCTGTTACACCTTGTGATCCAATCCATTGTTAGCAATCATATTTAATTCTGCTCATCATCCCCCATTTCTTTCTCCATTTAAAAAGCCCCTGAGGCAGTCCTGACAAGCTGACCGTTTAAGAACACACTGAATTGGTTTTTTTTGTGTGT
>VZSC01000026.1:6702-20436 GCA_013398225.1 Steatornis caripensis | reverse complement strand
TTTTTTTTTTTTTTTTTTTTTTTTACACTGGAGAAGGATGGTGCATCTATTCCCTTCCTGCCCCCATTCATACATTCCACATTCTATTTCCACCCAAGTCACACTGTGGACAACTGCCCTATTCAATCTCTGGGCTCAGTTCAAGCTTTTGAGCATTTCTTGGCTTCTTTGTCATGAAGACTCCACAGATGTCCACCTTCTCCCCAATCTACTGGGCAAAAATTGTTTCATTCTGCTGTAAAGAACCAGACTGTTCAAAGCATTGCAGAAATTAACTATGTGATTGCAGACACTCAGAAAAAGAGCACTTCAAGTCACTGCCCAGTGGTGTAGAAATATTTATTAAAAAGTAAGTCTGCAGCAAGCTTTGCAAGGGAGCAGTACAGAAGTGAACTTCATAGAAGCAGTGAAATGCAGTGAACTCTGTAGTTGCTGCCAGAATAGCTTAGTTTATCACTGAGCTTCACCATTCGGTGTTTTAGTTTATCTTTCTTTAAAGATATGCTTCACTGAGTAAAATTTAGGTTTTGTATTCCAATTTTTTTTTACCTCACACCCCCACAGAAGGCACTTCTTGTTGTCCTTTTAGACAGACATCTTAAAAGGCACCTGCAATTTATTCCATTATTTGATTTTACAATGGAGTCACAATGTATTTCAAAGCCTTGAAAGTCTTCTGATTGCTATTCCTTAACACCCTGGAAATTCTGCTGGTGCTTGCAAAATTCACAAGATTCAGAAACTCATTCACACCTTTGTCTCTAAATGTGTGGATTATCGCTCAGCTCTAATAAGAGGGCTTCATGACTGAACACTCCCTCCTTTTTAAATTATGCAAAATGCTTTAGCAGTTTTAGGTCAGAAAGCAGCATCAAAGTAACAGCCATGCAGAACTATCAACAAGCACTTAATAAGCACTGAATCACTACAGCATTTGCAAGACCTACTGAGCTCCACAGAGAGACTACAGGCCAGCTAACTTCACCCCTCCTGACCATCGTTACAGTGACAGGCACAACACATCAGATCTGTCTCCTACAATGGCATTTCCCCGTGGAGATTAATCTACATTTATTTTCTTAATATGCAATACAGTTACTCTCAATAGGAAACAGAAGGGACAATACCACCCCAGCAGCACCGTACCTAGCACTCCCACCGCTCTTCTGATCAATGAAGCTGCAGAATTAAACATTGCAGGAAAAAGAAATTGCCTGTGTAAAAGCAGCTTTTAAAACTGAACACCTTATTGAATGTTACTTTGACATGCTCCAGAAGACAGACACACTACAGCTCCAGGATGTTCTGGAAGACACATACAGGTTCAGAACGACTTGCACTCAATGTGAGGAACTGCAAGAAGACAGTTCAACTGTCAGTTTAGACAATGCTTGCTGGTAAACACAGATACTGTTCATTATCATCCCCAAGGACCATTTATACTGTTATCTCAGTACCTTCTAGGGCCACTGCTTCACCTTAGTCACAGAAAAAGATCAGAAACTTGAATCACCACATCATTTTTACTGCACCAGTTACAGCATTTCTGGTGAATCTCGTGGCTAGCTGCAAGCTGCGTTATCCACACACCAGACAAACGCCTATGTTCTTAGTATCCTTAAGACTAAGAGAACAAACAGTATCTTCAAATTAGTCACTAACTGCTAGTTTCCTACTCACTGTAGTCTCTCATTAGCTGCCTCAAAAAACATGTATCTTACACATAGTAAGTAATAAAAAGATATGGCCCCCTGAAGTTAGAAGTTAATCCCATTAAATTAGCACTCTCAAACCTTCAAATAAATGTAGATCCAAGCTCAAGACAGTGGATAATATTCAGAAAACAAAATACTGAAGTACCACAAATGCCAGGAAAGTTCAACACTGCCTTCTCAACCACCACTCAAAGCAGCGTGCTATCCTAAAACATAATGAAGCTGCTACTGGATATAATTATTTGCATCTCTCACCTTTAAGACTGCTCAAAACGCTAAAATCTTTTCGATACTGAAGTAGTGGAAAGTGCAATTCCACGCTTCAAAGGCAGAAGAAATACCCGAGTGGACAAAGGTTGTAAACTGGACTTACGAAATTGTTCCCTCTGCAACTAACGCTCGTATGTTGAAATGCAGTGTAAGATGCAAATCCACAGGATTATAACTGGCACTGCTCTTAATTCCCAACCCACTGCCAAATTCTATAGAATTATGTTTCCAAGGGTAAAGCACATCTGACTTCAAGCAGCAAAAAAGCCTCTATGGAGAGAGTTTCTCTTTGCATATTACAGCAAATGCCTTTACAAGAGTTTTAATCGATATGCATTGCACCAAGTAGGAAAGATATCTGGAGATTCTTGTTTCATCCTTCCTCTTTAAACGAGAGATGTTTTCAGTCCTGAGCATTTTGCTTTCCCCAGTTGAAGTTACAGATGGTATCACGAGCGCTAACTTTTTCCTTTGTGAATAGCACTCCATTACTTTACATTAGCATACTATAACTACATTAGACATCAGCCCAGCTGTAATGGGCACAGATCAATAACAAGATCTTACAAAAGCTCCTTTGCCGTTTCTTCCATCTCCCAAATGAAACTGTATCTCCACAGCTTTCTTAAGCTGTTCACATCAAGTTTCTCTCTACCAGATGTCAAGACAGCCAAGTTTTGACAGATGAAAAATTTAGATGCTTTTACTCCTCTACATTAGCCAATGCTTCAGCGGTAAATGGGAGGCTGAAAGCATGCAAGTGCTTTGTTGTTTTTATTTCAAGTTTATTCCAATTCTCTCTCCATATTTGTATTTTTTTAAAAAACCCCATTAAGCTGCAGGGTGGCAGACAACTGTCCTATTGCAGCCCCGTCCATAGGAAGAGAGTTGCTATTTAGACCATTCTGCCAGCAGAGCTGTTTATACGAGCACTACCAAAACACAGCAAACAAACATTGGCATAATTAATGCAAAGCATGTATTTAAACTGGACAGTATCCCCAACGGCTTGGGTCACAAATGGGACAACAAGCATTTCCCTCTACCTTGGAAGCAGCAATTTGCAGCAGAAGTAGGATAAACAGTGTAAGGCAACAGCATCTTCACACAGAACAGCTGTTTGCTAGGTGAACAGCACTCTACAGCTCTTGCTCAATGCTTTCCTTCTGGCTCTCTGTTTAACTGTAATGCTACTGAGGGCCTTCTGCTATTGCCTTCCTCAGCTTTGTTATCCCTACTCCCATCTTCCCTAGGCCACTCTCCTGCTTTATTCACATTGTAGTGGCATACCGCCTTCTGTGGAAGTACAGTGCTCTGCCACCACACAATATTGCACAACTTACTTATGACTGTACATCACAACAAAAACATAAAGTTATCTTTGAAATATTTAAGTGTTCCCTGCGGGGACAGCAGGAATGCCTGAAAGGTTTACAAGCTAACTGTAGCAGTGCTGTGGAGCAATAGCAATGTACAAACAATTTTAGTGAGACTTAGCCATCCTCTCCAAACAGCAAATACTATTTAACAGAGTTCAGCTAAAGGAAACAAGAGAGAAAAAAAATCCTTTTCCAGGTGGACTGATTTACTCTATCTCATTTCAAAGAGACTGCACACCTGAGCCCCTTTCAGCCAGGTGTGACATACCAAAGGAGAAGGACTCACCAGTGAAGTCTGTCACTAGCCCAGCCCTGGCAAAGAGCTAATCGCACATACCCCAGGGGACAGAAGAATGAGAGGGATCCTGGTATTGGACTGCATCTTTCCCATCAGGCTCTAGACAATAACTGTCTTCTAACTGAAAAAGTTATCCCCTTTACAGCCTAAAGAGCATTTCCTTCCACTTCACACCAGGGCTCAACAGAAAGCTGGACTAAAACCTTTTGACCGTCTTCTCCTTCCCCTCCAGCCCACTGTCCATGGCAACACCAGGTAGCATTAGGAAACAGGATTCTTTAGTTTCACAGCTGCCCACAGGGTTTTGAAAATAGCATCAGGGACACTGATGAGTGCAGCTGGTCCTATCTGTCCACAATCTGTAGATTAATAAGCACAATGACATCTTACAGCAAGATAATGGGAGCTGGAGGACAGCTTTTGCACATATATATGTGCAACATAAGGCAGTGACTTAAACCTCGTATACTTACCAGGGAAATGGTAACACTCCTAACATTGCTCTGCCTCCTTTGTCTGTAAGTTAAGACTGCCCAACCAGCTTCATTTGCATTAATGATTTAGAGGGGATACATGTAAAAGAAAGTTTCCTTATAGCTACAGACATGGAGAAAACCTGCAAAACATTAATTCAAGAGGCTGTTGAATTCCCTCGGCTCAGAGGTAAAGTCTCAGCAAATATCTGTCTGGAATTATGAGGAACACCTGCACCTATTTCAGCTGTAGAAGGCACAGCTGGATGCCTCTGAAATCCTTTCAAGCCCTGTAATTCTACAGTTACATCACACCAAAAAGATGCGAAGTACAGGCTCAAAAAAATGACCATGAAGCAACAAAATCAGACAAAACACTCTTGAACATCAATATTGTATTTGTAAAAGAACTCTGCAATCCAAAAAAATCCTACAAGATGCCCTACAATTCAGAAACAAACTCAAGACACCTGAAGATAATTTCCATTGGCCAGCACACTTAATTACTTCTCACTGAGCAGCCCCAGTATTTCAACTCCACAGCACTGTTTTCTCCCCAATAAACCACATCTGCAGATTGGTATTTTAATCATCAGCTGCTGCACAGCCCTGAGGCCCTGGCAAATCAAAGGTTAAGCGACTGAGCCCATGTTAGGCAGCAAGATTAGATCATTACAATCCCCAGTGGCCTCCCCCCAGCAGGCATTACCAAACCATGAGGATTAGAAACAATTTTCTGAGAAACCACATTCCACAGAAACCCACTAGCTAACCCTCCCCAGACACCAGGAAAGGCTCTTCCATTCACTGCTAGCGACCACAAAGGAGATTTTTCAGACTACCTAATTAAACCGGCCCGGACTTACCGAGTTTTGCCCGTACGGAGGTAATGGGGTTTATTCCGCAGTGACTACCTGCCTCCCCAATGAGCGATGACAGAACACCACTCCTAATGAAGCACTCGGAGCACGCAGAGCACAGGCCGGCCCCTCAGCGAGGCCCCAGCCGGGAGAGCCCGAAGCCCGGGGAGCCCAAGCCCCACACAGGAGCTTCACTCGCCACCGCCAGCACCGGGGCTGCGGGACTCTCTCCTCTTGCCCCCCGCCCAGGCCCGCCCCACCGGGCCCACTTCAAGCGAGGCCTGCCCCGGCGCTCACTGAGCCCCGGTAGCCCCCGGACCAGCGCAGGCCGGCAGGACCCAGCGCCAACAGGCCGGGGCGGGCCCGGCCCAGCCCAGCCCGTTCTGTGCCCGCTCCCGCCGGCCGGCACGGGTCTTCCCGACGCGGCACCTGGAACTGCAGCAGCTTCTCGGTCTGCTCCGCCGTCAGCTCCCGCTCCTCAGGCGCCGCCATTTTGCTGCCGCCTCTGACCCGCCGCTCCGTCACTCTCCGGAACTGACGTCTCTCACCCGCACTTCCGCCCCAGCTCCAGGGCACGCGAGGTACCGGCCGTTACGAAGCCAACGGCAGTTTATCGGCCGCAACCGGAAACGCTGGACCGCGTTCCGGAGACAGCCGAAGGACTCTCGGCTCGGTCCGGAAATGCCCGAGTCTCATCAACGGGGCTCGCCGCTCTCGGGTGTTCCCGACGGGCGCAGGAAGAGTTCCGAAGTGTGCCGAAAACCGCTCGGACGTTTCCGGAGCTGGTCGGGGCGGGGGGAGGTGGCTGCCTTTGGCTGAGGGAGTGGGTACCGCCAGTGGCGGCCTGGAGCCCCGGGCGGGCGGCAGCGGGAAGGCGGAATGTGGGCCGGGAGCCCTTGGGAGGGAGTCGGCCTGCCCGCCACCGGGTGCGGCCTGCCCGGGCACCTCCTGCCCCGCCGGGTCGCCCGTGCACCGGCGGCGGCTCCACCCAAGATGGCGGCCGCGGCGCGCGCCAGCCAAGATGGTGGCTGTGAGGGGCCGCCCGCTCCCACCCCGCAGAGCTACGAGCGGGTGCGTGGGTGGGGACGGTGCCCCGGGACCACGGCCCTGCGAGCCNCCAGAGAGGTGTTGACAGCTGCGGCGATAAATGCAGTCAGACAGGCTGGAGCTGGGTGTAGTCAGAGCCGCACTGTGGGGGAGAGCACCATGGGGATGGTGCTTGCCTGAGCTGTGCTGTGGCTGTGCAGCCACCTGTGTCTGCAGCTAGCTGGCCTGTAGAAGCCCCGTGGTCGTCACTGAGGAATGCTCAGGGCCTGGAGTCTGCCTCCTTCAAAGCCTCTCTGCTACCAGCAGCAAAGCTCCACATGGGGCTGGCCTTGTGGCCTTGATGTGCAGCTCTCGGTATTCTCTGGGGCTGGGGGGGGGAGATGGGGCTGTACCCCAGCTGTGGGTGTCAGTGGTGCCTCATTCCCAGCCCTAGCCTTGCATCGTCCCGGGGGCATCGCCCCGAGGTGGGCTCTTGAGGACTTTGGCATGCGTGCCTGCCTTCTTCTCCTGGCGGAGCACACTGCAGTGTTTCTGTGGGCTCTGTCCCTGGCAGGGTTGCCTTCCTGTTGCAGTCCTGCACTGATGGGCACTCGGCCGACAGCTTCTGGGTCACCTGTCTGCGTCCACTGGCAGCCTCTGCGTGGCCCCTTGTGGGTTCAGGCTGGTCAGGTTGTCTCTCTACAGTCAAGAGCACCTGCCTGTGTCCAGCCTCGTGCTTGGAACAGTTTCCCTTATCTTCAGATAAGATAAAACACCAGTGAAAACACCATAAGGTTGTAACTGCCCAGAGAGGCTTGTCCGAGAGAGGTGCTGGCTGAATCCCACTAAGGACAGGAGACCACGGGGCCTGGCCCACTTATGTGGAGCTGTTGTGAATGGGTGTGCTGTGCTGGAAACAGCTTTTTTCATGAATACCAGCCCCTCTGGGATCACCTGCAGCTGCCATAGTTGTGTTTTTCTTTCTCTCTTCCTTTTTCTTTAGCTGGTTTCCAGAATGGAGGAGCCACTGTCAATGGAGATGTCTTTCAGGTGAGAGCTCAGCCCCTTGCCCTGGCCCAGTGGTACTAAGCGCAATTGGGTGGGTATGGGGCCAGCACTCTGGGGCTCTGCCCCCAGGATTGACTGGAGTTTGCTGTCCAGCCCCAGAACAGCTGTGGTGCTCCTGGACAGGTCAGGGCCTTGGAGGGGAAGTCCTGGCTTCTCTGTTCTCACCCCTCTTTGAAGAGAAGATTGGTCCTACCTGCCATGACGTGCCCCAAATCTGTTTGCAGGTGGCCTGTGCCCTGAGGGAGTGCCTGGGCCCTAACAGCAGGTGACAAGTCCTCCATTCCCCACAGAAGCCCCCTCTCTCCAGCCTAGGTAGCTCCCAGAATCCTTGGGGGCAGCCGTGAGCATCTCTTGGCAGAGGCCAGAGCCAGGACAGGGCTACCACAGGACACTCGCTTTGCTGCCGAGTCCTGGCAGCACCTCCCATTTGCCCCATGGCCAAGGGCCCCGCGGGCCCACTCGCCTGGGTCTCAGCTCCCCCTGTAAGCCCAAAGCCCAGCTCTGCTGGCTACAGAAGAAGCTCTGCCAGCATCTGATGAGCCCTTTGTCCCACTGAGCACCCAGCAGAGTAGCATGTGCATTGCCCGTGCCTGGTTTACAGGATGATAATCACATTAGAGATGAGACAGACTTAATTAGATTTGGGATCTTGGAGGAGAGCCGTAATCCCATTGCTGAGCTTGATGCTGAGCTGGGCATCCCAGCCAGCGGAAGGTGTTAGGAGAGGTGCTGAGCCAGCATGGTGCTGGGCCTGGCGGGAGCCTTACAGGCAGCTTGGCTCAGAGGAGCGAAGGAGGCTCTTCCCTGCAGGCTCGTGTGCAGGCAGAGCGCAGTACCTCCCTTGGGCCTTGCCTCTCGCTTGGGCTCTCCCCGTCTGTTGTGGCCAAGCCTGTAATGATGCCCAGTGCTAAGTCTGCCTCGGTCCAAGTAAGGGATGGGGAAGTCCAGTGCTCGTGGGGAGCATATCACAAAGCCGGTGGCTATCCTCTGCTGCGGGGCTGCCCAGAGGATGTGAGAGCTGCCTTGGCAGCGAGCAGCAAGTCAAGGAGGGGAACACTGAGAAGTCTCTCTGGGTGACAGAGCCTGGGGCTGGGAGCTGGGACAGCAGCTTCAGTAGCGCTTTGGGGACACTGTCCCAGATGTCCCAGGCTGTCACCCTCCCTACCTCCTATCTTGGCTTGCCTAAGTGCTGGGAGTGTGGAGTCCTGCTCTGCTGCCAGCCCTTTGAGATGGCTGGGCTGGGCTGTCGGAAGAGCTAGCTGGTGCTGGTGGTGAGGGTGCTCCTGTCCTGCAGGAGTCCAATGGCCCCACAGACGCCTACGCAGCCATAGCCAAGGCTGACCGGCTGACCCAGGAACCTGAGAGCATCCGCAAGTGGAGGGAGGAGCAGAAGAAGCGCCTGGAGGAGCTGGGTGAGACCCAAGGCCATGTGTGGCCACACTTGTGGCACCTCACAACGTGGCAGTTGTGGCCCCTGGGGTCCTTCACCTGGCGGTAACCCTGCTGCATCCTGGAGAGGTGTCTCGTGCCCCATGCCATGTGGGTGCCCCTGCCAAAGATCTGCTGTCCTTGGGGCAGTGATGCCTTTCAGACAGTGCTTTAACAGGGACTGGGGACAGGCCTGGGGGGCTGCAGCTGTCCTGCCTGCCCGAGGGGCTGCCCAGCAGACCCAGTGGGTGCCAGTCTGGCTGATGGGGTCTGTCTCACCCTGGCCTTAGATGCAGCATCGAAGGTGACTGAGCAGGAATGGCGTGAGAAGGCCAAGAAGGACCTGGAGGAGTGGAACCTACGTCAGAATGAGCAGATGGAGAAGAACCGGGCAAACAACAGGTACGTCAGGGTCAGTGTGGCTGCAAGGGCTGTGGCGGGAGCTGCTGTGCAGCCAGAGCTGCCTTCCTGGGATGTCTGGGGACCTCTGTCCCCACAGATGGGCCCAGCCCTGTGGGGACAGAGCTTTGCTAGGCATGGGGAGAGAGGCCCTAGGGCTTCGAGCGGCTCCGGTGGCTGCACGGAGCAGCCCTGGCTGGGACCACACTGGGATCACAGTGCACTCTCAGTGCCTCCTGTCCCCCACGTGGGCCTCGCATCGGGGCAGGGCTGGGGTGTTGTCTGTGCAGTCCTGCCATCGCCAGCAGGTCTTCCTGGTGCCACGTGTGCTGTGATGAGTGGGTTGTGCTCTGTGGGAGGATGCTAACCCCCTCTCTGTTTCTCTCTTTCTAACCCTCTGCCTGCCTGTCTGCTCTGCGCTCTCTCTCTGTCTGTGCCTCGGGGGCTAGGATCGCTGACAAAGCCTTTTACCAGCAGCCGGACGCCGATGTGATTGGCTATGTGTATGTGCCTCTTACAGACTGTATCCTGCCCTGCAGGGCCTGGGGGTCCTCGCCCCAGCACGGGCTGCCCAGCCAAGAGGAGGGGGGATGCTGGGAGGTACTGGGCCCTGGTGAGGTCCTGGAGGGAGGATGCTGCAGCTGAGCATCTCCAAATGGTGGATTCTTGGGAGGCAAGTGAAGCTCCTGGAAATGCCACTGTGGGGGCTGGTTGAAGAGGCAAAGCCTGGGGTCTTGTGCCTTTTGGGGAACAGATCTGGGAGCGGAGAAGTCTTAGGAGCAGGCAGGCACCTCTGTGCCCCTGGATGAACGGTATCTTGGGTGAGTGCAGCAAACAGCAGCCTTGAGCATCACGTGTCTCCAGTTTCCGGAGGACACTGAGCTCGTGGCTGGAGCAAGGGGACAGGAGGTGGGGACATGAGGGGTTCCCAGACAGAGGGGAGGGTTTCCCTGGGAAGGGTTCCACCAGTGACAACCCTCAACTTCTCCACAGGGCCTCAGAAGAAGCATTCTTGAAGGAGTCCAAGGAGGAAACCCCGGGCTCCGAGTGGGAGAAGGTGGCCCAGCTGTGTGATTTCAACCCCAAGAGCAGCAAGCAGAGCAAGGATGTCTCGCGGATGCGCTCGGTGCTCATCTCCCTCAAACAGACGCCCCTGTCCCGCTAGCTGCCGCCTGGCACAGCCGGGAGCACAGCAGGGTGAAGCCAGGCTCACTGAGCCGGATGGCTTCATGAGGCCAGCCCAGGAGGGGCCTCACCCTGCCTGCCCCCTGCTCCCTTGTGCGCGCCTCGGCTGCGCTCAAGTCACTGGTTGTAACTCTTTCCCCATGGTTTTCCTTTGCTTAAAAGGTGCGTCGGTCTCTTTTTACACTTATTTATTACTGTGGCTTTTCCCCGGGAAGGGACACTGGGTGGCAGAACTGAGTTAGCCGGGGGGGAGCCCTCAGCCTGGCCTGTGCAGGGAGGTCCTGCCCAGGGGCCTGGCTGAGTGAGAAGGGGAACGCCCCAGCCGCTGTTCCCCGTATCACTCCTATGCTGGAAACAAACTGCCTGCGCCTGTCGTGGCACTGGGCAGCTGCAGGCACAGCGTCTGGGCCTGGGTCCTAGCCCCAAGGCAGCAATCCTAGCGGGACCCTGGCTCCCATCTGCCTTTCCTGCAGGGTTTAGAGCAGAGCTGGCTGGGAGGGTGGAGGAACAGTCCTGACTGAGCTCTGCATTGCTAGGCCCCACGCTTCAGGGGCCTTTGGCTCTGCTCTGCTCCTTCCCCTGCTACTAGGAGGGGAGACGGAGGCTGTGTGGTTGCAGGGGAGCAGGTAGAAGGTCCAGCTGCTGTGGGGCAGCACCCAGCTTCCTAACCCAGGGACCCAGACTGGGACTGGGCAGTTCTGGTGCTGGGTTTTCTGTTGTCCTTGGAGAACAACCTGCACATCTGCCTGCAGTTGCTCTGTGGCGTCTCTCTAGCCCCACTGGATTTGCACACCTAAGGCAGCCTGGGGAGATACCTCAGTCCTGCTCTCCGCCCCAAAAACCGTGTGCTTTCCAGCCCAAACACCGGCTTTCTCTCCTCTGCTCGGCAGGGCCAGCATCAGCCCCTCCAGCTTGGGGGGCCCAGCCCTGGAAACCTGCAGAACTCCTGAGTAGCAGGACAGGGGCAGGCCTGCATGCACACTGCTGCGGGGCAGCCTTGAGCTTGTTCTCTGTGTCTGGTCCACCGGGGGCTTGGGAAAGGCTTGCAGCTTGGGAAAGGTACGGGGACATGGAGCAAAACCCACAAAATGTTTGTCCAAGCCTTGCTGCAGAGCCCTGCTCAGCTCATAAAGCAATTAGGCAGAGCTACCCTGCCCTGCAGCTATGGCTCCACGAGTCAAGAAGGTCACTGCCCTGCCACTGTGGCCCTCGTAGGGTGACTGGGCACCCCTGGCTCTGGGGCATGGGCTCAGCAGTGGGCTGGGAAGGGAAACGGGTGTGTAGGGACTCACTTGGTGATGAGTGCTGGGATTGTGCCCCCTTGTCCATAAGGCTGATCGTTCCTACTCTGCCCCCCTGCGCTCCAGTGTGCATAGGGAGCTCTGCTGCCTCGCAGGATGGACACCAATGGAGGATACCTCGGGACTCGGCTGCCTGCCTCTGCCTTTCACTGCAGAGCAGCGGGAAGTGCCTCTGGCTGCTTTGTGGGGGCAGGGAGCTGCCCTGCGCTCTGTGCCTCCAGCCCCCACCAGCAGCCAGGCCCCTGGGTCCCCCAGCTGCCCCACACCCCATGCCTGGCAAGGGCAGCCAGCTCCCGGGGAGCTGTGCCCACAGCTGTTCTACATCCCCTTGGCTTTGGTACCTGTGACTATTCAAACTACCTGTAACAATAAACATCTTCAGTCCTACAGGGCACTGTTGTTTTTCTGCTTCAGCAACACACGCCATGCGTGTTTAGGAGAACCCACAGCTACAAAGAGGAAAGGATGGGACTGCAGGAGAACCACATCCTACAGGAAAAAACGGGAGCAAGGGGAAGGGCCAGAGAGTTTGTGCTAGGCCAGGGCGGAGGCAGCAGCAGCAGCAAGATGGAGGGCGGTAGCTCTGCTCTGCCCACAGGGAGCTGCAAACTGCTGCTCATCCAGACGGGCTGAGCTGCGCCCATCTCCAGGCTGCCGGGGCTGCCAAGGGATTGCACCCACAGATCTGCCCACTGCCTGCCTCTCGCACCCCTGCCCCAAGCTGGCCAGGCTGGAAGTGCCAGCGAGGCAGCCAAAAGTGGGTGCTTCTGGGAAAGACATGCTGAGCAGGCAGAGCCCCAGGCTCCCTGCTGCTGAGATAGAGCTCAGCCCACTCAGCAGCTGCAATGGCTTGTCCCCCACCCTTGTGTCTCAGAAATCAGCTCTGGTGGGTGAGAGCCTTCCCTCTCTCCTTGCCGAGGCCCACCAGCCCAATTCCCTGGACAGGACAAACCAAACACTTGTTTGCAGGCAGGAGTGGGTTTACTCCTCACCCTGTCCTCTGGAGAAGTTTGTAAGGGCAAAGCGGGCTCAGCAAGCTGCAAAGCCACTGCACGCCAAGGAGGGCTGAGGCGCAGGCACCAACATGCAGACAACCAGAGAGCAACACTTGGAAACACCCCGGGCAGCTCAACATGAGGAGGCATCGCAGCACGGTTAGCGGGCTCTGCACCCCTTTCCCCCGCAAGGATACACTCTGCCTACAGGAGGTACAAGTTGTAGCAGCCACACAACGAACACATCCGAAGGCCCCGTCTCCTCCCCGCTCTGTGGCCCTGACACGGGAGAGCAAAGCCTCGTTGCTCACCAAACACCGCTGGTATCATCCAAATGATCCAACAGTGGGACTTGGAATTGCCCGTGACGATGTTTGTCATGACACAGGCAACGCAGCTCCCTCTGGGAACAGGGCACTTGCTCAGCAGCCAGTTCCGGCTCATGTGCGGCAGTGAGCTGCGCAGGAACCGACTCCCCAGCAAAAGCAGCCGAAGCAGCAGTGCGTCCCAGAGAACACGGCCAGGCCCCATTTTGGAAATGCGAGTTCACGAGCTGTTTTCACAGGGGGTCACATCTCTTGTGTCCTGCTTGCATCAGCACAGCCTCGAGCCATGCCCACTCCCTTTCCTTCCTACGTTGTTGCCTCTTCTGGCTTCTCAGTGCTCTGCAATCCAGTATCAGTCAGAGTCTCACCGCAATTCACTTTATTACTCACTGGTTGCAACCAAACAGATAATGTATTCTCCCCAAACAACTTACCAGGTGCTTATGAACTCTGCCCTGCCAGGATCAAGCCACAGACAGAGCTGTTCCTTCCTTCCCGGGCAGCTCATTTCGCAAATGCTGGTGCACTGCCTGACTAAAGCCACACCTCAGTGCAGACCATGACCCCCAGGACACAACTTTAACAGACCATGACAGCACCATGCAGGGGCCAGAGGTCTGACGGATGTGGAGAGCCTTAGTGAGGCGCAGCCCCCAGTGTTGCAGGAGGAGAAGCTCTCAGGGAATCAAAAAATGCCACGGCCCAAATTTCAGGTCAATCAGAGGTGTATTAGCCACATTTTCAGCGCTCTGCAACACAGAACCTCTCTGCCACTGGCTCCACTGACACATCACAGCTGTCTCTCAGAAAACTCCATCCGCATCCAGAATCCACGCTGCCAGCTGGGGCACAGGCCGGCAGGCACACGCCCACATTTCACTTCCTAGATTTCATGGCCGTGACCACCATGCCTCCCAGGAGGGCCGCGAAGGTGAAGCCCTGGGCCAGGATACGTGCCCGCATCATCAGCTGAGACTGACGGGTGTTGCCTCTCTTGAAGCTGATCAGTCC
>VZSC01000024.1:333601-354532 GCA_013398225.1 Steatornis caripensis | reverse complement strand
ATCAGTGTTTTTAAACTAGGAAAAGCAAGAGGCTGGTCGCTCAGCCCAGAGGGAAGAAGCAATGCGATGCCTGCACAGAGGCAGTCAGCGTACTTCTCCACACCCACCTGGCATCCAGCTCCCACTCCTGAAGGGTGCAGCTCTCCTCTAGATGTCCTGGACACCCAAAGACATCCAAAATGGCACCGGACACCTATGTGTTGGACTTAATCTAGTGGCCTGATTTTAAGAGATGTAGGAAAATCACAGCACTGGTGCAGACAAATGTGTTTAACCCATTTGTTAGGTTGGTTGTTCGGCTTTATTAGGCTTGTTCACTAGCTGCAATGAAGAACAGCTGAGGACAGTGGGTCAGTGGAAACCCTCTCTGATCACATGCAAATGGAAGGATTGCCGAAACTACTGACAAAGGCTGAGCCTCCTTTGGAGGAAGAGAGATCTCTATGTGCTGGCTGGGACTGTGGTCGAGGGAACTCTGCTTCCTGCTCAATGAGATGCATGCTTGTGACAAGAGCTAGAAGGAACTTGAGGTAGTAGGTCATCCTGCTTATCAGAGTAGGTTGGCTGGTCTCNTGCTGGCTGGGACTGTGGTCGAGGGAACTCTGCTTCCTGCTCAATGAGATGCATGCTTGTGACAAGAGCTAGAAGGAACTTGAGGTAGTAGGTCATCCTGCTTATCAGAGTAGGTTGGCTGGTCTCAAAGCTTGCCATGAAGAGATGAACACTAGTTAAAGAAGTGAACTGCCCTTATCTATATCAACCCGTTGGTGACAGCCAGAATTTGGTTGCCTAACTTAACTCCTCATGACTGTGGCAAGAAGGATGACATTTCATCTCAAAAGTCATCTCTTTATAGCCCTTCCATATTTTATCTCCTTGCTTCCATGATGTCTTGACTGCGTTTTTTTCAGTGGAGCTTTTGGCAAAACCAATCATCTTTTCTGTTTGCCACTTTTCTGAAACCTCTGAAATGTTATCTTGTAACCTTAGATAATGATCTTTTCTCGCTTCCCTTCCCCTTCCCCCCAAGATTTTTGAATTTCTTATAATTTCTAATCTTAAGGCTAGTAAAGATGTTCTTAGAATAAAAATCATGCAAAAGTGTGTCAGGATGGACTGATCTGAATTGACTCACAGATTCTAGAAATAGGCTTGTGATTGAAGGAATGAGTCAAAATGCTCTTTTTGTACTAAAAAAGCTGAAGAGTGTGTGCTAATGGACTGGAATAGTATTTTCATGCTGGTAAAATTTTAGCTGTTTAGCTGGTGATAGAGAAGGATATTGCATGCATACTGTGTTTGAAGGAGTAAATTGTGTCTCTGTCGTCTCTCTCCTGAAACATCTCCTCTCCTGCACGGAAGGACGGCACGCATGTTTGTGAAATGTGCGGTGCCCTGTTGTGGTTGTGAGGTCTCAGCATCATCCACTGAGGCAGGCAGGGCTCTTGGCAGCAGAAGACATAGCACAAGGCAGTTCAGGCTCTTAAAGTGCTAATTTACATGGTCTTTGGTACTTTAATATGTTTAAAATAATTGCTAAACGTAGTTGGGGTAGGAGAGGGAAGTGGACAGTTTGGCCACAGAAACTTTCACTATCTCTTTGGCAGCAGAAAGCGAATCTATTAGAACTGAACACAGTGGGGCTCATCAGGGCAGTGCACAGGCTCTGCTGAAACTGGAGGTCAGGTCCTTTGACCTAACTGGTCCATCAGGGTGAGATCAGGCTGCTGGGCGAGCCTTACCCCCCAGCAGAGACTGGCTGTGTTTTGCAGTCGTTCTGGTTTTCATTGCGGCTCTGAGCTCTCACCTCTTCTCTCCACACTTCTGTTGTACTTGCTCAAGTTTATCTCATGGAAATCAAGATGTACTTGAACTTTAGAAATGAAAACGGAAATTTGAACAGGAAACATGGCAGATTGACATGTTCCTCATTATCACTGCTACATTTGTTAGACATATGTTTTAAAAATCAAAACACTGCAGTATTCAAAGCCCTGGGGGTGGGGGCAAGGAGGGAGACCCATCCATGCCCCACCCAGGGCGTTTATTCTTGAGCATGATTCATCTGTAGATGAAACTACAGAGCCAACCATAGCCAAAGCTGAAAGTACTTAGTTACTGTTTAGAGATTTCCTGACTGAAATCCCAGCTTTTGCTCAAACATAGTGTGAGCTTACGGTACAGGGAAAACACCATGGAAGAGCTTATGCCCTCTAGGAAAAAAACAAACCCACAAAATGAAGACTGGCTACACCTATCAGTTTTGCAGGTGAAGCACTGTATGCTGGTGGCAAGCTGACAGCCTGCAGTTTAAGGTGGTCCCTTGCTAGGTTTCCAGGTATCAGGAAATCAAAGCTGAACTGCCTTTGCCTGTTAACACGGCATCCCTACTGAACTTGTGCAGCAGGTGTGTATTGTCCCACATGCATCATGTAGGCACATGCGGCAGTAGAGCTGACCGGCGTGCTAGGAGCTCTCACCTGTCTTGTGTAGGAAGAGTCCAGTGCATGCAGATCAGCAGCTCGTGCACTGTACTTCTGCTGTGGGGCACACCAGGCCGCTTTGAGTTTCCCCAGTGTTGGTGAGATAGAGCAACCCCCAAAGAAAGAGTGAAAAGGGCCTAAGAAATAGCATGCATTTCTTATGCCTCCTGCTAAAAAGAAAAGCAAGATAGATGGCTTGGTCCTCAGAGCTTCTCTGGCCTCTCTCTTCACTAGCAATTTTCCTGAGAGAGTTGCCCTTATGCAACTTTGGCACTATTGGAGTGCCTTCAGACAGAGCAGTATGGGGTGATTTCCCCTTGACATCTCGGCCCCTGTGGACTCTTTGGTCAACTTCAGTATAAATCAGAGGAAGGAAGTATCTCAGAGAAAAGTTGTGCTCCTAACATACCCATTCCCAAACCTGAGGGATGAAACTTCATAACACTAGGAGAACGTCTGAAAGGGGTCCTTGGAGAACAGCAATGTCATGCATATGGGACTTCCCGCAACACATTTTCCCCCCTAATTAAATCTGCCTGTCTGCATGGCCTCTTTCTGCCACGAATGATAACGGGAAAGAAACTGCAAGAAAGGTACATTCATTACTGGTCAGTTAATTGACTTAGGGTTCATTTTTGTTTAATTTTTGAGAAAAAAGTCTTCTCACAGATGAAGATAACTGAGCGCTTGCTGAAAAGACGCGAACTTTTCTGCTATTCAGTGAAGGAGAGGAGAGATTCTGTCATCACCTTGTAGCTGTGTCTTTGTCCACCTAACTCTGCTCTTGTCACTGTGGTAGCAGTGTACCGTGTTAGCTGCAGAGATCTGGAATGAGATTTCAAAATGCTTTTGCCTGGCACAAGTCAGACCCTCAATGAGCTGGCCAGTATGAATGTGACACGCAAGGACTGCAGTAAAAACTTGTCAAGACCACCGTGGACAAAGCTGTTGAGCCAGGTGGATTCAGAGCTGCAGGACTGAAAACCTCTTGATGGTCTCAGGCCTGGAGGATTACATCCGTATTTAAAGTTGCTTTTACGAGCCACATCTTGCTTACTTTCTGCTTTATGGATAGAAGGATACAGAGGAGAGGATTTAACTTCGAGCACGCCACGTTTTTGAAGAGTCACCTTCTTTCTAAGAAGCAAAACACAAGAGACTCTTCTTGGATACACTGCAGTCCCTCCTTGGTGTAAGTCACGCTGGTCTTCTAAGCAGCCTGAGACTCTTGTGATCATGTGGGTAGTGCTCTCCAGAGAAAATAGCAGGGCCTCTGGAAACAGTTACCCAGAACCACTTCTGGAAGTAACTTTTAGGAGAAAGGAATTTGCTCAACAAAAGTTTGGAGAAAAGAGTTCATACATTTCTGATCCTTCATCTGTCCTGCTCATACAAGTTTGAGCTAAGCTTAAAGATCTTGCTCTCCTGGTGGTAAGCCTCTGTGAGATAATACCTTTCCTGTGAGTTTCCAGTGAAAGGAGCTCCAAAACATGTACAAGCAGATCATAGAATAAACACAGGATGTAGGTAGTTTCCAAAATTCTTCTCTTCTTAAAACATTTACGGCATGCCCCTTGTAAATTTGGTTAGGTCACTGAGGGCTGTATTGTGACAGGCTTTATAGGGGAACATGGTGGTGTCTGAGAAGGTGTAAATAACCCCTGTTTTCACATCTGATCTTCAGCAGGAGAAAGCAATTTGTCTTTCCAGTGTGGTACAAGGCAGGGAATTGCAGAAGATGGCAAAATCATAACCTTGTTCTTCTTTTGCATCAGCTGCGGTGGACACTGCTCAAAACGAAGTATCAAAATTTCTGCATTTGAGCATGTTCCCTCCATGGCTGCTGGTGGTGCTTTTCCCATCTCCATGCGTTACTGGGCTGCCTGCTAGACCTGCTGAGGTACCAGGGCCGATTCTCTCAGTTGAGGGCAGGTAGCCCTGGAAGATATGATTTATACTCCTCCCTCTCTTGACCACGGACACCACCCAAAGGCTTGTGTCTAAATTAGGCAACAGTAGTAGCTGGCCTGTATATGGGCTTGACTCTTGTAGCCGATTTAGAGGATCCAGATGCAGAGAAAAGAGGCACACGTTTTCCAGACACCAGTCAATCTGGGCTCCTATGTGAGCTCTACCTTGAGAAGTTCACTGCTGTGATTATAAGGCTTATGGTATCCGGGTGTAGCTCTTCCTCTGAATTTATTTCATTACGTGTTCATGCAGTGTATACTTACAATATGATTTGGGAAATTAAGTCTCTGTTGCATAGTAAAAATACCCAAAGGACGATCACTGTGGTATAACTACAAGGTAATATTATATTGCCAAAATTATGCAAACGTCTTCTCTAAGGTTTAAAAAACCTTAGCATTTTCACTAATGGGGCAAGCCAATACTGACTTCAGGTGTGGTTTTCCTGTGATCAGAGTCTATCATCTGTTGGGAAGATGGTGGAAGCAACTAATTAATTTCTCAGGTTTTCTGTTTCCTATTTTATCTTTCTAGACTGCATTTTATGTAGAGTTCTTTTTTATAGGCAGCCTTTCAGGAAGGTTTCCAAAGGTAACAACTGGAGTCACCTAAAATAAGGACTATATTACAATTTCCAAATATTTCCATAAATAGCTGTGGGGAGAAGGGAAAACGGAGATGCCCAGAGTGGCTGTATCTGCACTGGCTTTTTCTCAGCTCAGCATTATAGAGAAGATTGTCACTCATTTGAAACTCGGTGCAAATTTTTTTTTTTTTTTATTTCAAGTGTGATATGCTGGCTAAAAGTCGAAGGTATTGCCCTAGAAGAGAGAAGTATTTATTTCTTCTTACAATACCTTCCAGTAAAGTGACTATATGCAAATTCCGCATTGGAATTTTCTATGTACCCTCCAAAGACTGACATCTTAGCCTGCTCTTCCTGGACGAGTTGTCAGCTCAGAAAGAAAACCGAGCCTATAATGTGTCAGCCTGATCCCCACTGAGAGGGCAGGCTCCGAAGGGAGAGCAAAGATTTAAAAAGGAAAGGGTATTAATATGCTAGCAGGTCATATGATACGTAGCATAATTTCTGGGGTCTAGGGTTGATTTCCTTGGCTATGCATGTGAGACTGACAAGTCCACTTGGTGACATGAAGTGCAAAGTTTTGGTTATAATAAATGATCTTGCCTTTCTTTCCTGTGTCTGTATCAGACTTCTGTACTTGCTTTTCCATGCTTAATTTTACAACACTGAAAGCAGCAAATGCTGTGTGTAGACCCTGATCACAACTACCAGACTGCTGTGAAAGAAACAGGTTGAAATGCTGATCTCACATGCACCAGGATAAATCTAGAGTGTCTCCCTGCCACCTCCAAGCTAGAGGTTTGAACTGGCAGCCTGCTTTAATTTTGTTACTTTCTCTATGGTTTGTGGGTTTTTGCTTCCCGTGTTTTGTGAAAAGGGACACAGGGACTAAGGAGTGAGACTTGATCTCTCTTAAATTAAAATCACTACGTGCACGAGATGGGAGAGGTGATTCTGGTTAGCTCCCTCAGGCTTGTAACTGTGCTGGCTTAGTAGTTGTAACAGGCTTTGTGTCCCCTTGCGTTTGCCGTACCTGTTTGCCCGTTGTGATTTGTGGAAGAGCAGCACACAGGAGGACACAGTTGTCATGAGCAGCAGCAAGGAAGTGCAGCAGCATGCAGCATTAAAAGGAGGGGGGAGTATTTTCATGTGGTTCAACTAACATGCATACAAAACACTGTCCTTTACTTAGACTAGACAGGTCTCTGGGCCCAGGAGAATAAATGACATGTCCATGTCCTGGGAGATGCACCCATGGATGTACACTCTCCAGGGCTAACACAAAGAACAACACGTATTTTTCTTTCCTATTGTGGTCATTGCTTTTCTTCTCCCAGGGCAGGATTCAGCTTGTAGGTCACCAAACTGACTCTCCAGCCAACCTACAGTAGCTTCAAAACTGTGGAATGTTGTTGTAAAAATGCAAACATGTAAAATGAGAAGACATCTAATGCCAGCCTTTTGGTGGAGACTAGATTTAGGCTTAAGACAGCTGGTGCCAGAGCATTTGCCTGTTAATGTTTCTAGGCTCTGGAATGCCTTGCAAGAGGATATCAGAGCAGCAGAATCAATCAGTGGTCTTAAAAGTAATATTAAGACTTTTGGGTGACATGATCATTTTTTACTCAGAAGAGCGTATTTGATGAGCTGAATTGCTAGATGGAGAGGTGCAATGTCATTGTTACAAGGAAGAGGATAAGCCACAGTAACACCGTCCCCCCAACCCAACAAAATTCTTCAGATGATGATTTGCTTTTATGCTGTGTTTTACCATCTGGGAGCAGGGAAGAAGAAAGCAAACAGTTTCCGTGTGACATGCACAGATTCATACCTGCCTGACCATGCTCAGTTGAGTTATGACTCTTGTCTGGTCTTTAACCCAGACTACATGCCAGTGCAAGGGAGTCAGGGCGCATAAGAATTCCCCTCAGACATCTAATAGGATGATGCCACCTTTTATCCAAACACATAAAAATATACAGGACTATTTGCCTGATTAGTTTTTCGGGCAGTGACGGGCAGAGCCCATCTCCCTCCCTCCTGAGCTGCGTCAGTGTCCGTGACAGAGGAGCAGTAAGCGTCTGCTCCCCTGCAAGCCAGAGGAGGAACTTAGTGGGAAGGAGGACCCAGAGGGATTTCTGCTCAAAGCCATGATGCTGCCCTCTACGACTTAAGGGAATGCATTGCCATGACCTCCTTCAACAGACATTCCCTCGCCTCAGAGGGACAAAACCCAACTTCTCTGTGCTGTCAGTCCTGACTCCAGGGAAGGAGATGGAAGGGACAAGACCCACCGTCTCTCCTTGCCCTCAGCTCACAGTGAGACGTATGATACAGGGATCCCTTTCACAGAACCACAATGCAGCCGTGGAATAAACTCTGTCCACTAAGGTTACAGAAAAATCAGTGATCTAAACGTTTCATATCCTGCCTATCGTGTCAGCACCCTAAGCCTCATCCCACACCTCCTTCCCTGTACAGCAGACTGTGCAGAACTGAGACTTGCAGAAACCCAGCATCGATTCAAGCAAATGCAGCCTGGTGGTTTTGTCTTAATGCAGGAAGAGTAAAACCCGAGTTCTTCGCTTGTCAGTGACTTCCTTGATGATACGATGGCGCTGACTGTGTATCTATTAAGAGGCGACTGTCCATACTCATAATGGAAACAACTCAGACAAGCAGTGAAATTATTCCAGATGTGAGCCACTGAACCCGGTTTATAGAGTGATAATTTAGTCCATGAACAGCCCTACATATTTCAGCAGGACCACAATACTATGCACAGGGAGAATGAAACAGGAGTGTCTGGACTTGTTCTGCTGTTTATTGTTTGTAAGGAACCCCGGTTTTTGGTAATGTAGTTAAATTCTACACCAGGTGCCACACGTGAACTTGGACAGAGGTTGTGCCAAATGCTGCTGCTTCCACGTGGTACAAGGACTGTAGAAAGAAGGGCAGAGGAAAGATTACTTCAACTGCAGCTCTTTCTTTCTGGTGTCCTCCTAGGTGAAAACACCATTAATGGCACAACGCTCGCTGCTTTTGTCTGCCCAGCCAGTGTACTTTCATCAGCACTCTGTGCAAGGCAAAACATCTTTGGGGACTTTACAGGAAAGAATAAAGGACACAAACAGAAAATGAGATTGTATGCTGCCTGGTTTTATCAAAGGTGAATTGTGCCAGAAGAATCTGATATCTTATCAGAGAAAGCTAATTGGTTTTCCTGGTAAAGGAAACACAGCTGATCTATCTAGCTATCAGCAAAGCATTTGATATGATGCCACATGGGAAATTATTTGTTCAGAGAGGGATCATGGGGTGAGTTAGAAGAACAGTAAGAGTGCAGAGACCTGGCTAAGGAAGGGATGAATACAGATGGTGGAGGAGTAGGAGTGATCAAGCTAGAGGGGAACGACTTGTGCAGTTGCTCAAGGAGTAATCTTGGGACAGATTCTGCTTAATATTTTCAGTAATGGCCTCATCGTGAAAAGTAGGAGTGCGCAGTTGAAATTTGCAGGTGACAGTAAGTTTGGGAGCATAGTTATTATGCAAGAAGATCGGAGTATGATACAGGAAGCACTGACTGACCTTGAGGACCGGACTAAGAGAAATGGGATGAAATTCAATATTACAGAGTGCAAGGTCATGCACTTAGGGACTAATAACATGAATTTCCACTATAAGCTGGAGGCTTATCAGCTTGAAACAAGCATACAAGAGAAATACCTGGCTATATTAGTTTATCAGGGGTAACTAAGAAGCAGAGATATCATGCCACCATGAAAAAGACAAATGCAAGCGTAGGGTATATGAGCCATAGCCTTCCCAAGAGGCAGGGAAGTATCAATGGCACCGGAGAAGGGCGAGATCTCCCCTGGAGCACTGCTGTCTGCCGTGGTTGAGAAAGATGAAGCCCTGCTGACGCAGGTGTGGAGCTGGGCTACTAGGAGCGTCAGGGCACCAGGGAGCCCATTGTATGAGCTCCAGCCTCCATCGTGCAGCAAGTGGCGGCTGAGAGGGGACACAGCAGCTCTCTTCAAATGCAGCAGTGGGTAAACACAAAGCAGAGGAAAGCATGAATTCAGATCAAGGCAATGCTGGCACATGAACAAATACAAGTCGATCATGGCTACATTGAGACTTGGAGGGTTTCTGGTTGCTTATGGGCAGGGGGCATGGCAGAAAGGCATTCACTTGCTCTGTGGGAGGGATTGTACAATGTGGTGGTGATGGCGGCAGCGGGGGCCTGGGGTTCATGTCCCTGCAGGTCCCTACCAGCCACGTGTTGGTGGCCCGCACCTGAGGCTCGACAGGGCAGAATGCAATGGTAAATGCTCTTCACTCCCTGGAGCTTCCCAAAGCCAGTCTGCCCTTCCACCCTCTCCCCAGGAACCCACGTGCACTGGCTTGCCTGATGTTGGTGTCCAGCCCCTAGCTGAGATTCCAATTCAACTGAGAGGAATCAGGAATAACTTACTAGTGGTGTGTTGGCATGGTGACAGCATGAGTGAGATGGGACCCAGCCCAGGCTTCACGGAGGCACCACTTTGCCAGGCCAGCCAAGGCCGTTTTGGGCAGCTGCGCTGACCTTCTGCCACGGCACAGGGCTTTGGCCAGCCATGTTTCAGTGCTTTTTGTGTGCTGGGGGAGCTGTCAGCCTCCATTTTAATTGCTCTCACACAGCATCATCTGCCGCAAATCACAAACTGCAGTTCAGAGTTTTTTGTCCGTTTCTTTCAAATGAGTGTGGGTTTTTTTCTTTTCTCCCTTTTTACCTTCTCTCTCCTCCCTCCCTCTATCTTTAGGTTCTCCCCACCTGCCACCCGCCCCCCCCAAGCTGGTTGACATTTACCAGAACCCAGTGTGATTTAGTGACCTTGGGCATACTGTGCACTTTAATTTGTCAATTTGGGAAATTAATTTGTGGAAGAATGAGTCGAAGTCAGAGGTCAGGCAGTTGGAGCACAGACCTGCTGACAGGTTGACTGTCGGTGGGGGGCTAATGAGAGCACACCACCAAGCGAACGGAACAAAAGTAGACAGATTACCCTGCCCGCTTGCTGGCTGGAGTCAATAACATTGGACCGTTGTGCCGCCATCACTGCCACGATTTTGCCTCATGCTGCTCACGCAGCCGTTCAGAAACAGCCAGAGCGGCCTTCTGGGAGGGAGGTATCCGTCAGTGGGTGCGCGGCTGCTCTGTCAGCCCAAGCCTGACGTGGAGGGAGCCACTGGTAAGGTTGCATCTGGGTGTTTGCAGCCACCTGGAGTCCAGGTGGATTTCAGCATCTACTCTGGGTGCTGACAGCCACGACCAGGGAAGTGGGATTTGCTTTCTGCAGCAGCATCTGCCTGACCCTGCCCGCAGCCTTTGAGGGTGGCTGCAAAGCTGGAGAGCTTGCCGGGCAGCAAGTAAAAAACTTGACGGCTGCTGCTCGGAGTCTTTCTGCTCCAAAATCCCTTTCCCGCTCAGCTGGCAGGGCGTGTATCGGTTAGGCAGATTCCTGTGGGTGCTTGCCATTCATCTGCATGCAGCAGGAGCAGAGGTTTGACCTCAAACAAGGCCTGAATGTGCTGCAGAGCGATTGCATCTGCTGCCCTGAGGCAGCCAAACTGCTGCATCACACTCAGGCTGCCTCGAAGCCCCGTGGCAAAATGACTGAGCTTTAGAGGATGACAAATGCTTTAAAGTGCCAGCAAATCCTCAGATTCTGCCTTTGAAACAGTGCAGGAGTCAGGCAAGAGGCATGACTAGGTCATGTCAAATGCAAGACCATGTCCATGAGGCCTCTGGGGAAGGGACTCAACAGGACACGCTTGTTAGCTACGTACATCGAGGCAGAGACTCCAGCAGCTCGGGAATAGGACGGCTGCTGGGCCAGAGCGCAAAAGCTCAGGTCCTTGCATTCAATCCTTTCTCTTTTGGTGCTAGCAAAGGCTGGAAGGGCCAGACTCAGCATGCACAGCCCATGGGGCAGAGGGAAGAAAATACTTGTTTTGCTCTGGCAATAACAGCTGGCTCTGAACACACGACATGAGGGTAAGCTTGGAAAGGTGTTTCTTGCCGTAAGTAGCTGGCTAAAACATGAGGCACTGGCAGCTGTTTGGGGAAGGGAGCACAGAGGACGATGAAAGAAACCTCTTTTCCACCATAGCAGATAAAGAAAAGGAAGAAAACCTCCCTGGGGCAGTAGCCTGCCTGTCCAGGAAGGTTTCCACAGCTGCGTGCATGCTTTGAGATTCACATTTGGAGCAGGGCATATGTCCCAGAGTCTGAGGGACTGAGAGCGTAGTTCCCAGCTATGACACGACAGCTCTTCAACTGATCCAGGTAATTTGGTGAACGTAAGGGTGACTCTGAGGGGGATCTCAGGCAAATGATGCCAAGGGGAGTGCAGATGAAGACAGTCCTGGATCTCATAACTCCTCCAGTACCGCTCTAGCATGGAGTCCCCTTCGGCAGTCATTTGTCTGACTTTAGCCGAAACCACTGGTGTGGTCAGTCATGTCCTCTTGTGAGCAATTCAAGCTCCTCTGTTTGGAGGGACTAGAGGGTGCCTTGTGTTTCCATGTTTGCCTCAATGCTATCGGATCTGACTGCTCCCATCCACACGCCTGCTCCATCCCTGCTTGCTGCTGTGACTCTGCATAGTGGTCCTCACCAGCCACATTCTTCCTCATGGACTTGTTACATTTTGCTAGAACTGGAGAAGACCTCACTCTCACAGCTTTCACTAAGCTTCTGAGGTTCGTAGGAGATCGGAGGGTCATTAGACAGCACCAGAGGCACAGTGGTAGGGAGAAAGTGAGGTCAGGCAGACTCAGGGAGCAGAAGAGGACCAGGAAGGTGACTTTCAGAGGCTGGCAGGAAGCTGAGACCTTGCAGACCCCATCCCTGCAAACTGTCTTGATCTTTGTGGCTTGCAGCATTTCCCTTCTCTGGTTAAAACCTGGCTCCCATGCCCCCCTTTCACTTCAGAGTTTAAGGTGTTCCCAGTAAACCTTGCTCCCAACATGCCTTGTCCATCACTTGCAGTAACTACTGAGAAATTCCTACACATTTTTTGTTGCCAAACCACAGCAAAGGTTGAGCATCTTAGCAACTCACAAATTGTTCCTCTCTTGTTTCTCAGACCAGACGAGAGCATCCCGGATGTCGGCATGCCAGTCACTTGGGAAGTGCAGCACGTAACTTCCAAGAAAGCCTAGCAGCTGGAGCGGCGGCGATTCAGGCTTCAGGCATTTAAACACTCATGCTCTCCATGTTTGCTCTGCGCTCCATATATGGCCTCGGGCCCTGAAACCGCAGCTGCCCAGGAAGGGCCGTGCCACGGGAGGGCTGTGCGCAGGGTCTCGGCCCCTATGGCTGCCTGCACAGCTCGCCACTCTCCACATACAGGAGACAAGCCACAGCCCCGCAGCGGGCCCTGGGCATCTGCTGCTCTTGGGTTGGCTCTCTCCTTCGCGTCCCAGGGAATCCGGCTTGGGGTGTAACCGGTGACGGTCGCTCTCTGCAAGTGTATGTTCGCCTCTGGCAAGAAAAGTCGTAGCGGACATTTGCCGAGTTTGAAGTGCCGTTGTGCAGGGCGTGATTTCTTCGTCCCCATCAGGCTGCTCCAGCAAAGCCTGTTCCTCCGCCCGGCTGGTGGGGAGCTTGCCTTGGTAGGGCTTAGACTGGGACATTGGATACAGCATGGACATGGGAAGGGTCTTCTCAGCTTACCTTGTTCTGCTCTTTTAAATTTGCTCTGAGCAAAAAGACTAAGGATGATTTAATCCAATCAATTTATCTTTTATCTAGTAGATTTAAGCTCACCTCTAACCTGGATGTACTAACTTGAGCAGACTGTCTCATTACTATTTATCACTGCTGTATTAACCTGGGCTTCCCACGTGACAGTAAGGATAGACAAGAGCAAATAACAGATACTTTGGTTTGCTGGCAATACTGAGAAATAGAAACAACGGTGCTTTGGGTCTATTATTCAGAATTTCTGACATGTCTAAATATAGACTATGTCTTGTTTTGAGGCTGCAGAAACCATTTGTTTTGATTCCGGCCCTTTAGATAAAAACAAAGGAAACCTGGAGGGAGAGCAAGCCTGGTTTGCTAAATGGAGGTAACAAAACCCCGCGTGCTTTGTAAATCATCAGCAAGGACACTTAAAAGGAATTTGGGAGCCCTGGTCCCAAAGCTGCTGGCTGCTCAATTTGCAGTAGAGACTGATGGCTCAGGTGCTCTCCCAGTGCACAGGGATGAGGCAGGGACATAATCGAAACTGCTCTGCTCTCTAAACTTCCAGTGAGGCCAGGCCTTGACCCCCCAGGCTGCACCATCTCCTGTGGGAGCCCGGATCAGAGCGTGACTCTTACTCCTTCCTCCCTCCCCAGCCAGACTCTTTCCTCCCCTTTGGTGAGAAAAGATGCAGTTTCCTGGTTGACCCAGCTTCAAAAATTGAAACATTTAATTCAGGAAATGCCCAGGCAGGTCCCGTTGTCTATTTCTATTTTACATATGAATTTTTTTGGCCTGCTCCCAAACTGGCTTTGTCGCATTCATCAGCAAATAATCGGTTCATGGTAAACGTTTTTTTGTGATGA
This sequence comes from Steatornis caripensis, assembly GCA_013398225.1. NCBI lineage: Eukaryota > Metazoa > Chordata > Aves > Caprimulgiformes > Steatornithidae > Steatornis > Steatornis caripensis. The sequence goes on along the minus strand of VZSC01000024.1, from coordinate 340,891 downwards.
ACACTGGTCTGCCTGCCGGTCGTCACCCCTTGGAGACCGCACCTGTAGATCCACAGGGATGCTCCCAGGAGCTCACTTTTCCCTGGTCCATGTCACACGTGGTCTCGTTCCAGCTTGCTGCATCCCCCTGGTGACCGCTGATCCCCTCTCAGTTATTCTGCTTGACTTACCCCAGCCTCACATTTCAGGTATTAGCACCATGTGCAACTCTTGAGTAGGTCCAAATCCAAACCCCGCAGCACCTGTGAGAGTCTTTGCTCCGGCACAGCTGGGCTCTGGGGGAAGCCGCCTGCAAATCCCACGGGAGCAGAAGGTGCCGATGTGTCATCTGTTTGGAGATGAAAGTGCTCCACTCTGCAAAGCAAACCTCCATCTCAGGTTTTCCACCCACTGCTGCTTTCTGCTGCTCCAGTAAAATACCAGTGTTTTAACTGGGCTGACCTGGGGTAAATATAAACAGAATTTGCCCCTCTAAATTCAGACCCCATCACAAGGCAGCAACTCAAGTTGCACATCCGTAACAAACTAGAGCTTGTTGCGTTTTTGAATTCAAGTTGGTTGGCCTTAAGTTTAGGGAAAACACTACAGAGGACAGGGTCTTTTTCCTCCTAGTGCACGAATACTCTCCTTGGGTATATTTCTGACTGCGTACATGGTCTTATGCTACACACCCCTCATCTTGGTTTGAAATAGATCCCCTGTGTCAGTGGCCCTTCAGACTGTCTCTTGGCCTGAAAGTCAGCCTTTTGGATGCAGCAGTTGTGGTTGTAAGTTCCTCCATTCCTTAAATAGCTGTCCATCCATCTAGCCTCCTTCAGTGTTTCTGCGGGATCCAGATAGAGTTGCAGAGTCTGGCTATTTCTCCCTGCCTACCCCCAGCCTTCCTCTAAAACAGAGCCCCTCTAGCAACAAGCGCTGGCATTTCTGCAGTTGCTTGCCGTGCCACAAGGTTTGCAAACCCTATTTTGGGATAATGTTCAGTCCAAGCTGGACTTGCAGGAGATTCTGATGAAGATGTCCGTATTTCCATAACTGCTCCATCAGTCTGCAGTATGCAGCCAGACTCATTTGTAGAGTCAGACATTACAACTAGTTATGTCTTATGTGTTATTTTAAAATAAATTAGAGATATCTTGTTGTTTCTGGCGATTTATCTCCCAGTGCTGGAGTGTCACATCTGTCCTTTTCTTCATCTGGCGGTGCTGAGTCTTGTCTCCTTAACTGAATATGCTGGAGTTGAGTCATGAGACAGGACAGAGGTGTAGCTGAGCAATGTCTTGATGAAACATCACCATTCAATGACAGAAGTTGTTCTTCTCTAAAGCTATGCCCCTATTGTAAGTGAACAGTACGTAAAACACATCCTCATTGATTACTTTTGTCTGTGTCACCTGTGGAATGAATAAGCGCCCCTTCATCGTAAGGGGACTACAGAAACAATTGGGACCAGAGCAAAGAAGGGCTCTGGACGAGGCAAAATGCATGGGGACTAATGACCCACAGATCAGTCGCTGCAGGGTCTCAGTGTGGAGGAGGTTCCTCTGGGCTCCACCATGCTCATCTCAGTACTGACTCCTTCCTTGCACAGCCACATAAATAATCACACACAGCCAGAAATATTAAGAACGGATTCACAAAACCATCACCAGATACACATAAAGTATCTTTTGAGCAACCTTTCTGCTTCTAGCAGCCCAGCCATTGCTGCTGAAGCCTGACTGGGACCTCTCTGGTGTGAAAACATCATGAAGCAACTTCTGTCCCCAGTGAATCTGACAAGGGGGCTATGAGGGCATGGTGAGATGACAACTGAACGATCAGGTAAAGAAAAGCCATGGGGAGAAAAGGCTTCAAGGCATCGATGTGCCCTCCAAAGGGCTGTGTCTTTGGTGGTGAAAAGCACACTGGATAGTGTGAAACAAAAGGAGCATTTGAGTGACTCATTAGAAATCGAGGTGAAATCCTTGGTCCCATGGACAAAAGAGCCCTGTGCTCAATCAAGTGTGAAACAATCTGTTCTCCCAGCTGCCTTCCTTCCTAAAGAGTGAAAGTTTCCTGTATTCCCTCCTTGACAGCCATCAGTCCCAGTCCTGACTCATTACACCTGTGTGAGGGCTCGGACCAGCATTAACCCCTTGCTTGCTGGAAACCAGGCACATCCCACGCATGCTGATCTCCTTGGCGTCATTCTTTTCCCGACTTAGTCCCCATCCCTGCCAGCCAGCCCAGCTCATCCACCCTGCGTGACAGCAAAGCCAAGCCATGAGCAAGGCAAGTGGTGTGTGATCCTTGGGGAGGGTGAGGAGGAAAGAGGGCAGCTTTTCTGGATGGGAACGGTTTCCTAAATGCCAGGGTCTTCCTGTGCTTTCTCTTCCAGATTAAGAAAGCATATGGAAGAGGTATGGTTGAAAGTTGAGACAAAATCTCACCTCCAGGTTTCTGCTTGCTTGGGCTCCTGACAGGGCAATGCAGAAGGTCACAGCTCTGCAGAAGCTCTGGGTGCACTGTAGTGTGCCCTAGCTACGGGGCACAGGTGCTGGCAGGAGGGTGAAGGAAGGTACCTTGAGATGCCCAGAGGTAGGAGATTCAGCATCTCCACTGACCATCCAGTGTTTTCTTCTCCATCTCAGGCTCCCTAGTTCCACATTTTACCAAATCCTGGCCTCCTCACTACATTGGGGCTCTCTTCTAATTCCTAGTTTGCCTTTCTGGTCCTTGCCCTGTCAGTCTGTGGTCCTATCTTCCACCTTGGCTCCTGTCCTCATCCACCACCCTGATTTTCCTCTGTCTGCCAGTCTTCCCTGTTGAGTTCAGATCAGGGGGAGCACCATTGCTGTAGGAGCTCAGGCTTGCCATGATGCACAGAAATGCAGACCAGCTCCTTAGCACCAGGTTGCTGCATGCCCTCTGCAAGGATATGCATACTGAGGTGCTTCCGCAAGTCTGTGCTCAGTAGCTTCAAACGCTTATTCACATGGCCAAATCTGGGAGAGCAGGGCAATTTTCACCAGGACCTCACAAGACAGACGGCCTACATCTCTGCCTGGTTCTTGCTCCATAGCACAGTGCTACTAGCTCTGCTCACTCAGCTTGTCTTATGTCAGCAAACAACGCACTTTCCCCCCTTGTTTCATTCACAGAAACCTCTGAGCTGTTTGGGAAATGTTTTTCACAATGCGCATAGCAGTGAATAAGTCACTCTGAGGCAAAAGTCTATCATCAAAAGAATCTCTGCAGAAGGGAAGTCCGACAAAGCTGTAGGCAACTGAAATAAAAGAAAGATCTCTTAGGATGGGAAGCATTGGTGCAGCCTTGATATCTCTCCTTGCAATCTAGTAGTACGGCCCCACAGTTCTTTTGCAAATCATCTGCAGGTATGCAGTTTTTCCTCATTTAAGGGCTATTAATATTAAATACAGCAACCATACATTATTTATACTGTTTTATTCGTGTATTAATTTTAAATCAATTCTTAAAAGGTGAGGTGCCTGGGATGGAAATAAATTACTTAGGGCAATAAAAAAGGGCAGATTGAGGAAGAAATGAACCAGAGATATTAAAGCTATCATGAAAGACTTCCATATATTGGAATCTTCTAGACTGAAACAGCATTTGCCAGGAAGAGCCAACATCCAGGTCATTTTGAGCTAGAGAAGAGTCCTCAAATATATGTAACATGGGGGCTGGTCAAACAGAAGGCAGACCCTGTGCAAGGGAAGAAAGGATTGCAGCAAAAACATTTATCTGCTACAAAGACATTAATTCAGAGGATCTCTGCCTTACTTGACATACTTAGCAGGGCTCAGGCTAGGATGTAAGGAAGAGCAGAAACTGGCCTCTGGAGCTGAAGTTTATCTTGACTTGATTTCCTTTCAGGTTTTTTTTTTTTAAAGCATTCTGTGATGTGATACATACGTATGTTGGTATTTATTAGCAATTATATCCTGTTTTGAGGCCTGGTGTTTGCACTGGCAGATGGCTGAAGTCAAACCCCAGGGTCCTACTGTCACCCCTTCACTATGGCTCAAGGGACTATGCAAGGTAAGTGGTGGGGGGACACCAGCCTTGATGAGAAGTGACTGAGTTCAGGCAGGTATTTAGGAATGGGATTCATCTCACTTGGCTTTAGTCATCAAAACCTCTACGCAAGTCATGTAGTCTCCATCTGTAAGCAATACAGAAAGAGACCCTCACAAAGTGTCCATCTCTTAACTAGAGAGCCAAGGTGACAAGATGAATCTCACCTGGGCATGTAAGTAACTGCAGATCCACCTGAAAATTGTGGTGGAAATGCTGACAATTACTGTAAGTAAAAAAGAGAGCACAAGTGTGCCACAAAGAGGTGATGGACATAAGTATTTTTCCATAATTCAAAATGCTTCACTGTACCATCTCATCTTTATTTCTTGTCATCTCATTTTACCATAGTGGCACTTTGTCTCTCAGGCAATGTAAAGAGGGTTTAAGAATGGTAGAGCCCCTTTCAGCACTAAGATCATTAGCAGATTGAAGCAAAGTGCTCCCTTATATCTGCGAGTAAATTATTTATTATGTGTGTTAGAGAGATGGATGGCTATGGAGATTCCTGGGGAAAACCATGCTGCAACAGAGATTAAATGGATCTCTTGAGAGTCTCTCTCTCCCCAGGTCAGATTCCTCGCAGGTCTCAGTGATCTCGGTACAATTCACACCAAAGATAAGTCTAGTTCTTTAGTCCCAGATCTCAGGGGAAGCCCCGGCTACTTAAAATGCACAGAGGACCTGGATGAGAACATCAGCCCTTGAAGACGTGGCATGATGAATATGTGTATTATTCATAACAGTGGAAGTGGTGGATAAATACACTAGCAGAAACACTGCACATCAGTAACCAGTCCATCTCAGTAGTTTTTCTTTTCACTGGATCGCTAGTAATTCACCCATGGACTCTGTTGTATCAAAAAAAAAAGATGTATCCCTACGATGAACAAGAAAAAGGCACATCTAGGTGACAAAATAGCAGAAAGAAAACAAGAGTGCTTACATTTTTCTTTGTGAAATAGCGGCTTGCTTGGGGTTTTTTTTTTTTTCCTCCCTCCTGGCTTAGATGCAGATGGAGGAAGTGCACTAGGACCTAGAGGAAAGAGTCCGCTGCATACACCCTCTACCTTCTTCCAGCAAGACAAATATTATCCACAGAAACAGAAGTAATACAAGCACAAAAAAAAAAATCTCACTTTGTTTAAAGAAAGATGAACTACAAAGCAGAGTGTGGGACATTTTTTTCTTCAGTAAGCTACAGAAGTTTTAAAATATTACAAATGTGTTCTTCGAGGAAGAGGTTGTGTATTGAAGACAAACAATTGTAATTTAGCTGCTAGCTGACTGAAACTGATATGTAATCATAGCCTGCTCATGGTCAGTATTTTTTTTTTTTGCTCTCTTATTTTTGCATGCTTCAATCTTTTTACCTAATAATTAAGCAATCAGTTGCTTAAGGCAAGGCTGCATTCATAAAATATCCATTACCCAACCCACATTTGGTACTCCCTGCATTAAATGAAAAAGGCAATGCCTTAAGGGAATTTATTGCTATCATAAATATGAAGAACAAACATATTTCCTTTCATTTTGCTCCAGATTTTTTTCAGTTTTGCTATTTAGAGTATTGTCACAGTTTAAAGCTGGGCTAGCTATTAAACGATGACAGATGCTCTTTGTTAACCCCCTCCCTCCTCAAAAGGTGGGAAAGAGAAAAGGGAAAGAGACTTAGGGGTTGGAAAAGTTAAAACAGCTTTAACCTAACTACAATAATAATAGTAATAAAAAGAAGAATAATGAAATATATACGAAACAGATATCAAGCTCTGGCCTCGCTGGCAATATGTCACCTGGATGCTGTGGGGCACATCCCAGGAAAATCCTGGGCTGTACTCAGCAGACAGGAACTGGATACAGGAATGCACAGATCAGGATCAAGGGCAGACTAATTGGGCAGAATCCTCCTCCAATACTTGAGCAAGGATCTAGGCAGAGCTGAAGAGCAGTATCCTGCCACATCACCAGCACCTCCATGACAGCCCCATGCTGGGCTGAAATAGGCTCCTGGGTATGGGCAGAAGCACCAGGTGAGGCTGCTTAAGGCCTCTAAAGCCTATTATATTAGTGCCCTCGGGCCCTGGCTGTTGAGGGGGGAAGGAAGTGGCTCTTGTGATTGTTCAGCTTTAGAATGAGCATGGTGTCTATGGGATGGAATACTGCATTGGGTCAAATCAGGACAAATATGATTGTGAGATGTCATGTAGGAATATGTGAAATGCTACACAGCAAGTATGACTTGTCTTTTTGAAACACTCTGGGCTGATCAAAGGGTTGCCCAAGCTTATAGCAAGTTAACTGGCACAGCTTTGGAGCATTTAGCTAAACCACCCAAAGCCTATTTGTCAGTAGCTGTTTAGTCTATAAATTAGAAAAGGAGTGCCCATTCTGAGGATAGGAGCCCAGCACCTCCTGGTTCAGCCCGAGTACATGTGAAATTTTGCTATTTTGTGTTGGCTGGATCTAGAAGATACACAAGAACACACAAAATAATAAAGCGAACCAAAACATGAGCATTTCTGGACATGTTTTCTTCTCTCTTCCATCCAAAAAGATCAGTTTCAGCTTAGCAGGAATTTAGGTCAATTCTTACTTTGTTTAAACTGGCTAGCTTTCCTATGCCCTCGATATCTACTCAGTGCTACTAATCTGCAAACAAGATACAATGCACTGATTCAAACACATGCTAATTTTAGGGCATCATTCTGCTCTTGATGTGAGCAGGGAGCTCCTATTGATCTCTGTAGGGGTTGGTAATGCTCGCTGAGAGCAGATAGGGCACTAGCTTTCCTCCCATGTATATCTGTGATAAAGGCTAAAAACTCAACATTAAGAAGTTCTCCCCTGTGGCCAAATTCCCAGATGGTGTAAACCAGTAGGGCTTTAATGTCTTTAGTGGGGCTTTGTCGATTTATACCAGATGATGATCTGGTTACTACTTTTCCCACATTTCTGTTGCAGGTCAATTGTTGGAAAGAAAGTCTGGAGCTGAACTGCTCAGCAGTCGCCCGCAGCCCCCCTCCATCCACCTGGCATGCAGGGCTCTCCCTCCATTCCCTTGGATGCTCAGAAGAGCCTCAGAAGACGTAAGTGGCTAAAGAATCATTGTCTCCAGGCAAGTGGCCTGTAACATTCACTGGGAGGATGATATATTGGTGGAGTGGGCTGGGTGGAGTGGTTGTAAGCAGCGGGCAGGATGGGTGGTTGTAAGCA
>VZSC01000024.1:296282-333221 GCA_013398225.1 Steatornis caripensis | reverse complement strand
GTTGTGGAGTCTCCTTCTCTGGAGATATTCAAAACCCGCCTGGATGCATTCCTGTGCAACCTGCTCTAGGCTAACCTGCTTTAGCAGGGGGGTTGGACTAGATGATCTCTAGAGGTCCCTTCCAACCCCTACCATTCTATGATTCTATGATTCTATGATTCTCTGAGCTCTTTTCCAGCAGTGCTGATGAGACAGAGTGGAAAAGCATCTCGGAACGGATCTGCAGCCCTCCCATCCTACCAGGTGGGAGGTATGGGCAAATATGTTAGGCAATGGTGAGAGCAAGCCTTCCTTGAGAGGTTTTCCCAGTTGTCCTCTCCAAGAGGTACCTGCCTGTACCTGGTGCGGACATCTGGCTGTAGAGGCATGTAGGGTAGAGTAATACATTGCTTTGGAGAGATACAGCCTGGGCACTGGCAGCCGTCAGAAAATTTCAGGTCAGTAAGTTTGGTGATCTGCAAATGCAATCAGACTTCTTTTGGAGACTGCGTGCTTGCTAGGTGTGCAGCTCTGTTTTGCAGGGTGCTCTGGTCAGCAGAGGTAGCCTTTAGACATTAAATCCGTATTCAGCTATTTGATTCAACAAGTAGCAAAAAAATAAAATACATACTTTAAGCTTGTGAACTACAGATAGCAGGAGACATTAAATTTTCAAATATTTTGTGAAGATTATTCTGTTTATTGCCAGTGAAAATCTTGTTTAAGAAACAACTGTTAGGAAAAGATAAAGAATGAAAAACCATCAGTCAAGAGAAGAGTGACCTTGTTCCAGGATGGAATCAAAACAGGGCCCTGGGGAATTACGTAGGCATTGTTTCAGGACTTAGTACATCAATATTTGCGGGCAAAATTAATTGAGACACAACGTGAGCCAAGCATGCCTGAGCTTGCTAATCAGATAAGGATACTGCAATCATATGACATCAGTAAGAAACTGGTGAACATGTGCCATGTTATGTGTATGGCAAGGTAGAAGGAATGCTCCAAACTGTGCAGAGCTGGCACAGAGATTCCCAGGATGTAAGAAAATCCTGATCTCCCTAGTGCAGAAGTCCATAGGTGGGACCAGACAATGACACGAAATGCTACCAAACAGCTATTCCCACTTCTAAGCCTACTTCTAAGCTGCCCATAACCAGCAATCCTGTTCTTCTGCAGCTACAGGCATCTCTTGTGGCTTTTACTGCAGTCCATATTTTTGTCTGTTCTCGTTATTCAGAGGAAGCACACAAGAAACACGGCCTATCAGTACCTCCATGCCGCCAAAGGCTTTTATGCTCAGCAGGTAGCTAATGGACTGCAAAGCCCTTTCCCCAGCCCCATTAAGAGTGCTTGTTTATGTCTGGCCTTCTGCAAGAATAAAGTATCGCTTTGCTCTCTGGCCGTACTTTTGCAGTGGAGTACTTGACACTTACTGGAAGGAAATTTCATCACTGTAATTGCTATTTACTGACACCTTTGTAGTGGCTCTGAGTAGAGCAGCCGAGGCCTGAGAGGACGGAAAAAGAGCTGTGCCTTCCTCTTTCGCCATGTCTCCTGAGAAGTCAGAAGTGGAGAGATATCCCCTTGGTGCGTGTCTTGGTGCCAGGGAGCTCTGCAATCTCCAGATTTGTCGCTCCATTTTCCCTCAAATTGGAAATACACTCACAAGCGCTCATCAGGCTGTGACATCCTTTTCTGCGGTTGTCTAGTAATTTGTGACACTTTTGGCTCAGGCAAGCAGCACTGCAGATGTATGCTGCTTTAATAGTGCTTTATGGAACCTATTTATAGCCTATACCTACAGCCTACCTATTCATTATGGCAGTGCTTTATGCAGTGGGACACTGCCACACCGCAAAGCCTTGCTTTTTCTGCCCCAAGGGAAATGTATGTTCCCTACTCCTGCCGTTTCCACGTGTTGCAAGAGGCTGGTGTTGCGCGGGTGCCTTCCTCTTCATCTGACCTCAGCCCAGGTGCGCGGAGGCAGGGGGGCACCTGAAAAGGGAAGGCTTACGTGGCTCTCTAGGGAAGCTGAGCAGCACCAGGAGCATGCAAGCGTGGCCGCCAACAGCTGTCGGAAGCCTCAGAAGTGCACTCAATATTGCTTTATTATTTCTTGTTTGCTAATTATTTCCTAAGATGGAGGGGGGCTGGTAAGGAAAGCAAGAGTGCGAGGGCAGCAGCAGAGCACGCTTGCTGGCAAAGCACAGCAAAGGCACTTGAACTGGCTCTAACACACGCAGAGCAGCAGGAGATCTGTGAGATGGAGCTGGACTGTTTCTAGTCTGACAAAAGAAACCAGCATCGGCATAAATGTGTTTTTATTGAGCCTGTTCAAAGTGTTCTGCAAAGCAGCAGGCACAGAAAATGCTGCATGCATGTGCTGGAAAATACAAGAGATGAGCACTGTGCAGGTTGTAAAGGAAAAGTACCCTCAAGCTGAGAAGAGCCAAAGCGGAGGAGGCTTGTACCAACAAAATCCAGCCCCTGTTGCGTGTATATCCTGAATCATGTGCATGAATGATATGCTCACATGTGGGCTTGCTCACTGCCCTGGTATCGCTGACAGGGCTAGCTGGTCCCCTTGCCTCCCCCCCCAACCTTAGGGAGAGAGACACTGGTCTTCTTGCCAGAGGCGTGTGGGGTAGGAGGCAGGAGAGTAGCATGAAGCAGCTGATGCTTTTAGTGGGATGTCGGCATGGGGCTGTTTGTGCCTGTTCCTAACATCAGTGAAGGATTTAACTGGAAAACCTACATTTTTGCCATCCAGTCTTGAAACCAGTCAAGATGGTCTCCTTTGCCCTCCTGCTCCCTAACTTGAGCCTTGCCCCACTGCAGGGGCACATGGAAAGTGGCTGCTGGCTGCTGTGTAAGCCCATGTGGGAGAAGATATCAGCTGAGGCACTGCGCTTTCTGTCTGCCTTATTTCTTGTAAGAAGCCTGTGGTAGCTAGACATAACTATTAGCGTTTCTTATTTTTCACTCGCTCTTGGAAAAACTGCTCTAAGGAGCTGTTGACTATCTGTAATTGATTGCTCACCCTCTGATGGAGGATGGGTTGCAGCATGAATGTCAGCAGTAGCTTGAAGGCAGTCTGGGGAGATGCCACCGTATTACTACGAGGAATGCTCTCCCAAAGACAGCAGACACACGAAAGCGAAGCAAGAATAAAACAGCTTGGATAAAGTAGCAAGGGCAATGACAAAGGCTTGTTCTTAAAATGACTTCAGGAGTCCCTAAAGATGTGTCCCTCCTTGCTGAAATTCCACCTAAGGAGTTGACTGCGAAGCCTAAATACTTTGCAATTCAAACACACACAACCAGAGTTTCTCTGGTCTAACAGAAAATACATGGTGTGTGTTGTGGATAACACACCTTCTCTCTATGGGTATTTTTGTCCCCCTTCTCTTCTTATATAAGCTTGTACCAACCTCCAGGTTAAGAAGCAAGGAAAACACTGCCTGCTGTATTAAGGTGCTACACGATCTTGGCAGTCTTTTTATGAGCTCATATTCCTTCAGGTGTAGGAAGGCTGGGAGAGCGTGTTCAGACTGGTAGCTCTCAAGTGCAGGAAAAGTCTAGCAGAAACATGGGGGAGAACGTCACTGTTTTCTTTCTTTTTTTTTTTAATTGTTTAAATTATTATTATTCACGTATTTTACCTCAAAAGGGATGACAGGCAGGAATTTCTGTGAAGAGCTGTACTGCTTATGTTGCCTTGCTGATGTGTTTGTATATGTTTGTGTCTGCATTTGTGTGAGCCTTGTGCAGTCTAAATTATCTGACTCTTCTCCATATATATCAAGATCCTGTTTATGAGGAGGGTACCGGCATTTAAGTCTTTTCATCTCAAGGAAGCAGTTTGCTGTCTGGTACTAAAATAACTGCTGCAGGAATCAGCCTGTATTTTTAGGTTACAGGATGAATCAAGGACTGGCCTTACACATTCCTATGGCTTGTAAGCTTCCTATTGCACCACAAAGCCTTGCTAAGGTGCTGGGACAAAATGCATTTAAAGCTAAACACCACGCGAAGTGCTTCAAGGAGGCTGGGTGTCTGCTCCATAGGAGCAGTCTTTTATTTCCTTGTAGAGCAGTAGCCCACCAAGAATCACCAAGAATTAACACAGTGTTTGGCAGAGCTCACCCCCTGGCTGTGCATACTCTATGGCAAACTAGCAAGTCTTTGCAAAGACCGCCTTGCTCCAGGGGCCAGGTAGAGGAGCTTGTCCTGGTCAGTTCTTACTCACAGCAATACTATTCTGTGTCCTGCTGACATCGTACTGACATCAGCTTGCTAATGTAAAAGCCCTGCAGCCTGCCCCAGGTGAAGGAGAAGAAGGAAAAAGGTGCCACAAATACCATGATATTCAAGCTCAAGTAAACTGGGTTTCAGAGTGACATTCAGAAATGAAGTCAAGTTCAGCCCAGGTACTTTTTGGTACTGCCAGGACCTCCCGAATAGGACCAGGCTGGCCATGGGACTGAAGCTAGCCCCCTTCATGAGGCTTCCCATGATGGCTGGACTGGGACTGAGCAAGACCAGCTGGTCTTGTGGTCCCTGGGCTCTTCCACTTCCAGAACTGACTGCAGTGAAAAAAGCAGAAGGAGGTAAGAGTGAAAGGAGAGGAAAAGGAAACCTGTCAAAAGAGCTTGCTGACTTCAGTTTCTAGAATGCTGTCTCTTCTTCCAAATAAGGGCTAAATGCTCAAGCTCAGATATGTGTTCAAGCAGCTGAGAAGCTCTTGCTGGCTGAAAGCAGGTACGGCACAGCCTCTGGCTTGACCAACAGCACGTGCCTACTCAGAAAAGCATTGTATCACTGGTTTAGTGCCTAAATTGATGTTGAAATCCAGAGAGGTTAAGCACATGCTGCTTTGCTGAACTGAGTCTAGAGGTAGGGAGGAAGAGAAATAAACTAACAAGCAATAGCAAGAGCAGAACCCAAGTCTCCTGAATCAGCATCAGCACCTCGCTCCACGAGGAGCTCCTCGGGGCAACTGCCTCTTATAGAATAGGTAAGTGCTTATTGTGGTGGGGCCCTGGACTCTATGTTGTCTTCCAGTGTGGGTCATACATTGAAATAAGTAGATGAAGCTGCTGTCATGGCTGTCTGTTCCTGGACCATCACTTCTTCACAGAATTTTTTTACAGAAGGGTTCAGAAGTCTGTTTAGACTGTCAATCCACTGCTGTGTCAACAAAAGAAAGTTCAGCAATTTCTCGTTTGAGTTCAGCATTCACTTCCCAGCAAGAAAAGGAAAGGCTGAAATTCCTATACGCTAATGATGTGAAGTTTTGGGTCGGATGGGCAGGTTTCTCGTATTCAACTGTTTATAAGGTATCAAGGACTGTTCTTTAGCATTTGTTAGCCTGATTGTCTCATTAGGTATGTAAGTCATACATCAAAGACAGATGTTTCTGTTGTACACATGTGGTACTGCTAATTTCTCTCTAAAGTTAGGAAATTTTTGGAAAAAAACCAATTAGTAACTAGATGAGGACACAGTTGCCTCCTCCTGCTTTCCGCGTACTACTTCTTGCAAACTTTTTCTAGGAAAACACGAAAGGAAGAACGTACCTTCCCAGAGCAGCATTTAATAAGGCTTTTAACTGAACAACATCCAGACAACAGTGAAGCACAGGAGCTCACTCAAGACATTTTGTTTGTAAAGAGTTCACATGTGGTATCATCAAATGTCCTAGTTATTTAGTCGCAGCAAGTTTTAAATGTGGTGCCACGGGGTTCCAGGGACTGCATGGGACTGGGGGGACTTGTAAGAACAATACTTCATCCTCATTACATCCCTTTAGTAAAATACAAATAAGTAAAACGACTTTGACCAGGTATTCTTCTGTATGGAGCACTCTTGAGCGTGAAGCCTTTTTCAAAACACTACAACACTTTGAAAAGCAGCTTTGCCAAGGCAGCATTGCAGGCTGCCGCCTTGATTGTCTCTTAATAATTTCCATATAAAGCATGTGCAGTTTACAAGAAAAGAACCCAAGCAGCCTGGTTTTTTTCTATCTGCCAGCCTTGCAAAAGTAACCCCAACTTTCTCCTTTCCTGGTACTGTCACCAGCAATAAAGGCTCTGCAGGCCACATGGCTACTCGATGTTAATAAATCAAGCAGTGCCGGGGAACAATGCCAGGTCCTGGCAATCGCATGTCACCGCTCTTAATTGTTCAAACGGTCCCTGGCATGGCTGAGCCTGGTGCCAGCTAGCGCTCTCTCAAACAATTCCTGGCACAGCACTGGAGCCAGTGCCGGCCAGCGCCGGTTCCCAGGAGGTGGGTTGGATGTGGCCCTGCTGTTCTGGAGATGAGGAGAGTTCAATAGCATGGAGGTAGGCTTTTCTGTGCCAGTTGGACTTGGGACCACTGCACAATCCTGGACACATTTAGGTTATGAGTACAGATGTAGCCATTATGTCTTCAGGAACACCCCTGAAATTCTAGGGCTCATTTAAAAAAAAACACAACCCAACAAAAACCATACACTCAACAAAACCCCACATGTGATTTAACGTCAATAGTATTTTACCCTTGTTAAAACTGACTGCAGTCAGAAAAGCATGTATGTGAACATGTCAACTGTATACAACGCATCTCCCTGTGGGTCTTCTGAGTTACATCTCTTTGCTTTGTTCATTGAAACGAATGTTTATTACGCTTTGGTCCTGTTAACAATGCATAGACATTACATCATATCCTAAGTCACTATGAAAGGATTCCACTCTTTAAAGACTTAAAGGGCCACATACAGGCTCAGTTAGAGTTGCCAGGCTAAAAAAGAATAATTTATTAGAATAATAATTTATTAATTATGAAAAAAACCCCTTTACACTTGCATAGGAGGCTTCACCCAACAATCCTGAAGCACTTCTCGAAGGAAGATAAATATTAGCTATCTTCATAGAGAGGCTGGGAACAGACATGCAGACCGCCTAAGTGACTTGGCTAAGGAATCGGTAGCACATCAGAAGTCAACAGCAAGGCTGCAGGCTTCCCCTGGCCTCTCTTCTGATGGCCTCACAGTGATGTGACAGCTCTTGCAGAAACCGCTAAGAATGGATGAACCTGTTGGAATAAAACAAGAGCAAAACTTTTGCCATGGCCTGAAGCAGAACAGAAACTTTTTTGAGACTTAAAAACCATTATTAAACTTTTTTTTTTTCTTTTTATAAAATTTTCTCACGCTTCTGCACTTCCTGATTTAGGGTTGGACAGGAACCAGAAAATAAATACTGAAATACCATGAGAAAGGTTACTCTTGTGGTATTTTCACCCAGACTGAAAGTGTGGCGTGCTCATGAGAAAGCATGTCCTAGAAAAATTTCCACAGCAGAGGTTCGCATCAAGTCGAGCAACTACCAGACGGTCTGTGAACTCCTCACTCCCCATAGGTTCCTACATGGTTTTATATTTAAGAGAAAAAGAGACAGAGATCTCAGTATTGTCAGTGCTGGATCTGGGCTAATCTCCTGGAAGAGGGCAATGCCTCTGGGCAGGTGCAGTGCAGGAGTAGTGCTCTGGGTCGTGTGGTACAGTTGAAACACCACCGATCTCCCATGCCCGCTTCCCGTCCGTTCCTGTGGGGCAGAACATGGGTGTTTGGGGACGTTTTTAGCACACTGTTCCTCCTGGCGCCTGGAAAGAGGAATGCTCAGAGCATTGCCAAAAGAGCCAGCCGTGGCGGGAGAAGGCTTTGGGAGGAAAAAGAGCCCTGGGAATCTGGCATAATTTTTAATAAATATACTTGGTACTAGGCCTTGTAAACTGTTTATATAGCAGAATAATAAAGGTGCAATGGCTATACTTGCCTCTATTACTACCCTTTCATACTGTGTTTATCTGTTGGAGCTTTTCACAATCTTGTAACATTGATTTGATTCTGCTTGCACATAAATTGTTGTCTTGAATTTGTCTTAGTGCTGATTCCGCTAAAAATGCCGCTTCCTGGAACACAGGCAGTTCCACCTGAACATGAGGAGGAACTTCTTTACTGTGAGGGTGACAGAGCCCTGGAACAGGCTGCCCAGAGAGGTTGTGGAGTCTCCTTCTCTGGAGATATTCAAAACCCGCCTGGATGCATTCCTGTGCAACCTGCTCTAGGCTAACCTGCTTTAGCAGGGGGGTTGGACTAGATGATCTCTAGAGGTCCCTTCCAACCCCTACCATTCTATGATTCTATGATTCTATGATTCTATGATTCTATGATTCAGATGATTAAAGATCCCCCAGCACCCCAAAACTAAAAACCCCAATTGTGACTGACTGGCTGATGTTCTGTGAACACATTTATCTTTCCCCTCCAGAAATACTTGGACAGGGAGTTGGAGCGACCGCGTGCGCACCCAGGTATGTCAGTGCAGCAGCAGACTGGAGGGTGCAAGTGCCGGGTGGCTCGCCATGGTGCTGCATGCGCGTGCCAGCATTCCCACTCCTGTGTAAGCTGGACCTTTCCCTTAGCCTTCCTGCGTGCCCCAAGTCAGACAGGTTTCAGGCTGCAGAAGGTAATCATGACGCAAAATATCAACAGAGAGCACCAAAGCTCTCCATCTCCACACCTGAGTTTCTGCTACCTTTGCTGTTAAAGGAGGCTGTTACCATGCTCAGGAGTGTGACAGACACCTAAACCCCAGGAAGCCTGACCTCCGGAGCGGGGTTGTGTCCCTGAGATATGGACCAGGGCAAATCATTGTTTGAGTATGTTCCCTCCACTACTCTGTGCCCAGAAATGGGCACTCCTGGACAGGTGTGTGCACACAACAGAGAAGGTTGGGTTTGGATGGGTGAATCTTTTTTTGGACAAGAGTTGACTCTACAGAAGCTCTGTAAGGAAACTACCTGGTGGGCTCAGATTAGATTTCTGTGCCTTAAATAGCTAAAATGTGACCTGAGAGGGGACATTTGTGTCCCTCAGATGAGCTGGAGGGGGAAAGTAATGGGAGGCAGGGGTAAAACTCAGCCTGCTGAGTCCACATCCATCCCCTAAGCCAGAGGAATGGAGTTGGGGAGGAATCTCAACCCTGTGGCAAAGCCAACATCAGCTAAAGATGAAGAGAGAAGCTCGTGGGGAAGTGAGACAGTAACAAAGAAGTAAGGCTGCTGGGCAGAGCAAGCGTTATTCAAGTTGGGATCTTTGAGTGTCAGAGGTTTTTATTAATGTTGGATTAAGAAATGCACCCACTAGCATCCCTCAGTGATGGGGGTCCTCCTCTGTGCCTCTCTCACCCGGACGCTAGTGCTTATTTAATCCAATTAGGTTGTCCCATGACAAATTCCTTGCCAGCCTGGCAGAGGTGTTTGTGAGGCCGGGAGCCGACCCTCCCTGCTCCTGGAGGGCAGTACCTTGATCCCCATGCCTTCCCAGTGCAGGAAATGGAGCTGCTCCTGACATAAGCTCCTGCTCAGCAGGGAAACATGGCCTCTTAACATTAATTATAGTGTACCAGACTGTTCTTAAATAAAACATCCGCTAGCAGGGGTAGCCCTTTCAAATCAATGGAAAGTGTTTCTGAAGGCAAGATTTGTAGCTCAGCCTGAATATCTAAGCAAAGGAGAAATGTGGGGCAAGAGTCTTCTTTGCTCTTCTGACTGATTTTCAGTTCAGCTGTGTGGGTGAAACTGGTCTCTGTTCCTGGGCAAAGCAGGAGAGAGAATGGGCAACCAAGGGCATAATGCCAGCAGAGCTTAGGTGGAGTACAGGCAGGAATACCCACACCTCTGTCTGGAATAGCTCAGCTATGCCAGGTGGATATTAGTCAGCAAGGCAGAGTGTGTAAAGCAAGTGCCTGTCTTGGGCGAAGAGTCTCAGAAGAGGTAGTAGAAGACAGCAGCATGATAAAATACCTCCAGGGCTGGTGTGGACTGGAGAACTAATGCACCTGTGCCTTGCAGATCCCAAATGTCATCCTCTGCAGAGTGAGAAAAGCACACAGCCCTCAAAGATTCACTCCCAACAATTATCCCCTTCTCCCCTGCCTCCTTTGAGTCACAGCTCCAGCTTTGTGGAGAAGGCCATGTCCTTGGCCAGCTTGAACTGGTGTCGATTGATCTGCCACATTGATTTAGACCCTAGCCAAAGCGTGTCAGTGTGCGTAGGCAGGCACACAGCTTCAAGGTGCAGCAGATCTGCTGTCTGTCTCCCTTCTTCCTGGAAAATTAGAAATAAATCACAGCTCTTCTTTGGTCCCTTGTTTCACTGCCGGATCTCATCAGTGGCTCTCTGGGGGCAATGAAAGTGTCAGCAGAAGAGATGCTTCAATTTCCTGAAAGGTCAGATAACTGGGGACCCTCTTCTTCTTAATGGACTGCAAGCAATGCTGTAGGAGCAGTGGACTTTAAACTCTCCATAACTTTGCAGCTCAAGGGATTAGAAATTATGTCTATTTACTTTCAAGTCATGAAAAGCAGCCTCTCCTTTAAAAGAACCGCCGAGGTCCTGGGAACCTGGAAAGGAGTTTCCAGGCGTGCAATATCTGTCCCTGCAGAGCCCAGCAAGGCAAGCACAGCCCAGGGCTGCACAGGGTTGATGAAACGGGATGGGGGAGAGCTTGCAAGGGAAGAAGGAGGAGGGGAAGAGAAAGCTGGCATTTTAGATCACTGAGATCTGCCTGTTATTAAAACTGTTCTTGCCCTGGGTTGACAATTTCCATGACTGTTTTGTCCCAGAGCTCAAAGGAAACCTCATGCTGCTCTCCCTTGCTGATGGAAAACAGGAATGAATATTTAACTGGCAATGATGACAAATGAAGATCTCACATTAGAGAGAGGTCCCTGGAAGAATCTCATCTTCATGGAAGTGACTTGCCTCCTCATCCTGCTGCGTTACTCTCTCAGTTCATTGCCATCAGAGGATGGGATACGACAAAGTCTGAGCAACCTTATGTGCCTGAAAAAGCAAGGTTTTTTTCACTCTTGAGCAAGCACATGAATGCAACAGCACCCGGTTGTTTGCACACCTGAATATAGGATAGCTGAACAGCAAGGAACTTCACCTCCTCTTCACCATGCTATAAATTCTGGCACCACTGTGGCAGGCGGGGAGGGGTGTATGGGAAAAGGTTGGGCTGGACAGGAAAAATTAGAGTGGGAGCAGGGTTGTCTCTGCTTTCACTTTAGATATCTTAATTGAGGAAATACCAGACTCAATTCACTGACACGTCCTCAAGAGGCAGGGCATCAGTGAGTGGAAAAAATTTGAGAAAATGCAGTTTAACTTCCTGGAGAATAAAAAAGAAAGCAAGTTTCATCATTTGGTCAATTGATTGATTTATCTATCTATCTGTCTATCTGTCCATCTGTCTATCTATCCTGAAATAACAACTTACAATTTATTGTTTTGAAATACAAAATGATACCAAAGATGTTATGACACTTGCACAAAGCAATTTATGTTTTGAAATAGATGCATACCACATCTACTTCTACTTTCAGTTACATTTACACAGAACTAGCAATTTTAAGAGCTGTATATTAGTAAACTGAAGCAGAGCTGGATTTGTTTCTCTACACCTCACACACATACCCAGACAACCCACGGGTATGCAAACCCTACACATTATATATGTGAAAGTGATATTGATATGAGAAAATGCATTTACAACGCACTGTTGGCCGCCTCAGCTGTGCTCTGCCTGCTAATCCATCTTAATGGAACTGCTTCCAGCAATGAAAAAGTCTGATCATTTTCAAACAGCCACTGTCATTTTTTTGCAAATCAACCTGTCAGAATGGATGCTTCTGTCCTTTCGGTCTATAGCACTTTTTCATTCTGAAATGAAATCAATGAAAATCATTCCTGGATTAGCCATAGGCTTAAGGCCTGAAACCTTCAAGTACTGGGACCATTCCTATTTCAATGTTTTAGGTCAAGGGAATTTTTAAACCTCGTTTTCAGGTGTTCCACATATGCTACAAAATTAACAGAAAAATAATCATGTGAGGATGTCTTGGAAAGTTTGCTTTTATTCGAAATCAACATATTGTAGTCATTTTTTATTTCCTCCTGTTTATGAAGCTAGACAACTTAGATCATACCACAAATGCAATTTTCTAGAGCTCAGGAAGAGCCATTAAAACCTTTTAAAAGGATATAAAACTAACTCTGTGAATAAAATATGGTTTGAAAAGTTGTTTTCTTAAAACCACCATCTCATGCTTCTTTGTCAGTACACAGCTATCATCAAGGGTCTGTGAATGAGCTAAATTCTCATTTTGTCTATGTTCATCATTAGAAAATCACCCCAGCTAAGCAACTGCTTTTTTTATCCTTCCCATATGTGGTCATTTCAGTCTGTCTCTGAGTACTTGAGAAATGAAAACTTGTGGCCTTCATTAAAATTTAAGGAATGTCCTCCATAGATTTAGAGGAAACTGGTTTGGAAAAAGTTCAAATGTGGTTGTTTGGAGTGCAGACTTCAGCGCAGGTCAGGGGTGAGTTTTGATGAGCTACCATAGCACTAAACTGTGGTTGGCTCCATCATTTTTCTTGTTATCATGTCCTGGGAACTCCCTTTCGGACAGCAGCCGCTTTCTGGATTGGCCTCACTGTTCGCTGGTGTTGGCTTGTTTGCCAGGAGAAACTACTAGAGCGCTTAAAGTTCAAAACCTGCACTTTGTGGTGAGCTGTAAAAGCACCGTATCCAAAACGTATTTCCTCTGCTTTCAGCTGAGCATATTGCACATGAATTAGAAGGTAGATTAATTTATCAGCAGTTGTGATTAATGATGCAAGTAATATGAGCCCTAAGTATTCATAAATCATGGCTCAACTTCCCTCCTACCCACCCCGGGTGCTGCAGCTGCCTTAAAAATCATGTGCAGTAACAAAACATTAAAGCATTGGGATTCCTCTTACTTGCTTCTGGTTCTCGAGCCTTACAGGCTGTACTTGCTTTGTGGGTGTAGCTATTTCACTGAGGTACATGGACAGTTTGAGCTCTGTCCTCCCTGCATTCAGCTAATATTCTTTAATCCCGTTGGTCCAGGTGCTCTGGATTCCAGAAAAGCACCAAATATTACTGGCATTGTAAAAAAAAAATTTAAAAAAAACAACTTGGAACTTTGCAGCCCCCAAATTAAGAGAAAGCAAGAGAAGAAACTGAATATGGTAGGAAAAAACAAGACGAAATAAGCAGAAAAATGTTGCACTGTATAACATTTTCCCTTTTAGTTTAAATGGGATTTTCTTTTTAGCTTCTTCTAAGGACTTCTTCTGGGTATAATTCTCTCCAATAGCCCTACTAGTGATGTTGTGTTTTTACCGTAATTTGTTAGTCAAGCATGAACCAGGATCTCTGTGGGTTCCCATTCCCAGCCTTTTTGAAGGCTAAATAGTTCCATTCTCTGCCCTCATCTGCTGCCACAGGAGAAGAAAAGGAAAAAATGAAGGAAATTTGGATCTGTCTAAGCCTGGCTTGGAAATCTTGCCTTGGGTGATGAAGTTGGACTGTGTCATTCCAGCTGACATTTGCATTTAGCATAGTTAGAGTTAAACGCCAATATCTGGCATTGGTACACTGCAATTAGCAGTATCATTTGTTCTCATCTGAGCAGTCTGAGGGTTTTTTTGTTTTGTTTTTGTGAATGACTTCTTGGGATGCATTTCTACTGCAAATTTAATAGAAAAAAATTATCTATTTTTATAATGAAAATGCTTTTTTTTTTTGGTTGCTGTTCTTCTGATAGCTACAAGCCATAGTGCATAAAAGATGGATGCTTCTACCAAAGGTGTGAAGCTCCATAGGGGCAACTTTGCTCACCTATTTTTCAAAAATGTTTGCAGTGTAGTCAGTAACTTCATCTCTCACTTAGGCACTTGTAAATAAGAGCTTAGTCTTGCTCTGAACACAGTGTGGGCAGCCTTGGGAAGTCAGGGGAGCTCTGGGTAGATGCTGCCTGTCTGCCTGCCTGGAGCTCACTGCAGGATCCAGTTCAAATTTGTCTTGGAGTCGCCAGCCTTGTGTCGTTCAGCTACTCAGAGCTAGAATTAGGGCACAAATAAAGCATTTGACCCCACTTCAAAGCCTCTGCCATTGAACCTCAAGCAAAAGCCAAGTGCTGAAAAATCACCAAACTGCAGGCAGAAAATGATTCCTGAGGTTGTTTCAGCTCAGCAGGCTGGGGCAGTTTCAGAAAGTCTGCTCTGAATGGTTTTTCTGCTCTTTGCATTTTGGGGCCTTGGGCACTGTACCTGTCTTGACAGCTTTGTATTTGTGAAATGTTTTGAGCCCTCCGGAGGGTGGATGTGGGCTAAGGTGCAACAGGTATTTTTGGAGGTGCAGAACATACCCCAGCGGCTGGCAGACAGAGCTGCCTCTGAAGACACTGGGAACATTTGCACAAAAAAGACAATGGCAGCCAGGACCAACATGAAACAGCCATGAGAGGACTTTGAAAAAGCTTTAAGTGGGAGACATGGAGGGCTGTTAACACTCAGGGCCAGCTCCTGACCCTCCCACTGGGCAGGCGTGCAGCCCAGCCGGAGCTGTGTCGCCTGGCGGGGCTCCACACCAAGGAACAATAATCGCATCCAAGGATGGCTGGCCTGCCTGGGTGGCAGCGCGGGTGTCCCGGGCTCTGCAGACAGCGCACAGCAGAGAGGTCACCGAGGTTTCGAGGCTGTTGGCTGCAGGGTGGGCACTGGCTGATGCGTGGCTTCAAAGGAGATACGGGGCTGTCTGGTGGGGCACGCGGAAGCAGAAGGGTCCTGCCTGTCCTGGCTGCGGCTTGGGTGGGTTTGGTACACAAGCTCTAAATATGGGAAGGTCTGGTGCTGAGCTGGCACGGGGCCATGCGGGGAGTGGGTCCATCCCTGGTACATCCCGATGGCGCCAGCAGTAGGTACTGGTCATCCATGCATCCCTCTGCCAACTTCCAAGAGGAACAGGGCAGGCTTAGCCCATCCTAGGGGTTCTGAACCCCCAGACCCTGCTTGTACACCCCACAGCCCGCCGTGGGCATGCCCCCAGGACGACTTTACAGCCCAGACTGGTGTGTTCACTGCTCACTGCATCTCTAATTACCCGTCCCTGACTAAAACACGCAGCCCCTTGCCCTCGCTCCCTTCTTCTCTCTACTGACCCACCTCGTCCGGGGGACCCGTGGCCGGGACCCCTCGACATACCTCCCCTCCGCTCATGCCCACCCCAGCTTCTTGCACACACACACTCCCTTGCGTAAGAAACACAAACCTAAAATGCAATGCATGAATTAAGTTAATTATCCAATTAATTGTAGCTACAACACATCTGCTATTGTTTCATGGGCTCTTCTCAAAATTTAAAACACATTTAAGGAAAAAAAAGGCAAAACAAAACACAAAAAAAGATTGCTCTGCCAGGGCAAATCCTCAGCATGCTATGAACAAATAAGACATCTGTTTAAAGTAAATTGGGGCTGGGAAGGATGGACTGAAGACAATAACAAGAGCAAGAAAGAATAATGACAAGGCGAAATCCCAAAGAATTACACTCCCACTTTGAGCCAGGGGCAGCTCTCTTGTTGCTGTGCAAGGCTCTTTAATAGAAGCTGTGAGCAAGTTTCTCCTGAAAGTTATATTACAGTAAAAATGTCAGAAAAGCCATGAAGTCCTGTCTGTTCGTGGTGTTTGTGATCAGAGGTGGTCGGGATGTAGGGGGGTGGAGTGAGAGGAATTAAATCTATGACTAAACACTTTTCACGGCAACAAAAGGACGACGATTAAGAGATAAATTAATGCTCTGGCAACGCTTCCTGTTTTGAAGGATGCAGCAGCGGGTAATGAATGGCTGTGTTTGGAGTGAGCCCGAAGAGCCTCTTGCAGAGCTCTCTGCTCAGGCCAAACTGCAATAAACTGGACCTCCTCGTCTCCAGCTCCTGCAGGAAACGGACTTAAAAAATCTTTGGCAACCTCTGCGCCCCTTTTTTCCCCAGGGTTGTCGCGGATCGTTTGATCTCTCCCTCTCTCCCCCACTCATAACCTTTTCCCATTCCCCCTCCCTTGGAGTCTGAAGTCTATTTTCAGTGCTCTGCTGTTGAAAGGCTTTGAAAGTTTTGTTTTCAGCAAAATATTTCCTTGAGAGCTCCCACCCTGCTCTCTGCTCCACGTCGCGGGCTTGCAGGTTACATTTAATCCCCACAGAGTGAGTCACAGGGCTCCTCTGCAGCCTGGCCCAGACTGCAAGTGACAATAAACGCGCCATCTTATTTCCAGGAGAAACTCTGAGAGGTGGCTGCACCTTCAGGTTTGCATGGGGCAGTCGTGAGGTCTCTGGGACAGTATCAGGACCATGCTCAAGCCACCTCTGTGCAGCGGCAAGGACAGAGTGGTAGGGGAAGAAAGGGTGGGAGTCGGCACATCCGACCAGGACAGAGGAGGTGTTTGTACAAAGGACAGAGCCATCTTCCCACTGGGCAGGTTCCCCCTTTTCCTCCTGGCTTCAGTGTCTGCAGCAGTGCCACTGGGAGATGCTTGGAGAGGAGCAGGGCTGGGCGGGACACTGCTTTTATTACCCCTTGTGCTGAAACTCGGTCAAGGTGAGCAGCACCGCTTGCCACTGTGGAGCCTGAGGGGGCTGCTTGTCCCTGGATCCCAGGGGGACATTGCCCACCGCAGCGTGAGCAACCAGGCACGAGAGCCTGGGACCCACGTGGCTGTGTCTGTGTTGGTGCACTGCCGCAGCGGTGGCCATTTGCCGCAGCAGTAAAGGGCTGGCCAGCCAGTNTGTCAATATGTGATCATTCAACATCAATAAGGTCGCTTCTCTCTGCCCTTCATTTTCCCCAGTATTGTAGAGCAAATGCCAGAATGTACAACTCCAATTTGAGATTAATTGCCACCCTCTCTGCAGATGAGAAAGACCAGATTTTTCATTGGAAATATCCAGAGAAAAGTAAGCTTACTTGTTTTCTGTGCTTGCAAATGTTTCCATGACCGAACACAAAACAATTTCCTTGGGATCAGTGCCCGCTTCCTCCCCGAATGAGCTGTGAACAAGGGCTTCCTTGCTGCCACGGTGTCCCACCCATATCCTCCTGAGCCCACCCTTCCAACCTTATAGCACAAACTCCTCGGGGAAACGCTGAACCAGAAGTTCAGCTGGGGAGGCTCAGCCGGGCTTGCTTGGTCACAGCCAGAGCAGAGGGGGAATGCTAACCTCCCTGCAAAACAAAGCAGAGCTTCAGATGGGCGAGAAGACACTTTGTCATCAGTGTTTCTCAAATGCCAAAGTTTACCGCGCTCCCGGGGAGGGTCCTGGTCACCTGGTGTGCGAGGACTGAGGGGGTCCTCAGCTTAGTGAAAGAACTGCTTAAACTTTAGTTCTGTCTGATGGAGCTTGGCTTCCCAGTGCGATGATCTCTATGTTTTCTTGCATTAAAACTAGCTAGTAATTGAGGGCCCTTTTTTTGTTTGAAGCCCTCAGAGGAAGCGGGTGTTATTCTTGTGCATTGGATGTAACGGCTTGTGCCGCACAACAGTTTGCTGTCGCTCCCCATTGCCACTGCATCTGAGAGCTTCTGTAGGGTTTTGTCAGACACAGGCAAGGGCTGAGCCTCAATCCCTGCTCTGTGGTCTCAACTCTGCTCTGCAGCACGATGTAACTGACCAGCAAACCTATTTAACCTGCTGCTTGAGGATTTGTCCGGGCACAGAAGAGGCACCCCTGGGTAGCAGATTCCCCAGTGAAACAGGTATCGGCCATTCTTTGCTGCTGGATGCAGCCTAGATGTGTGATGACGCCGCTCTGCTCTGTGCCTTAGGAGAGGGATTAAAAGCAAAGTGCTGTGGCCTGCACAGCCCCACAAAGGGCCGCCCACACGCACACCCGCACCCACGCAGCCTCTGGAGCTGTCCTGTCCCCCGGCTGTCTCGCAGGGACCCAGCCACTGCAATGGCCACAAGGAGATGTGCAGGTGCCCCCCACTCCATGCTGTGGAGAAGAGGGGAGAAGAGGCAGGGGAATGTGGGAAAACACAGGCTGACATTGTCCTCAGGCTGCAGACTCCTTCCTAAAGTCACCCGGATGCCTGGCTGAGCCTAGGTATCTTGTACCAAAGCAGGTTTTGTAAGCAAGGACTGTAGAAATGGGCCAGAACAGAGAGCCCTCAATTCCCCTAGTGAACCGAGTCCCAGCAGCGGGGAACTGCATTACTCCTACCCCCCACCCTCGGACGGGGCACCCTTTGGTTGCGGTTGGCAAGTGCAGTGAAAACGAGAAACTTGGAGGAAATGACTTATTTTTTTCTCCCTCCTTTCTTTGTTTTTTCAGCTGTGGCAAGCTGGGCACCTCTTTCCTTTTCTGAAAGGTGTCGCAGAAGCTATATTAAACCTTCAAAACCATCCCCCATGAGCACCACCTTCCTGACGACAGGGTGTGGTGGGGGCTTGTCTGCAAGTGCTCGCAGGAAGGGGTGCGGAGGTACCCCACCGATGCCCCTGCACCAGGATGCCAGCCAGGAACCGGCCAGCTCCCACGGGGCAGGGCTATGCCCTGGACAACTTGCTCGGAGTTGAGAAAGAAGAAATGCTGCTCCCACTACCTGGCTGCAGAGTTGGGACATAAGGCAAAAAATACATTCACCCCTTCGGAGACCAGAAACGTTTCAAGAGCTTTGTGTTTTCAGTTCAAAGCGCTGATAGAGGGAGGTGGATATTTTAGGAAGCAAACGGTAATGATTAGAGTTCTAAGTCTTAAGTAGTCATTTTGTCATAAAAGACCGAGTTTGTACGCTTCAGAAAAATAGCCTTTTCCTCTCAGTTGATGATAGGTTTTCTTCAATTGCCATAATTGTTCATCTTTTTATGAATGCATAACAGACAATGACATGTGATTAAATCTCCGCCCAGGGCTTCCTTTCTGAAGATCAGAGATACACAGAAATCACTCTCTGCTCTCTGAAAGGTGGTTAATTCCTGTCCAAGGCTACTGTATATACACATCATTCAGCATAAGCATGTATGCAGAATTCCATGACTGTAGGTGGTTATATACATGGCTATGAAAGTAATAAATTTCGATTCAGTCCCACTGATGCTGCAGCCTGTTCTCTCAGAGAATATCGTGCCATGCCATAAGTTATAAAGACTAACAGCTTTGGAGAGACTTTGTGATTGTCTAAACAATTAAACTTAGTCTTCTTATAAAGGAGCTGATAAGAATGAATTTAGTCATTTAGCTTGAAAATTACGGTTAGGAATTTGGGTAAAGTTGTTTGGTTTTCCTTGAAAGTAAACCGTGACAGTAACAAAGCAAGAAACATAGTGGGGGCAGGGGGATTTAATTGGAGGAATATTGTCGTGAAAGGATATAAAGCACACCTTTTATATACTCTCAGTACAGTGTCCCTCTCATTAATGGATTAAAGTTCTATGAACGGTTACTGCAACTTATTTTTTGACTGTTACAGTAAGGCTATTACAGCTGACAGTGTTGCAGTGGTGAATCGTTTTGTTGTCTCCAAAGAAGCAATGAGTGAAAGAAGGAGAGAGATCTTCTCAGCAGAATGCTAAAATAAAAGAAAATTAGAAATAAATTTCAAATTGGTGAAGCTGTACTGCGCTTGGCGTGGAGCTTTGTGTTATACACAGCACCTCTATTCTTCCCCTTTGATGGATACTCAGAGCTCTTCTCCCCTTTCCCAGCAGATTAATAGATGGACAGGGGAGGCAGGGAACGAAAAAATATTCCACTCAATTGCTTTTCCCATCTCTAAGTCACAGTATCACACGCACGGAGTCCCACATCCATGTAGGTGCTGCTCTTCACCGTGACAGCTTTGCCGGCACTTTCCTGGGAATTTTATATATGGTTAATATTTAGCAAATGGGATGTGCAATATCTAATGACAGTTGCCTCCATGTATTCTGTCTGGGAAGAAACCTGGAGTTCTCCTGCAAGGAGGTGGACTTTCAGCTGGTGTCAAACATAATAGCTTGCTTGACTTCATGGCATGGTGGGAAGTTACCCCAGGTGAGTGCAAACTCTTAAGCTCTCAGCCAGTTCAAGCTGAAAGCTTTCTGACTTGACATTAAAAAATAAAAATGAAAGTCATCTCAGGGCTCAAGTCTGTTATTCTTCCCTCTTGTATTCATCACATTTGTTTAACACCCATATAAGAGAAAATCTATTGTTAAGTATTTTCTAATTTTTGTTACAGTACAGGAATAAATGATATTCCTCACTCAGTGAGGCACCAGAGAGTGGAGCATGCTGTGAGGAAGAACATCATGGGCCGCTTTTAACTATTTTTTCTTTCCACTGAGGTTTCTGCCTAAGCCCAAGCTCAGGACAAAGCAGCCGCCTACAGTTGCTCTGAGCTGTGTCAGCTGGGCACGTTCCTCACTGGTTAGAGCCATAGCTTGAATGCAGCCACATCATGTCACACATTTTTGTAGGTGAGGAAAGCTAGTACAGAATCCACGACACCAGCACAGCATGAAATGCGGCAGGAAATTTTAACTGGAAGCTTTCCTGCCCGTGCATGCTGCAGAGGCCAGCAGACAAGGCTTTCCTGAGCCACACAGTGGGGCAGTGGGGCATCTTGGCAGCAGCGCTTGGCCGACGGAAGTGCGCAGCTGGGACACACTACAGGCTGCTGGAGATACATGTGATTTTTGCTGGGTTATAATGAAACAAGAAATAAGGCCAACCCTTGTTTAGGTCCATACTGAGGTACGAATACCCAGGTCTTCTGGTTCTGCAGGTCTCCTAGTTCTGGAGCTGGTATGAAGAGGTTTCCCTCAGTCAGCCTTGGGGTATAAAGTGAATGAGAGGGTGTCAGAGCAAAAGGGGGTCTCACAGGTCCCTGCCAGTCTGTGCTTTTATGGCAGCTCAGAGGAGCATTGATGCATTTGCAATTACCTGAGGAGATACTGCTGAACTGGTAGTCATTTGTGCAGACCTTGTGCACAGCCAAATGACAGCAGGCACCACTCCACCACACTGCTGGCAGCTTTTGGGAGGCCAGAAAGCAGCCCAGGCCTAGCAGCGCCAGTGGTGGGTCCATAATTCTGCCCCTCCCCAAGCATAACAATGCCATGTTGTCAATATGTGATCATTCAACATCAATAAGGTCGCTTCTCTCTGCCCTTCATTTTCCCCAGTATTGTAGAGCAAATGCCAGAATGTACAACTCCAATTTGAGATTAATTGCCACCCTCTCTGCAGATGAGAAAGACCAGATTTTTCATTGGAAATATCCAGAGAAAAGTAAGCTTACTTGTTTTCTGTGCTTGCAAATGTTTCCATGACCAAATCTTGTTTCTGCTTTTAATTCTTTATGAATTGTCCAACAAAAGAATAGAACTAAGTGTTGGTATGTCTTCCATCGTATTCGTATATTCAGATCTTTAGACCTGAAAAGACCAGAAAGATTCAAGTTTGCCCTGTGCATATCAGAGGGTTGCTGACAAGACCTGCTGAAAGTCAAGGGCATGTTAGCTTGACATAAATGACTTCTTATATGAGATATACCACCTGCAATCAGCTCAGAGCTTGGATAGGAAAAGACCCTTCCCTAAGAGTGTCTGCTTATCCCTGTTCTATGGAAGAGCTAAGTAGAGCTCACTGTCTTCTTATAAAATACAAAGAATACTTCAGCCCCACACAGTTGCTTTCTATACTACAGCCAGGTGATTAGGTCTCTTGGTTGGGTGAAAGAACCTCATTTAATGTTCTTCTAACTGTTGGAGGGTTCAAAGTCACTAGTACAATCTGGTGGAAGGCAGTGGATTTTTATTTAATCGAGAGAACTTCTCGGCATGAGATAAACGCTTTGTGACTAATTAAAGGCTATTTCAGAAAAAGACTTGTCCTGAGAGCCTTTCCTCCTAGCTAAGATTTCCAAGCATGTTGGCAGTGGTTTACATGGAATTTGGCTCCCAGCTGGGTTTGGACATAAAAAAGCCCAGAGACCATTCAGATGGGGTGCCTTTGCTACGTGTGGACAGAAAACTGTGCTGTGAGGACTGTGCACAGGGAAATGTCATGTCAAACCAAGAAGAAAGCCTCGAGAGCTGAGTGTCAGATTAAAAGGATGACTTTGGATTTTAGCTTTGGAGGTCATAATTTTAAACCTGCCCAAGGCTTGTATTAGGTACCAACATCTTCCATGTGATCTATCCTTGGAATCTGAATATGTTTAAGCATTTGGCCCTTAGAGATCCTCAGTAACAACAATATGGTATTTTTGGCGTGTGACTGGCCAGCCAACGCATATGGCAACATTTCTGCTTCCTGGATGGATTCCAAAGCTTGGTACATGTAGAAATAATGACTAAACCAGGACAATCTCTCTAGAGCACAGCGTAAGTCAAACAGCCCAGGGCCAAAACAGGAGAAAACTGGTAAGGCAAGATAGAGATATGATGAGGGCTTGACAGAAAATGTGAGGTAATTGCCCAGAAAACTAAGGGACGGGAGTAAGAAGAGGAATTAGAAATGGCTAAGAAGAAAAACACTTGTTCCCAAACCTTTGCTTGCTTCCAGAACTGAATGTCACAAAGAAGTTTTTAAAACTGAAAATGTGGGTGTGAGTTGTTGGTTTTCTTTGTTCCTGTTTTTTGCCAAGAGGAAATTGAGTTTAATCCACTCCTCCTTGGCAAGCCCTTGAGTCGTTACTCAAGGATAACCCTAACGAAATAATTGGGATCACGCTAGTGAAAAATTTATTTGAGATAAGACTCAGACTCTTTGCCTTTTAATAGCCTGAGCGAACACACTGGCTTTCATGAACCACAGAAGGGCTGGGGAGCCTGTCCCTGTGAGATTTCCAGGTCAGTTTTGTGGAGACATCTGGACCTTTCCGGGATGCTTATTTGTATCAGACATGGACCGCCATGAAATCCTTAGTGTGGAACCATGTGTGTTTGACTTTAAAGTCAATCAGCTGAAGTACGGGTGTCAGTCTACGTCTAGAAGCATGCATAGTTGTGAATGCCAACATTTGACAGCTAGTGATGGAGACAGTTGGAGGGATCATCAGATCCCTATGTTGTAGCTCCAAGAAAATCCATATGCAAGCAGGGAGAATTCTAGAGGGACAGGCTGGAACAATTGTAAATATTTTGCTTTTAAAAAACGAAGATTGTCTTTTCCAAATGGAGACAGCTGGTGGGTACATGAGAGTTGTACAGTGACAGCAGCATTTTCTTGAAGCGTTCTCAATTGAATTACACAAGTCCCTCTGTTCACTCTGGGAGCATTGCTACTGCAACTGTGTCCCAGAGCTTGCTGGGACCCACAGAGAAAGGTTCTTTGAAATCCTTGCAGCTTCATCTCATGATAACTATAATGAGCTACTG
Organism: Steatornis caripensis; assembly: GCA_013398225.1. NCBI lineage: Eukaryota > Metazoa > Chordata > Aves > Caprimulgiformes > Steatornithidae > Steatornis > Steatornis caripensis. The sequence goes on along the minus strand of VZSC01000024.1, from coordinate 309,949 downwards.
GGTGCTGCTGGGTAATCTGCACATCAGGATGCAGAATCTCCAAATGTTTCTGAACAGAGCACTCACCGATGGCATGGCAGAATTGCTTTGTTAGCCAGATGTGACTTCATTGCACAATTTGCAGAGTTTTCAAATATTTAACTGTTTAATTAACTAGATGCTCACTTAATTAAGTAGATGTAAAAATATCTGTGATCAATTACCTATCTATCTGTCTGAGCTGCTATCAGAACTCTTCTACAAGATAAATCTCCACTCAAATGCCATTCAGCTAAATATTTATGCAGAAATCAGGAGAGGGAGAGTCAGGATGATTTCCTGTGGGGCTCCTTGCTTGCCTTCCCTCGTTGTTCGTGCCCTCATAGAACTCAATTACATTCCTCTCACTTAGAAAGGTAAATTATGATTTTAAATGGTTTTTAATGTTTCCGATAACATTTTTTGTTGTTGTTTGAGGAATGGGAAGGGGGGGGAAAGCTGGAACAGGAGCATGGAGGGAAGGGCTGGAGCTCTGCATGATTTATAACAAGGAAGCTGTTTTCTTGAGGAAGGACAAGGGACAGGAGCTGAAGGACAACCAAGGAGACCTTTGGAGGACATCTGTTACTGTGAGCCTGCAGTTCACTCAGTGCCTTTCAACGTAAGTACTTTGCACTCCTCAACAGCAAACTAGTGAAGCCCGTGTAGATGCAGCTTTAGTTGCAAAAGTTTACTCTGCATATGCTTGCTTATTGGAGCTGAGAATCTGGACCCTGAATCATAAATCTTATAATTTGCATTTATAAATGAGAACACGGCAGCTAAAGGATGTGTTCAACAGCAGTGAAGTCGTCAATAGCAAAGTGATGTAAGACTATGAATCTCCTGTCTATCCAAGTCAGATGCTTTTCTCTAGGCTGTGTTATCTCTTGTAATACAAGCAGCCTGGATTAATTAGGGCTACGTTTTCTCTGTTGTGACTTCAGTGAGGTTGTAAGAAGGATGAATTTGTCCCTGAGGACAAGTCCAAATTCGTAAATGTAATGTCCTTGCCTGTTTCATTGTGTCATGACTGTAGAACTGGCTCAAGGTTTCTCAGATGTGCAGCCAAAACTGAATTCTGCTGCTTCAAAAATGAGGGCAAACTGGCCTCAAAATTATGCACTTAGTTTATGACTACAGCAAAGGATATTTCCAAGGAGGTGAGAGGGAGGACAACTAGGGTACAACAGTGAAGTTTGTTGGCTATTTGGGGATGTTTTGGAGCCTTGGTTTGGAAAAGCAAAGGGATGGAGAAATGAAAGGGCTGTGAGGAGCCTCCCATCCCATGGGATGCTCAGGACAACTGGAGGAGAAGGGGGGCTGAGAGGGTCAGTGAAAAATCTGGAGAAGGTTGTCAGGGGAGGCATTCAGCAGCTGTTGGAGGAAGGATTTTCCCCTTCCCCTATACTGCCACCCTACTGATTCCTCCCTCCTCCTCAGTTCTACCTCTGCCTGTGCATAAGCAGAGCTGCAAATACCCTGCCTGGAGGTCATGGATGTGTCGTTCTGCAAGCAGCAGAGCTAATGAAGCCATTGGTTTCCGGGGCATTAGCAGAGGCTTGCATTGGATTCTCTAATGTCTAATAAGATGTGAGTGCTGATCTGTTTTTCCCTCTGTGGACATTTATAATACCTCTTTCCCAGGAGGATCTTCACAGCCTGATAAGGGTCATGTTCACATTGCAGCCTTCACCTCCACGAGGGCACTAATTGAGTCTTTCTCCTCTAACCAGCTGCCAATTTTCATAAAATGTGTTGGAATTTAATACCTTGGAGACCTTTTATTGTCTGTCAAATTTCTTTGAAATTGGTCAACAGGTTCAAAAGTTACTGCTGAGGGAGAAGGACAGCTGAGTGCGGATACAGAAACAGGTGAACAGACACACACACACAGAGTGCTACCACACGTACTACCTCGCTGGATAACCAAACTAAAACAAATAGGGTATCTGGCCAATGCTAGTGTTCTCTGCTGTGTGACAACTGCAACCGTAATATACCAAAACATCAGCAGTATCAGTCTACATCCTTTTACCATGCTGAGAAGTGTGATCTTTTCCTTGCAGCAAAACCAAATAGCATCATGCCCTGCCCGTCTGACTTAATGCTCTTTCTTACTAAGTGCTCAGTTTCAGATTTTGTGGGTGCCATCCTTCTCTGTCCAAAATTACTGATGCTGGTATATGATGACATATCCTGAGCAAAAGGATGGTCTTCAGGGTCCAACTGATCCTACTTGTGCCTTGCAAGGTAAGGATGTGAGATGTTATACCCACACTCTTTCCCCAGTCCATATTGGCACCCGATGGACTGTAGTCCCAGCACAGGTTACTCCTCCTGGGTTTCCTCATGAGTATGATGTACCTCGCAAGCCGGGATGAGGTGGGATCACGTACCAGCCACTCACCTCACCAGCAGGATTCATGTGGCTGTGGGAGCAAATACACAAGTACTCAGTGGGGGATGTAATAGCAGGCATGCTCCTGCAAGCTGAGATGTTTATGGAGATTTCTTAGTATCCCTGCCCCTTCCTGCATAGTGGCAACACCAAAAAGTAGGGCTGGGCAAGTAATTGGACTTTCTGTTTGTCTTCCCACATGTGCTTTCTGCAATGAGGACATCCCATCTGATAGAGAATAGCTGGAGGTGACTTTCCCACATGGAGCAGTCCCACTCTGCACAGCCCATCCAAATGCTCCCCAGCAATGGGACAAACACGAATGATTTCCAGCTCAGAAGTGATGACATGTACCCAGATATGAATATTTACATCCTAGTCCTGAACAGGTAGCAAGCAAGCAGAGTCAGCAGGGTTGCTGAGAACAGCTTTCCCCTTGAACCTGCTACAGTCTGGCAGTGCACGCACTCCTAGCGGGAAAAAGATGTGGATTTGGAGTCTTTAAGACGATGGAGGGATCCACACCGATGTTACCCATATTTGATTGAGTACTCAAACCTTACTGGGTAAAAAGGCGTAATACTTATATCTTCCTTTTTCTGAGTCTTGTCTGCCCTGTCTTCCTCTTGTTCTTCTTCGGTTTTGGTCAATTCACTACTGACCAACAACAGCAACAACAAAGTTTCTCCCTTAAAGCACCAGGTCTCTAGCTGGGGCAGGCTAGTCCCTTAATTGCTCAGAGCTGTGCTTATATTGCGCTGGGTTATTCGGCTGTTCCTAATCGAGTCCCAAGAGCCAGCTGCTTCTGTATGGGCCTGACTTCAAGGATATACTAGTCAGTGGGAATTCAGACCCGGTTTCCAGTGAAACATGCACTTCAGTGGGAGCAGCTCAGTCATTCTCAAGCAGCATTTTTCAGGGATTCTTTTCACAGAGATTTCTGGGCTGCAGCCTGATGTTATAATTATGACACAATCCTCATACATTTTTATCCCAGCTAGTGTCACTGGGGATATTTTAATGAATCATATAAATGTTTAATCCTTCTTAGAATCCTGCTAAGCTCTTTGCCTTGATAATTGTCTAGTGGGTTAGCTCAGTCAGTACAAAACTATAAGACAAGAAAAACATCCCTGAGTCTATGCTGGAGTCAAATATCTCAGCAGTCATCTGAATGCAATGGGAAGTGGAAGTTCAGGATCAGGCAGTTCAGATTAGCAGGCCAATGAACTCTCCCCAGTGGCCAGCGGGCTATGCAATTCCTGATGCTGCTCTACTCATGCTTTTGGCGGAGGTTATGAATCGGAAGCATTTTTGAAAGCACAGCACAGCACAGTTTCTGTGTGCACAGCCCAGAAAGCCAAAGCGAGAGAGGTGGCAGCACAAAAATAAGTTTGTTTTCCAAAACGCTTCAGCTTCACTCAAATCTTCTGAGTCACTCTTGACATCTCACTGGATAGAAATGATACGCACACAAAACTCAGCTGCAGGATGACTGGGAATGTTGATCTTAAAAATGTATCCTGTGTTTATCAGACAGGAACATAAGGACTTGGCTTCTCGGGGGCCATGTTTATATCTTATTCAGACTGAGACCAGTGTGCTGCTGTCACTGATTTTGGTGAGAGACGTGCAAACATCTCTTATGAGAGGCCTTTGTATTCAAAGGACCAACTGAACTGCGAGATGGGCTGTTGAATGAAGCAGAGGCGGTTGAGCACACTGAGAGATGAACTGTCCTTCCCAGCCTGTCCTCAGCAGTCTGAGCTTCCTTTCAGAGGCCAAAGCCAGTTGTTTGGTGGGGACAGTCTTCCACATTTGTACACAGGTGAGCTGTTGCTCTCACTGCAGTGGAAAATACAAGTATTTCGAAAGTCATGAGAGGCTTTTAGCGCATGAGTGAATGGTACTGGGATTTTATTTCTACTGTTGAACGCAGCAGGAGCACTTGCTTGGCCCCGCTGCTGGGCTTATTTACGGTCTGTGGGACGACTTCAGATGGTAATGGGGCAGGGGTATGACCCTTAGGGTCTGATTCTGCTTCACTGCAGGCAGAGTGAATGGAGATGGCACAGGAGTTATGCTCAATGTCGCAGACACAGACCTATGTTTGTTACCTGTTGAGTATCTGAAGCCCTGATGCATCACACCATTATGGGTTCTGCAGGCTGGTAGCTGGAGGGCTGGACTTCATATGAAATCCAGACAAAATGATGTCCCAGCTTCATTTATTCAAAAATTTCCCTTCCTGTTTTCTGTGTATCACTGAACCCTGGTACCAGTGAGAGACTGTGATATTTCCATCATATGAAACATGCAGGAAAACCCTACTTGTGAACAGGTAGATCTAAGCCAACTTTTTTCAAGCTCTGGGCTGGGACTCTGGTGAGCAGTACACTGCTCTGTCAATACTCCATCCTAAGCAAGGCTATTCTCACTGCTCTGTGTAGTTTATCTCCCTATAAGATGGAGACACTTCTGAACTCCTATATAAAACCATTTTGAGAGCCACCACTGAAAGGTGCAATAGAAAAGATGCCAAGAATTGTCCCCAGACAACTGGAGACAGCACAATGCTGCTGTTGGCATGGGTTTCATGTAATTAAAAGCTAGTTTGCAAGGGTTTATGCAATGAGCACCCCCCATGATAGCAAACTTGTGAGGCTTTGCTTTCTGGGGGTACCTTGGCAAAGTACGTCCTCCAGGGAGCACCAAGGGATGCAGTACCACCTCTGATAAAATTAAGAATACTGCGGTAATGGAGCTTAGTACTGTTCTTCAGCCACACTTCCATTTCACAACTGTGGGCAGACGAGTTGGTCCGCAGAAACTGTATGTTGGAGCATTATTTATGTTCTATGGGACACAAAGTAAACATTCCTCACTGGGGTTAGGAGCAGGAATGAGACTCTGCAATGATCTAAATAGCTACAAAACTGGCCTTATTTGAAGGGTCTCTAAGGTTAGTAGAGAAAATTACAACAAACGCCACTTGAAACTTGGAGTTTCACATCTGGACTAGACACTGCTTACAATTTAAAGATCTGCTTCTGAAACATCTCAGCATATTACAAGGTGTTACATTCAGTATCAGTGTATTATGATCTGTGAGGTTAAGCAAATCCACTTGCAGAAGAAAACAGGATCCAGTCCAAAAGCTGATTTATGCAGGCTCAGACTTCATCCTATAGATTTTGCACTTGAAAAGCTCATACTTTAGTTCAGGGTGTTTCTGCACTGAAGAGACCTGCAAGCTTGGACATTTACATTGCTAAGATATACCAAAGCCACGGATTTAAGCTTACTTGTGCATGGTATCATCGCTCACATCAGCAGAGGATGGAGTTTGTGCTCTAACCAGCTACTCTTCAGAGTTTAAAACTTTTCACTTATTTGTGGGAAGGGCTTAGCATCAAAGACCAGGTTAAATGTAGATTTACCAGTAATAGCTCAGGCTGTTGCTGTAAGGTGGACGCCTTAAAAACTTCTCTCTAAACACAGAAAGGGGAATGCCATAGTCAAAGGATTTCACAAAACGTCCTGCAGGTCTAGACTTCCAAGGCAAGTGACTTCCAGAGGAACAGGCCCTCCAGCGAGGGTGTCCTGCCTCTGGACAGGCAACACCAAATTCTTTGGTAATGAGCTGTGCTCATTTATACCAGCTGCAAACCTAGCACGCCATTGCAAATTTCCTGTTTTGGTGAAAATATTGCTGTGAGCCTTGTTACATTTACAGTGCCCATATCCCTTCATCTAGAGCCTGATCTTGATTAGGCCTTGGGGACTTTGGATTTTCCTCCAGCCTCCAGAGCAACTCTGCTGAATTCGAGTACTTCCGCTGAAAACTTCACTTTGTTGCAATGTAAAATCAGCCAGAGAGTAAAGTCACATCCATGGAGAGGAATGAGAATATGGGGCCTGATGAGGCTGTATTTTTGCAGCAATTCACGGCTCAGCAGCAGTAGGATGAATCCTCTCTTGATGTACGTCCCTGTGGCTTCGCAGAAGGATGCTTTTTTTCTCCAGCCATTTTTGATATAAGCTGCATACCAGCGGGCAGCAGAGGGGTGTCTGACGCCTGCATGTACGATGTGACGTGGAAGACCCCGCAGCTGAGCGGCTGAAAGAAGGAGCCTCCTGCTATCTATTGTGCAGGGAGCCTACCCTGTAGGTCCGCATCAGCAGACACATATGGAGGGAGCCCTTTTCATCTGCTCCTCGCTGACTGCCGAGGGCTGCTCCTGCGCGGCCGCGGAGGGCTGGGGGGCCCACGCTGTACAGTTGTGGTTGCAAATTCCTGGGTGGGGAGGGGAGCTGGGGGGCTGCATGGGGGAGGCTCGGCTGGGGCCAGGGCGGGATCTTTTCAATGGCAGCACAGAGGAGGCGGGGATGGGTTAATTAAAACGCTCGCAGATGGTTTAGGTTATGGGACACATGTGTGCGCCTGGCCGCATGAGGCTCATCTGAGCCAATTAGCAGCCCGGGAGAGGGATGCTGACCTCCTGCCGGAGCGGGGTGCTGGCTGGGATGCTTGCGGGGGACAGCAAGGTGAGGAGGATCTCGGGGCTGCAAAGTGGGTACTGGGGTTGCCCAGGACCCTACAAGGTGAGCATCAGCTGGGGGGCTGTTTGCTGTCCCCACTGAAGAAAGGGGACGGCCTGCGATTGCAGAACGAGCCTCGAGTACTGCCAAAGAGCGATGCTCGCAGGGCCCAGCCCTGCTGGGGGAAGGATGCCTGGGAAGGGCAGCAAGCACATTACCTGTGTACCCATTCTCTGGGGCTGGCTCACTCCACAACGTGCCCAAGGGCTACGGGGAGCTGTAGGAGTGCTGCTGGGGGCGTGGTGCCCCAGACGCTTTGCATGCAGCACATGGTGAGGAGTGGTGCACGGCCAGGGGTTTCGTATGTGCTCTGCTCTCATTCTGCATCGGAAAATTGGGGAGAAGCACTGACTTTTGGTGATACAAGCACAGTCCAGGAATGAGTTTCTTAAAATAGTTGTGTTCTTTTTTAAACTACAAAGACATATTTTAAGAAAGTTAGAACAATACAGCATGCAGCTTATCCTGTCACTGAGCTCTGTGCAAACCACACAAATATGTTTGAAATATTAATAATTCAGTGAAATTATGTCACTTGCTCTAGGATTAACTGCCAAACAAGTATGACAGTAACCACTGTTTAAAAAACAGATGACTGAAGAACGGAAAAAGAAACCCGCCCAGCTCCACCCTGTCAGATTAACAGTATGAATAGTAAACCTTGATTATTGGCTAACATTTACTGGGACGTGAATTTGCAGATGCACAGGATCCTGAGTGGGTTAATGGCTCTTGCATACTTTGACGTTGGTCCATGGCATTACATGGGTCTAGGTTGGTGGTGGCTCAGCTCTCTCCCACCGTGCAAGCATGTGTGTGTGGCTCATCGCAGCCCCTGGCTTGGGTCCCCAAGCGCTGGTGTGTGTCTGGGCAGCTTGCAACTTGCTTGGTCTAATTACCCCTTTAATTTCAAAGATTTTGACTGTATTGCTAGACGTTTGGAAATTTGGATACACGATGCTGTTTGGGTCTTTGATTTGCAAAGCCAAATCCTTTAAATGCTCTAAGGACTTTACTCACAACCGTGCCGAAAGTCTGTGTCAGAGTAGGGAACTGAAGCAAACTCTTCTTCACTATCCAGGGTGCTGGTGTAAATTCTGGGTCAAATATGGTCATCTCTCAGCCACTGCTGCTCCAGTAAATAAATGGTGATTAGAATTGCCTAAGCCTTTACAACTTGGAAGGTGCCTGCTTTCCTCTGGGTGACTAAATTAAATTTTCTGCTGAAATTTGTTTATAGACCCTTTCCATCCTTGGGAATGAAACCATTTCAGTGTCAGAAATATCTATTTCTAAAAAAAACTGCCTGGACTGACAAAGGCAAACCAATCAATATAAGTGAACGGGGAAAAAAATCCTTTAAAACCAAAGTCAAAACAAATGCTGGAAAATATTAATTGGAAACAAAGGTTGAAATAGGATAATTAAAGAGAAGCTTCCATCAAAATTTAGAGGTTTTCTAAAACTAAAATTAGCCTTTTTGCTAAGAGGCTAAATATTATTAACAATAGCTCATACAACAACAGTCGAAGTGATGGAGATGTGCATTGAGTATTTAAATTAACTGAAGAACACAAAGCAAACTAATCAAAGTCTCTTTACTTTGATGTAATTGTCCTTAAAGGAGGTAACTGAAGTGATGAAAGACACTGGGTGCAGTTTACAAACTCTCTGAGAGAGTTTGGAGCCTCAGTCGTGGCTTTGCGGTGTTGCAGACATTGCTCCATAGGTGCTGGGGCCCATGTGACAAGGCTGAGGAGCTGGGGTACAGAACCCTGTAGCAGCGTTTCTGCTGTGCTTTGACTGCTGGGCACATCTCTGTGGCATTTTGTAGGCTGGTGCCTATGTTTTGAGGAGCTGGGGTGTGAAACAGCCCTCATCAAACTGGTGTGACTGTGTTAAGGAGCTGCAGAGCCTGCTGTAGTCACCTGGGCTGGCTAACCCGGTGTAAGCCTAAGCTAATACAGGCATGCAGTTCTTGATCATCTTGGTGCACCCTGGAGCAAGCTGTATATGTCCACAAAAAGCGATGCTGATGACCCTTAAATCCCATTGGAAAAGAGAATCTCAACTCCTAAGGCATTGAGGCACTTGAAGAAACGTCCCTGTTGCTGCTGTCAGCAGCAGTGGTGGTGACACTCGGTGGCGTGGCACTGCTGTTTCACCGGGTTCTGGCGCCTATTCCAGCAGCGGGAGAGGAAGGGCCAGAGGAGGGAACTGCGGTTATTAATCTGGCACTGACATGGAGGAAATGTCCTCACTTCTGTTAGCGGCTCTTGTTTCTTCTTCCTTTTTGATTCTAAAAATGTCTGAAGTGAGATCAGTAAAGGGTATTGATCTGGGGAGCCAACAAAACAACAGCAACAAGAACTAAGCCAAAAAAACTCCCCACGAAGTCAGCTCACGAGGAAATCATGTGGGTCTGTGAGTTCATTTTGGCTGGAATTCCCAGTCGTGCAGATTTTGCACTGTCACAGGATACTTCTGTTCAGAAGGTACTTCTGTAATTCAGCTATTTTTCTCACCATCTTAGGTTAGGAGTGGGACAGAGAGAGGAGAAGTACATTGTTATTCTGCTCTGCTAAGCCAAAACTAAGCACAGATGTACTGTGGCCAAGACTATTTAGCTGAATTGACTGTTTACCATAGCTGCTTTCAGAAAACACATAAAAACTTTGGCCTCTGTCACATGAAGCAATTTGCTAGAGGGGAGCCCTCTGTCTCGCCAGAGACAGTGTTGCCTCACAGGAGCAGAAGGGTATGGTAGTGTGGCTCCTTGCAGGGCTAGGCACTGAGGTGGTATCTATAGCAGGGTGCAAGCTAACTGAAGTGATTAGGCACTTGCCTTGATTTTAAAATGTATGCGGAACAGTCTTCTGGTCTTATCGAAATATTTGTGTTCTGGTTTTTTTGTGTGCTGAAACAGAGTCATCAAGTGCCACAATACCTGTCCACTCATGGTAGTCTTGAGAGAAACATGGGCTTTCCAGAATCTGGTCACTTTGTTTTCATGTAGAGAGCTGATGAGCTTGCTTGCAGGACTGACTGAGCTGACCATGGGCAGCAGATGATATTTTGGATTGATACTGAAAGGCTCAGCTCCAGAGGTACAGTGAAAATCCCATCTTCAGTCTAGAAAAAAGGAAGCTTGTACATAAAAATCCACATTCAGCTCTGTCAGTCTCAGTCAAGGAGGCAAAAAAAAAAAGGATTTTCATAAGTACCTTTTGTAAAAAAATTACGAAAGAAATAAACAAACTTGTGATTTTAGGGGCAACTATCTCCAGATTTTAGACTGACTGGGCTCAGCATCAGCATCCTAGAGCTAGAGCTTGGACCTAACTGTCTTCCATCCCAGCTGATGCTTGCGCACAGACATCAGCTCAGTTCAGACAGGCATTTGCAGGGGTCTTGGAATGGCAGAACAGGTCTGCTATTCTCCTATGTCTCCACAGCTTGAGTTTCATCATTGACCATGACCACTACCAAAGACTGCTGTCATCTGCCACTGCCCTGTGACAGGGCAAACCCATGCATATATCAGGAGTGGCACACTCAGGCTGAGGAGGCAGGGCCTCTGGATGTAGTGCTACCATACAACTTTCATCCCCTCATGTGCCGTTAAGTCTTGTGTGCCATACTCACGCCTGCTGGACGTTGGTATGCCTTTGACCTAAAAGTGATGAGGCAAAATAAAATAACACTTTCAGTTACTTTTTATTGACATCAGCTAGTTTCAAAAAGGGAGTTGGACAGGTCTCATAAGAGAAGTCTTTTCAGTCCAAATAAAGATGACAGTCTTTGCATATTCTCTGACTTTCCACGCTTAAACACGGAAAACATACTAGGTTGCCACAGGAGCAAGTTAGGGGATTTATCATATTGTGGGTTCCTCTCTGAAAAGTCAATTTTTAGACCAAGAAATCTGAAGAAAACCAAGCCTATGCAGAATGATAAGAAGCTTAGCTTCTGCTAGGGATAAACTGAGGGGAACTGGCTGTAATTTACCTCATCAAAGTAGTGTCATATTGAAATTACCGGGTACCAGAGAGCTTATTATCACCATAGCGTCTGAAGGAAACACTCCTGAAGCATCTCACCACCCTGTTATGGGGACGTCTAGGTGCTTTCTGGAGTTGAGGGGCTGGCAAAAAGCATCAAAACATGCAAATTTCAGTTTTCAGGCAAAAATAAAGTAAGGGACTTTTGTTGGTTCTTTTTGTTTTCCAGTGACCCTCATTTTAATGCAGTCTGTCTCACTTTTCCAAGACGAACATGATGTGTTGGCTCTGCTACTGACCATGGGGTTGGCTGAGGGTCAGGGAGTTCGCAGGACGTTTGCAGGAAGAAAAGTACCCGTCATGAGGCAGCTGGGCAGATCTCAGAGACTTAATGGCTTCCACTATGAGACATTTTTATATGCACCAATTAACCAAAAGCATCCCAGCTGAAAAAAAAAAATCCCTTTTATGATTATGTAGGAGGGGTAAAATCTTTTCCATGCCAAACTTAAAAGCAAAGTGCACAGAAACCAGCAAAGCTAGGATTTTACTCTTTAACTTTCTGTTGGATTTTGGAAAAGACTGGGTGTTTTTTAGGGACTTTTTAATCTCCTTTTATTTCCCCTGTATTATCATCCTGAATTATCATCCAACCTTATTGAAATAAGAGGGGTATGAGGCAGAGAAACTTTTCCTGAGAGGGTCTGTGGGATGTGGATATCTCTGGCCTTATGAGCTGTGTCCCCTGGCACTCGCGATCCCTGAGGGCACGTCTCCTCTCTCTCCATCAGCAACAGCAGTGGCCCTGTGGTGGGGCTCAGAAATTGCACTGTGACGAAGGAGGGGGAGAAAAAGAGACTCCCCAAGCTGGCAACATAGCCTATAAGTCTTTCTGTATCTCTGCAAGAATCCTTGGGTTTTGCCTTTGTTTTACCCCTGCTACTCCTGGGCCCAGCCCAGGTCCTGATGGACAGTGGGTTGCGGTGAAGAGACCCTGTAAGGTGGAGGCCACGGCAGCCTTTCTGGTAGAGGACTGGAGCAACGAGAAGGCTGGTGGTCTCCTCTGACCGTAGAGCCAGGAGAGGGGTCCAGAGCCAGATCTTCCCCAGGAGGGAAGCTGCCCTGCTGGGGCTCGGCATTGGCACCAGCTTCCCTGGAAGCACGTGGTCCTCTGCAAACCTTGGAGCCCTGTCCTCTCATCTGTGCTCTGAGATGGCTTTGAACCCAGGATTTAGTTTGCACTTTTTTTTTGGATAGACTACAGAGGGTGAGGGGTTGTTGTCGCACCTTCCTCTGCTATTTATTTTTGCACTGTGCACACTTTTCACCATTGCCCAGAACAAATTCAGGAATTATCTGCAGAAAACTGTGTGAATCAGGTGAAGCCATTTGTTTATAGTTCAAAGTGAGGCATTAAAAACAATGGGGCGAGTAAAGCATGAAAGTAGATCAATCCCAACCCTGTTTTAACTTCCTTTCCTTCAAGATCACTTTGAACCTACAGTAATTATGATTCTTTCTGCTAGCTTAAATCACCCTTGCCCTCATTAGAGCTGTGCAGAGTGACCATTTTCCATTTCATGAGTTGCCACGTGTAAAAGCTGCTGTGTTTGCAAGTATTCAAGCATACCTGGCTGCACTACACAAGTCATAAGTGATAACAGTCATAATTAATATCCATTATACACCTTCCGTGTACACTGACATCACTGATAACATCAAGTGTAATTTATGTGGTGCTATGAACAACAAGCTTCGGTCTCTTCTGAGGCGTCCTAGACATGGGCTTGTTGGTCCTGCAGGAAAAGACGTCCATTTTAGGCACTCGGCCCGAATATTGTGAGGTGACACAAATGACCTGAGGCCGCATCAAGAGTATACCATTTCTGTGGGCTTAGGGAGCAAAACAAAAAGGAGTCAGATGTAAACTAGCCAAGATTTTTTGGGTGGTTTTAGCATTTTTAAAAATAAATGTTAGACTTTTGGGACACACTTACCGCTCCAACGTGTTTCTTTGAAAGCTATGACCCTGTCTGCAGCTGTCAGTCACTTTTTGTACACTGAGAAACCCCTTTTCATGTATTAAGAAGCTACTATTTTTTCTACAGTGATATTTAAAAAAAAAATGCTACCTAGATGCATTTGCCTTTTGTCAGGACACGATCTCAAAAGTCCGCTGGTGACCTCTGTCAGGAAAGTGGATCTTTCTTTTGCCTTTAAAACAGAGGTCTTGGGAGACCTCTAAATGTTATAGCTAATATTAAGGCACCAGTCCTCCTTCATGGCAGAGAAAAAGAAGGCAGCAGTATTCTTTAAATATCTTAATTGCCTCTCCTGATATCAGTGCTGTTACATCAGGGGTAATTTGGCCTCTTAATTACCTCGGAAAGAGTCCGAGCACTGCAGGGAGATGATAGTAAAAAACCCAGGAGTGCAAATAGCATCCCTGAAAGGTCTACATGTCTGCCGGGCGGTGTAAACTTTTGTACCCCTTTCATGCCCGTGGAGGTTAATCTCTCCACGTCCTCCTCCTTTCATATGCATGAGGAAGAGGAGATTTAGGGGTTGGCGGGCGGTGGGGTGGGGCGGGCGCGGGGGGCAAGCGGCGGCGCGCGGCCGGGGGCAGCTGCGGGGCTGCCGGCGGG
>VZSC01000024.1:253232-272548 GCA_013398225.1 Steatornis caripensis | reverse complement strand
ACTAGATGATCTCTAGAGGTCCCTTCCAACCCCTACCATTCTATGACTCTATGATTTTTACACAGAATTTTAGACTCTGTTTTATTGCATGCATTATAGTGGTGATGGGAAGCCAAAGGTCACGAGATTTGGAGCTGACCTCAGCAAAACACTTCAGCTCTCACTCTGTTACATGTATGTTCTTTGGTTCATACTGAGCCTGTAAGCATCCTTGGCTCCAGAGAGGTTGTGCTGCATCACTCCTTACCAACAGAGAGCAGCTGGCAGCTGGGGCACACCTCCTCCTGCCTTCAAAATTAGAGTGCCACAAAAGTAATTGATGCCACGGAGGAGTCCAGAGCTGTGTTCGTATGAAGTAGCTCGAATTCCTAAAACCTGTGGGGGTCCCCAACATGGGCTCCTCTCTCACAAGAATGAGCTACCTCAGGACAAGAATGTAGATACATGCCTCAGATGTGTGAAAGCTGCTCGTACTCATATCCACAGCAACCACTGGGCAGCAGTTTCTCCTCTGTCCAACTGTTTATAGAGGACCAAATTCTTGCCTGATTTCAGTTGGCAGCTAAAATTTTCATGACTTTCATGTTATGCGATTTTATGCCTTTGAATTCCAGTGAAAGGTGTCTGGCTGCTCCAAACTGCTCGTTGTGATAGCATGAGCAGATTAAGAGAAAAAGCATTTTGTAGTCCATTTTAGAACAAAAAGTATGGCTAGAATATCAATCTGTAATATATAGCTGTCTTTGTATTGCCTTTGCATTTTTGCCTTGATAAATACTTGAGATTTGTTGATAAATGCCTGCATTCTCAGACTCAATTACCATCATTCAATTGACCAGATCTTGTAGTTAGCACATTACACGGAGAATGCAGCCCCTGCATTCAGACACACGAATGACTGAAAATAACTTCCTGGTTTGAGATCTGCATGTGTCAGTATCTGTCAAATTGTCAACTAATTTTAAATTTTAATTAGTTGCAATTTTTTTAAGGCTCTCAATGCTTTCATTCCAGACAGACCTCAGGCTTTTTCCAGCATGGGGCTGCAGATTCCCTCTGTACCCTGATTACTCCAACACTACCTGGCTCGGTGTAACCGCAGCAGTATCTGACCTGTGTGTCTCAGGAAATAGTCAAATGTGCGGTGACCCAGGAAAACAGGAGGTGGAAATTTTACCAGCAGAAAAACAGGAATCAGGGGAACGTGCTGGAAGCACAGCGAGGAGACCTTTAACAGGAGAGTGTCCTGTCGGATCCACCTGGGCTTCCTGGCTCTGGACCGACAGCAGCCGTGGCTGAGCCATCGGGCATCCCCATGTGCCTGACCGGTGCCCGAGCCCCACTCTGCCAGGACAGCTGCCCTGAAGGTGTGTTAACCTCTGAGTGGCTCACCTGCCTGGGCACAGCACAAAGCCCCCGTGACCCGCCAGCTGGAGACTCAGAACAGACGGAAATCAGCATAGCCGGTGCAGCATCTCTGGGGGAAACTGTCTCCAAAATGCTCTGCCACAGGTGCGAAGCGTGCACCCATCCAGCGGCAAATTTTCAAGGGGAACCGTGGGTGTGCATCATTGCTATGGTGTTCAGAGACATCTTGTAAAGTTAAAATCTTAACCCTGGCTTTACCCCAGGAAAGGGTCTCTAACGTGCATTTTGTATATTAGTAAGCTCCCTCACTATTAATGTGATTGAGTTTTAATAGCACCGGCTTTCATAACAGTAGTGAGAGGGAAGTGACAACAGTGACCTTGAGGTAACAATAACCTTGCAAGTGTATAATGCCATTTATCACTGCATAGCTCCTTTCATTAGGAGACCTGAAGCTGCTTCACAAAGATAGGCATTTGCAGCACTGACACGGTGAAGCCCTAATCCCTTACTGGGACATGGTGATCGTATCACAATGCAAATGATTACCACCATATACTCCCCGTATTGGCACATTTTGATGTCTTTTGTTGAGGAAATTATCTAATTAATATGTTTCATAGTTTTCCTCTTTAATCCCAGCTATTATCTTTTGCTGATATCTATCCATCTGTTTTCCTAAGCACTCGTGTTATCTGTTTCATTATGTATATAAACAGTCCCCTTTCTAAAGAAGTGAGGTGCATTGCTTTTTTTAATATAAAATTGTTTTCTGCAGAAAAGCCAGGCAAAAGACAAATTCTCATTTGTTATATAAATAAACGTAGGTTTTAGATTCTGCCTTCAAGCAGTTTACAAAGGAAGCCTGCCAGCAGTCAATGCATATGCAACCCTGTCAATTACTGTGTAGTAGCTCTGTATCATGGAAAGATTTGCCATGTCCAGATTTACACCAATTCAACTTACAGTGAGCTAAAAACGAGTTAATTTATTTCTTTTCCAAACCCCATTGAATGCTTACTAAGGTCCATACAGCCGTTATGGAGACAGCCTTATTGCAAACCCATGACCTTTATAAAAGCTAGCCTGTATTTTATTTCCCTTTATTTTATGGATCCTAGACTCCCATTATGTTATTTATTCAGCCCCATCATGCAGATTGCTCACCTGCATCCATCTCTGTGGCAGCAGCAACCTTGACACTCATAACAGCCAGAGGCCAAGGACTTCCTCAGATTAAATATATAAGTCCCCATGGTGAACCCAAGACGAGTGCACATTGCGTGTTGTGTACGTTGGCCGTGGACGTGGCAGGCACTGAGCGCTGGCAGAGGGACCAGAAGGAGCTCAGCCGCTGCCAGGGTGTGCCCAGTGCCCGGTGGGATGCGGTGTGGGGAGAACATGGGGTTCAGCATGTGGTGCAGTTCCCCGGGAGTGAGGCACCCACCTGCCACAGCAGCCGCCCTTGGTTTACTCTGACTGTATTGTGATTAGCACTTCGATTCAGGCAGCATCAGGGTCTCAGGCAGGGGGCTGGGAGTGGGGATTAAAAAGCATTTTATCTTTTTTTTCCTAACTGAGTCTGGGACGCTGAACTGTGTTAATGCAGAGCAGGTGAGCAAGCGGGTATGTGGCACACATGCTCCGATATATCCCTTCCAATTATCACTTTTAATTTACGGTTCCTGGCAGCATTTATTTATTCTTGCTCAAGAATTTCTGCTAACATCTTGCCAATACAGCAGGCCTTCTTTTCAGAAACGCAAACATTTTCAGAGACAACTGAAAGGGATCTAATGCAAACTAGACATCCTGATCCCTTCGGCAGCCTGAATGTGCCCCTGGGTGCCCGCCAAGGTGCTCGCTCCACTGGTGCAGGAAGCACCGAACGGAGCAGTGGTGGCGCAATCTGCATTCATGGGGCAGCGGCCGCCACACAGAACATGATTCAGATGGCACCGAAATGCGTCACTGTCTCTCCCACATGCCTGATTCAGTCCGGCTCTCCAGATCTCGCCACAGGCCATGCCCAAGCCCTCCCAGGGCAGTGATGGATACACCATAGGGAGCAAGGGGGGCCGCGTCTCCCTCCCTGCCTCTGCCTGTCAGCTGCCCCGTGACTCAGCTCCGTGAACCGAGGAGTTGTTCCAGCTGTGGGGGCCCTCTGGCTCTTACCAGGGCTCCCCTCCGTTATGGGATGGCATGAGCACTGGAGAGCCCCGGCTTGTGTACCTGCACATCCTTGGCAGACCTGTTTGGAAGGCGGCCTGGGCTGAGCCGCGGGTGCTGAGTGCACGGTGCTATCAGAGAGCGGCTGTCCTTGCCCGGCACTCCGTCCCCGGCAAACCGCCATCCTGTCTGTAATGTAATATCCATTACAATATTAACACTGGGCACGCTCGCAACAAGACAGATTTTAATAGCTCCAGTCGTTTGTCTTTCACAGCAAGCTGCACATCCGAAACAGGGTGATTAGAGCAGGGCCGAGCATAACCGAGGGCTGGGGAAGGGTTGCCTTGTTTCAGAGGGCGCCCACATAAAAGGGACCTTTTACAATGTGAGTACAGTAACATTTGCATGGCCATGCTTAATCTGACAGTAATTTATTGAGCTGGGGTAGATAAAAACCTCCATGCAGAATGGAATCGAGGCCTGAACTCAGTATGTGCCAAAGTCCACAGATGGCCTTTTTCTCTGACATGTGGGCTTGAGAAGCGCGAGGAAGACCCTCAGCACCTGCAGGATTGCAGAGCTCATACCTGCTCCATACCTGCTCCCCATGTCCAGCACTTGCAGCCTCATCCCAATGGGTAAACGGGACGGGGAATTGAAATGGTGGCAGAGAGGAGACCAGGATTTGCCCAGTCCAGTGCAGTGGGGTCAGCCTGGGAGCCCTCAGAGTGAGCTGTGGGGTGGATGTGAGCAGTAAATCATGGAGCTGAGGAGTGAACTACAGGACAACGCATATGTATCTCCACCCTGATAATGCAACCTCCCTGAAACGCTTTCTCCAGTGTGGATCACATAACCAAGAGATGGAGGTGGCAAAAGACTTCAGATGACAGGAAAATAGCCATAGAGACAGTTGTGCTGGATGGTGGGCTCTGGAGCCTTTACTGAACTTGAATTTAATTAATCTGCACATAATTTTTATAGAATAAGTTTCCCTGTGATCTTTTTGAAAGGAGACATTTGAATTTTCAGTAGGAAACAATGCTTTCCTTTCAGATTCTCCATAACATTCAATGGGTTATCCCTGTTGCCCGTAGCCTAAAGGCAGCTTTGTCTGTTTTCTTTAATTTTCTGAGAAAATGGAAACTTCTAATTTTTGCACAGCACAAAATAATTATTTTTGAGCTAGTGAACTGGTGTCCCAATTACTTAGATAGCTGTTAAAGCCCAGCTGGGGCTGAGGTACAGTTTTGGAGAATGAGTGTTAGTCCTCTCAGGGTTGCAAGAAGAGAGGTTAATCCTTCTGCTAGAGTGAAAAAGAGAACAGTGGAACCTAAAACTAGCAGGAGACTTTAAAACACTTAAAGGATTTCATATATCTAATTTCATATGCATGCTTCTCATTTACACAGGGGTTATTGAAAGCCCATATCTGAAAAATAAGCAGAGGCATTTCCCTTTGAAGAACAGCAGTGAAGAGAGCTTCAATGTTTCTTGACCAGAAACTGCCATCGCTCGGGCTGGGGCATTCTCCAGTCAAGGGCTCTGCTTGCATTGCGGAGAGGGGTACAGACAACACAAAAGGTAAAACACACCCTGGAGTCGGTGGCCTTAGCCCTCACTTGAGCCAACCAACCCGTCTCCAACTCTGCTGCTCTTTTAGGTGTGTTGGGGGAGTAAGGAAGCTGAAATTTCTGCATCTGAATAGCCGAACTAGCCAGATTAACACCTTCGTTAGCAAGATATGGTGTTTTGAGATTAAGCCCTGAAAAAGAAAATTTCTGTTACAAAGAGGTTAGGGACTTAAATTTCTCTAAGAAACCAAGTCACAGGCAAGAGGACCTAAAGCTGCAAAAGAGATAACAAATGTGAAACACAATGTGAAGGGTAGAGGATAACCAGCAGGTGGAATTAGCTATGAACATTTGGCTCTCTTCGTTTTCCACAGGCAATTGCATACATACAGCAGTATTTGGCAAGCCCAAATGCTGATGCTAAATGACATACCAGATGTTCCTGGCAGCCCATGAACGCTCTCTTCAGGCCTTGTTGCCAACACAGCAGGCGGTTCTCCTTGTGCAGGAGCAATGTGTCCCAGGCAATGGTACCTAATGGATACATTGAGAGGTTTCATGGCTTTTCGTTCATAATGACAAAGTTCTTCCTCTCTGCTGTCCCATTCCTAAAGTGTTATTCACTGGTGTGTGTGATGGTTCACTTGCAGATCTCACTCCACGTTGTTTGCAAGCAAACCTCGTGTTTAAACACAGACAATAAGCTCACCACATGCACAGCTAAGCTTTGAAGAAAATGCAGTTATTCTGTCAATGTCTGACATCAGATAAACTCATTTTGCTTTATCCAGCTTTGTGTCAAAAACATACCAAACAGCCAGCTTTGCATGATGTTTGCAAAACCAACATTAGCAAGCCTGTGTTTGCCTCAAAGCTTCCGGAGCCTTCAGGATCACACGTACAATGTTTTGAGACAAGGAGTTATGCAAGTGCATAGTATTCAAGAAACTACCAGGAAGGGGATGAGGGTCTCCAGACTGTATTTCCACAACACAATTTCTTCTTATTCATAACAATAACAAGCCTCCCTCATTCAGTATGTTGTTGTTCATACACATGGTTTGCTTCTCTTGTTAGATGGAGCAAACCACATACAATGTCATCTCAAAGCCACAGGAGAACAATATGGTAGTCCTAGATTTGTCTTAGTAATATTGCATATTGCCCGAGTAGTAAATGTGCAACGGAGGATCGTATATATCACTGTATATTGCAACATACAGCTGTAATATGGACTCTGTGTTGTTTAATTTTACAAAAAATCTGTCAAACTCCATTTAGCTCAAAAGGGAGAAGAAGAAAAGAAAGAAAAAATGTTCAGTCCATTGTATTTTCAAAGCATTCACCATTTCAGAACTGAATGTCATGAGCAGGGAATGTTTCCAGTGATCAATACTTGGACGGGAGGAAGCACTGCTGAGCGGCTTTCACAGCAGCTGTGATCAAGATGGTTTGGAGGGTTTGTTGTTGTGTTTTTTTTATTTTATTTCCTTGCTCTGTATTACTCATTGATTTCAATATTAATATAGACCTGATGTTCATCTTGTCTTTTTAATATTTTGCACAGAATGAGTTTTTCTCCCAATAAAATGAACAGCTCATGAGAATACGGAAGGAGATGTCTTGACTGTTATTGGTTTCCCTACTATTAACAAAAGGTAAGGACAAGAAAGAGTTTGTCTGGGAATGAATCTCAGCTCACTTATGTCAAAAAGACTGTTTAGCAACCCACACAATTTAGAAAAGGGTTTCAGACGGCAGATGAATAAACAGTGCCTCCTGGGCATGTGGGAAGGCGGCATTGGGCTCTGAGGTGCCTCTGCTGCTCAATGGGGATGGGTCCAGCCCAGGGCTCACAAATGGCTGAAGTAGCCGCAGGGTCAGCTCAGGCCAAACCTGTAAGGACTGCCAAAGGCTGCTGAGGCTGGTGGCATAATCTGGCTGCCCCACGTGAGGCCCGACATCCCTCAGCGGTGGCTGGGGGCACAGCCACTGCTGCGCCGCATGCTTGAGTTGGCCTGGAGACGCAGCCGATGCACTTCCCAATCGAGCTCCAGTGCCTAGGAGGTAGGTACCATGAGTACAAAATGCGGTCATCGGCAAGTCTTCTGCAAAGATACAGAGTGGCTTCCTGCTAGCTCCTCTTGATCTGATCGTACTGCTGTTGTTCTGGTGGGATTTCCACACTGATGCTTCGTTTATGCTGAATACAAACAGTGGCACACGATGTGTGGTCCAAGGAGATCTGAGCAAGTGAGCACTGAATCAAATCTGGGATGGATTAGGGCCTGTTATGGGATGTACATTGATGTTACATTTGTGTTGCAGCGCTGTAACATTTGAATCATGATGTCGTGATATGCAAGATAAAGGCTGGGGGGCCCCTTTATAGTAAGATCTTTATGGCTCTGGCACTGCACAGTGAAAAACTGCAGAGATGAGAGGGAGCTGTGAGCGGGAAAGAAAAGCCATTAAATGAAAGCCCTTAGACTGGTGTTTAACATGAAAGACTCATCAGATTGTGTCACGTATTTGTAAGGGAATTAGAGATGGTCTTGAACCACAACTCCCAGTTCCAAATGCCTTCACTCAGAGCAATATGGAGCCAGATTTGTTGCTTAAACACAGTTCTGCTTGGGCTCGTCCCTCCTTTCGCTCTGTTTTGGCCTTCTGAAAAGCCTACACTCTCCAAACAGCAGTGAGGGAATCGAGTCTTAGCACAAAGGGCTGCAAATTCCCCGTTGGGGTTGAGCGGAGGTTTACTGAGGAGCAGCCAGTGGCCCTGGCGGTGACCAGAGAGCGGTTCCCAGTGCTGCAGCGGGTGCGAACGGGGGTGAATTGAGGTTGTTCACCTCTTTCTACCAGACTCCCCAGCCACAGTCCTAGGTTTACACACTTACGGATTCCTGCTGTGCCACTGCCTGGATGCAACAGCAAGCATCACCTTGGGTGATCCAGAAGGATGTGGTCTCTACTTGAGCTGTCCTGGTGTGAGCTGACAGCAGCTCCCTGTGTGTTACTGGACCTACCTTGGTACAAACTAGGTATAAAAAATGTGCAGCAAATCTGGGCCTAGAAACCCAATTCCACACATGTAATAATTTGCCAAAATTCAACAAATTGTGGTTTTGAATTTCTATTTTAGGAAAAACTACAAATGTGAAAGAGATAATTTGGAAAGTTTGCTCTACTGGACTGTAATTATTTTGGCTTTTAATTTCTAGCAGGTGTTATTTTCCTTGGGTTTATTCTGCCACTTATTCCCATGGTGGGACTGACATTGTGTGGGGTTGATATTTTACGATGACCATGCCACAGTGACTGACACTGCGTTGCAGCACTGTACATTAGCATAGTAGCAGCAACACTGTAGTTATCGGTGATCCCTGCTTGACACAAATTTGTTTTAAAGCAAAAGGGCGAAGTCCAGGAGACTTTCGTGCATCCCTGAGTGAATTGCTGATAACCAATCCAACAACGCTATTGTTTGTACTTCAGCTGCATTTACAGACCAAGCCAGGGGTCAGGTCAGAGTGTACTAATCAGGATACAGATATGGAACAAAGACAGCCCTTCCTCTTGTCGGTTTGCACTCCAGGGGCTGCATCCTGGGTGAGCTGGAATAGCCCTGTAGGCCCGTGGATTTCAGCAAAGCAGCACCGATTTGCTGTGGATGAAGGTCTGGCTGTTGGAAACCAGATGCTTCAGGCAGATAAATCACACAGACACGCATGAAGTGGCAGATGTGGGTTGGGAGGGTGAGGCAGCAGCACTGAGCAGAACGGCATGCTGTCCAGCTCGCTGCTAACCTGACCAACGCCGAGTGGTGTTAAATGGGTCATCGCTTTTCCTGACTACATGAAGCGCCCCTATTTCTTGCGCATGCACTTCTGGAGGAGTCTCAATGTGGGGAGACTCAGCTTTGGGAATGAGCAGGGGTCTTCTAATCCTCCGTTGTGCACCCTCTGGGGTGTCATCTGTGCCAGCTCAAAGTGGCAAAGTGGGATGTACATAAAATGCTACTAGTCCAAAGTGGCATTTGAGTTTAGTAATGTTTGCTGCCCCTTTGAACAGGTGTAAATAACTGTGTAACACACAGGGTAAAGGAGAGCGAGCTTTGCATGGCTGCTTTGACTTCTCTGGCTTCTGATCCCCTTTTTTGACAGCATCCATCAATGTCTGAAGTGAAATCCCTACTTTTGAAAGTATTCAGGAAAAAATATGTGTCCTTGCTACGTGTAATGCTCAGTGAACTCCCTACCAAGGAAGCTGCCTGATCCTTTACACCAGCCAGCGAGCTGCCCTGCCTACCTGCTGGCTGCCCTTCTACCCTGGCAAGTGCTCCTCTAACCAGTGCTGCTTTGTCCTGTGTCTGCGCTGAGTGCCTTCACCCCATGCTCACAAACACCTCACAGCATTTTATTACTGTTCTCCCTCTGTCCTCTGCCACTCTGCTGCAGCACCTCAGCACTTCTCACTGCATTTCCACTGCTCTCTGTTCTTATCACTGTGCAGGCTCTTCTGTTCTCTCTTGGCTTGAGCCAGTGTTTCTCTGCAATACCTGATGCTTTTCTCTCTACCTTCCGCTCACTTCTGCCCTGCTTCCCTCCTCCCCCCATCTTACATGAAACATTTCCTGATCCATTGCTTCGAGTTCCCCATTGTGCTCCATCCCATGACTCACTGCACAGGAAAGCTCAATTGTTTGCTCGGGATGTTCTAGAGGGCAGGACCTGAGGTCTGCAGGGATAGGAGAAGTTCTCAGAGGTTTTGAGAGAGACGAGATCCATGTTCGCTTCCAAACCTTGCCAGCCGATGTTCTTGAAAGCAGTCTATTGCTCCTGCTAGTTTCCTATTCCTGGTCTTCTCCCAGGAGTGGGACCATCCTGCCCCCCACTCCTCTGGGAAGAGGCATCCAGCAGAGAACAACTAACCAAGAAGGCTCAGGTTTAGCTTTCCCTTTACAACTCCTTGTCTTTCCTCATCTGTAAAATACTATGAGATGGTAATTTCCCCATGTCTGTAGCTACACGACATTGTGACCATGGTGGTGACAGGGAGGAAGGGGGAGCCTCTCGTTTCATTTTTTCACGGTTGGTTATGATGTTGATGGTGGTAGTTGGAAGTCCAGGTATAAATCTCTGATTTCTCCAGTCAGGAGTGATCTAAGAGAAAAAACTTTGCCCCAGACCCAGCAGCACAGGGATTTAAACGTGAGTTTCTGCAGCTCTGACCAGACCCTTCCCTATTCCTGCTCCTGCAGACACTTGGAAAAGATATTGCTCCCGTTCCAGGGCAGATGGAAGACAAATGTTTGAAGTTGGCATGAAGCAGCTCACTTAAGCCATTAATGAGCAGGGGCTTGACTGTACCTGGTAAGAGTAGCTTTTACACGTGCTGGCAACAGCAGCCCTGCTATAGGAAGGGCCCTGAGCAGCGCCCGGCAGCTCAGTTCTCTGCTCTCTGCATCCTGTAGGAGAGGGATGGGTGACTTTTCTGAACTCGGCCTATTCTGGTGGCTTCAAGGTTGCAGAGTTCCCACATGCCTTGCTATTTCTTCCCCGGAGAGGAAGGGGTGACTTGGGCAGGGACGGGAGAAAATGAAGGGCTTTAAAAACAAAAACTTGTGACAACTCTATTCAGAAGCGTAGAGGGAGGGGAAGCGCGTTTGCACACATTGCCTAACTTCCCGATTCGGGGAGTTCCTTTTGGCGAGCCCCAGGCGGATGGAAATTTGCAGCGCTTTGTGTGTCAGCAGCCCACGGCACCCTCCCCTCCGTGACCTCTTCCTCCTCCGTACCGTACCCTGAGCCACGGGGACGGCGGGATCTGGAGACCGGGCTGCCCTGGGACATTTCCAATTCATAAAAATGCGCTGCTGCCGCCTGGACAAAGGAGGGGAGGGAGGTCCAGGAAGGGAAGGGAATCCCCTGGACTCAGCAAGTTCCTACTCCTGCTCCTGTCATCGGTGGCAGCAGTCTTCTTGTCTTCAGCGGGAGCTAGATTAATCGCCTCGTCCATAGCTCTGAACTGCTCGCTGCGCACTGCAACGCCAGACCTGAACTCCTGAATGCTCAGAGCAAAACTCTACCCTCTTGCCCTGGTATGAAACCTCTCTCATTTGTGTCACACTGCAGACAGTTATCCCATGGGACCCTGGCCCTGTGTTGCCCGATGCTGTGCGAAGAATAGGAGCTCATTCCTGGCCTAAGGAGCTTATGGTGGAAACATCAGAGATTGTATTTTATGGAGAGGTGAGACTGAAAGGAGTAAAGAGAAAAGTAGCGAGCAAAGAGAAAAGTAGTAACCTTGCAGTCATGTTTTGAGGTCAGCTCCTCTGAGATTGTGTTAACCTAGAAGGTGCCAGTGAAAAAACAGTGCATGGGAAGGCTACGGGGATAAGGCTGGGATATGGCTGTAAGAAGTGGAACTGTGAAAGAAGCTGACTTTCTTGCTTCACTTGTGTCAAATTCAACTATCAAGGAAAAAACTGCAGGAGGCACCCTGGCCTCCTCCTCCACCCTGAAAAAAAAAAGACAAAAAAAAAGACATTTTCTTTGTACAGGAGGAAAAAGTAACCTCCAGCTGGCACAGCAGGCTGAGCAGGCCCCCAGGCTTTCTGCATCTACCAAGCACCACCATAGGTAGCTGCAAGATGTCCTTCCAACAGCACCCACTGCTGCCTTGAAGGCACCAGTTTTCACAGGTAGTGTTCCCTTGTAGTTTGAAGGGTAAATAATAATCTCTAACTGGAATTAGTGCATGTGCAAGGGTTGGTGCTAAGGCAAGGATGAAACGATGGGAGAGGCAAGGAATATTTTTCTGGAAAGAGACCTGTGCTACATCCCATAGGGAGCCATTGCAAGCTACCATCAGCCATGGCTAGAGCACATTGGTAGTAGGAGCTCCCATAGGTATATGTGTCTGTTTTAAATGGATCATTCAGAAACGGCCCATTCAGAGCCAACAACCACTTCAGGAAATGTCCCAGAGCCACCCTGGGACATGGAAATATAAATACATCTGGTTTTTAGAAGTAGGAATCAGTGGTGTTCAGAGTAAGGTCATCACTTTGGTCTCCTGTGGAGCTGTGCCTTGTTCTGGGGAATGTCCCTCTGGCCCATATTGTATCTGTAGCACAGAGAAACCAGAGCTGGTACCACAGGGCTCAGGGAGTGCTAGAGCCTGTGCAGGATAACCAGCTCCACTGCTCCCGAATGGGCTACAGCCTCTCCGTAGCACAGTGCTGCACCATGGTGGAGCATTGTCCTCGGCAGCTGCAGAGCCCAACTGGAACACGTAAACTCACAAGGGAGGTCTCTGCAGAAGTGGGAGTGAACCCAGTAGAACTGAGGCCAGATGAAACAGCTAAATTTGCTCTCTTGCTGAGTAAAGAATCACTGAGAGGAGCTGCACATCTTCTGCTACTTGGGTAGTAAGACTGGGAAAGGAACAAAAAGTTTTCCTGGAGAAGTAAAACTGGATCGTCCCAAGCTGCCAATTATACTCTGGAATTTGGTACCATTTGATCCCTGCACTTGACTTAAACATCCACCCTTTGATCATACGAATATTCTTCAGGCAAAGCAATGGTATTCATTTTAGGGGTTTTTTTTTGTTTGTTTTAATCAGTCTGTCAGACTGATGTGCAGATTAAACACAGATGTTTGCATGGTTTTCTGTGCAACTTTTAGAGCAGAAAGACTATTACATTTACAGCACTTTCTTCTTTTGAGAGTCAACACTCCTGTTCTGTGTGAAATCCAAGGGTAGGAGGGTGTCTGTGAGCGTGCCTGGTGTTCAGAACAGGAGTGATTGCTAAATCGCTGCAGCCAGGCAGAAGCTGGGCACCGATAGATGCTATTTCAGTCTCTGCAGTGCACTTTGCCAAGCACTTAGCCTCCATGCCAAGGCAGTTCTGGGACCTTCCTGAGCTGAGACCCACACTTGTGTCCATAAATACACAGCAATGTGCCTGTGCCTGACAAGTGCCTGCAGGAAGCTGTCGTCGCTGTGTCTCAGTTCCCAGTGAGTTCTCAGTAGTCTCAGCAAGCACAGCCATGTTCTGGAGATGAAAGGCTGGTGCGTGCTGCATGTGCCCTGTGAGCTGTGCTTTCCCTGTTGAAGCGCACAAATGGGAAGGTAATGTGCCTTTGTGGGCAGGGTGGGAAACCTTTAACCCATCTTCCAAACTGATCTGCTCTGTGACCCTGCACTCTTCGTGCCTTGGTTCCTACCACATTAACTCAAGCTACTCCACGTGTGCTGTGATGCTGACTCCTGTGATGCTCTCGCACTGCTTGCCAATCCCTTGGCCACTCCAGTGAGGGTGGCTGCAGGCAGGATCCCCAGGGATGAGAAGTTTCCTCACTTGGCGTATTCTGCCTCAAACTCTGCTCCGGCACCAAGGAGAACCCAAACCTCACTCTTCCATCACCAGTAAGAGCTGTGTGAGATGCTTTGGGCTGCACAGTGGGGAGTTGCAGCCCTGCTTATCCTGTGGCTGTTGCCACAAGCTGGTTCCCTCTGACCTCCTGCACTGCACCTTGATCCTGCAGGGCTCACGAGGCACTGATAGTTATCTTGGACCCCTGGGTGACCCGCTCTGCTTTGCACTGCAATGTAAATCCCCAGACAACAAAAAGTTGATGTGTCTGAGGAAAACCGAGAATTTATGTGCTTTAAAAACAGCGTTTATGTGCTTTGAGCAGCTACGGATGTACTGTGCCATACAGGAGTGACGTGTCTTCGTGAAAAGACCGACTTGGCTTTCCATCATTGCTTAGAGGTTCCCTCCAGGCCAGTGTACCAAGCAGCCCCTGAGGAACTGCTGTAGTCTCATGGTCTGTGTGCTGGAAGTGATCTCAACAGCGTACTTGCTGCTGCACAACAGACGTTTCTCCGGACACTCTGCAGTGGTGGTTATTATCCACACATAGCTAGTTATCTGGTTAGATGGATAGTTGCTTAAACTCAAACTAAGGACACAGCCCAATCAGCTGCAGAAGATAACTGATCTCATAAAATGAGAAACAGCAATCCTGCTCCAGTGGTAAGGAATTTTGAACAGCCTCTCTCCTGTAGGTAGATGGACCCTAGGTATTGTTTATGACTACAGGAGAGTCCTGCCCACCAGATCTCACTCTTCCCTGACATCTCCCCATTCCTAGATCCTCTGAGTGCTGAGGAGCCAGCCCCCTCCTCTTTAGTCTCTTCAGCAAGAGTATCGTTCATTGTGAGGGTGGTAAATCTGGGCTTAGTAGGTACATGAAACCATGAGGGAGTCACCATTTCACAGAAGTTTAGTCCCCACTGTATGACTGAGTATAGGGAAAAAAATGTCTGGGAGGCAGATGCTTTTAAGGAGCAGCATCTGCCTTATAAATCTATAAAAGGCACACAAATGTCCTTGGAAAATGTTCCCACTGCTCCTTAATCAGAACGTATTCTTTTTGAAGCCATCTGGGACAGGCATGTTGTCCATTCCACCTCAGCCAAAGCAGAATTGTCATCGCTGTGGTTCAGTATGTTCCCTCTTCAGTGGCTTGTTTTGTACATGGTGATGAAGATGAATTAAAGAGTTCGTAAAAATTTGGAGCAGTTCTGTCCCAATTTTGTAGAAGGAGATTATGTGAAAGAATAAAAACAAATGTCAAAATATCCTTGAGTTTTAAGTGATGCTACTCTATAGGATAACATTTATTAACACTCTGTTCTACCCTTGCATGAGTTTTGTCTTTGTATCGATGCATTGGTCATATTTGAGCTATTTTTTGTTTTACACTATGAGCAGAATTCTTCTGACCTAGATTACTCAACAAGTTTATAACATGATGAACAATTATAATCGAAGTAGGAGTAATGATATCCCTGCATAAGCATTCAATTCTGTTCATGGAAAAGGTGTGATACTCAGTCACAAGATCTTTGTGCTTTCTGTTGTGTGGGACAGACTGAGCTTTGGCCTGGCTCAGTAGCACTCTCAGGGCTGCTTTAAGGTCTGATTTCTTTCCCTTTTCTTCTTCCAGACCTGGATAACAGAGTAGCCCCAATGCAGAAAGTTTGGGTTGTGGCCCCTCCACAGCAACACTTGAACAGGAGCAGAAGTGGCTTGTGGCTTCCATAGCAGACCTATGCTGGTTGAGGTTGATCCTTGCACAGATCCTTGCAGGAGATGCATTATCTCCTTCATGACCTTTGACCACTTTCAGAGGCATGTGAAGAAGACCTAGTGCATTGGGTCCCATGTCATTAAAATTGTCCAAAACCAGGAAATTTCTACTTAGTCTTATGCCAGGAACTGCTTGCCTAGTAACACAGGGCTCTTCCCAAAGACTGAAAGGGGAATTTCCAGTTCACAATTAGTTTCTTCCGCAATTCTAAAATCAATACATCAGAGTGACATGTCTGGATACAGCCTGGATGAGCACTCAGGTACATATCTCCCATGCATGCCCTAGCCTGCCTGGGTGGCCAACAAGCAATACATGGCAGGAACAGTCCAGGGAAGGATATTGTCTCATATGGAGTGACCGGAGACCCTCTGTTACAACCACAGAGGCAGGAGAAATTCAGCAAGTTAGAGATTTCACAAAATTGGACATTTCTTCAGAAAAGCAAAATCTGAGAAAACCAAGCATAGTGGGAAGTTCTCACCCGGTTACACTATCAACCAAAGGGGAAAAACAACAGTGGAGCGATGAAAATGCTGAAAGAACATCTTCTATTGCAGTCCTGTCCCCTCACCACAGCTCTGATGCTCTCTCCATAGCACCCATTCGTGTCAGTGTCTCACCAGAAGCAATCCTTCAAAAGCGTTTTGAAGCCTTCTTCCAGGATATCCCTGCATTCATGCCAAATTCAGATGCGCAGCCACAATCACCATCTCCTTTCCAAAACCAGGAATCAATTCCTTTTGGCAAACAGAAGTGAGCATAGGTGACATGGTCTCCCAGGACCACAAACTTTCCTTTCAGAGAGACTTCATTCTCATGTATCATTGAATTATTACTGTCATGGAGGAACACCCAGAGGCAAGGAAAAGAGCGTGGCAGGTGTCAGGCAGATGTACACAGCAGTAAGTTGTCTATCCTGGAGTATTTATAATTGAAGCAGACAAATAACACACAAAGGGCAGAGGGAAATGTGAAGCAAGCAGTCTCGTACATAGGCACATGTAGCTGTAGGAGGCTTGGCCCAAAGACATGCTTCTTATTCCATGAGAGATCTCAAGATTTGGTGTTTCCTAACCAAGGTAAATGAAAACATGAAACTGAACGCTTGCGAGCAAATAAAGATGGGAAAAAAATAACCAACTCCGTTTGGGACCAATAGTTTCCATACAACATTTGGTAATATTTTATTTTAATTGGTCTTTTTCCTTTCTGTAGATTCACCAGAATCTTAAACTCCAAATATTTTGCTTTAAATAATTTCAAAAAAGTAATTTCAAAAAGTAATTTCAAAAAGTAATTTCAAAAAAAATTTCCCCTCAAAAATTTTGTTTTAGGATATTTGACAGCAACTGTGTTATTCTGTGAACAGCAAATTCTTGAACACGAACTGTGTTCTGGTGACAACTGTTTTGTCAAAAGACTACTAAGCAGCTCTGTTGTTTCCAAGGCTTTTCTTGTCTGCAAACATTAACTAAATGTTGCAGCTTCCATGAGCTGTAGTACTCATCCTACGTAACCATTCTGGGAAGAGATTTGATGGAGCAAAAAGTTCAGTATAGGTATTGGAGTCTAGTCCAGTGTGGAACTTAAAAGAACAGATCACATCTTTATCAGAATGGGTAGATTGAAATCCAGTTCCTGTTCCAACCCCTGTGTCACCTGTCTTTTCTGTCTTTCGTCCCAAACTGAAGGGTGGTTGCCAACACCATGGGATCCTGCTCCACCACTGGGAATACCAGGTGCTCCAATCCCATGATAGCAATAAAATGGTGATACTTTCAATGTGAAGAGCTTCGTGTTTTGGAGGTGAAGAGCAGCCACCCATTTGAGAATTGGCCATTTCTTCTCCACAGGGAAGACCATTTTTTCCATTAATGATTCCAGATCAGCTATATGGGCTCACAGATCTGTCTGAGCTGTTTATTGTATCTTCACCAGACTTGTGAGGGAACTTCCATGCTCAACTTTGTCAAGGCCAGGTACGGTATCTTTGGGATGCTAGTACCTTTGTTCTGCCCCAGGAGAGGTGTTTGGACCAAATACATTTTCTAAGCTTCATCAGACCTACTGCCAAGAGAGGTCTCCATATGAGTGCTGTGATTTGAAAACTGACTTTTGTCTTTGGTTTGGTGGGATTTTGTCTACCACATTGGATTCCATCAGCACATAACATCACTGCACGATACAAGAAATTTTTCTAAGACCAGCTATGTCACATCAGTCAGAATTCCTCACCTGCATTTACTTTTAGAGGAGAGTAGGTTTAATACTGTGGCATTGCGTGGTTTGGTCTAAAATTAGTTTGTCTCAGCCACAGAGAATTTGTCAAACTGCCTGCCACTGGGCGCTGCTGACTCTCTGAGTACAGGTAGTCTTGATTCAGTGAGCTCCTTACAGTCTTGACTTTCATAGGTGTTATGTCAAGCACGAAAAATGTTTTCTGTGCTTCCACCACAGCCAACCATAGAAAATTAATTGTCAGAATAAGAGTCTAAATTTCCTTCATTAGTTTCCTCACCCTCTTATCTTTCCATCTCATTTACCTAAAATATTTCTTTGATGTAGAGCTGGAAAAAACTGAGATATTCAGCCAATGGTTTAGACGATGGCTAATAAAGAAAATATAAAAAGTGTACTGTTACAATAACTGTCGATAACATAAATTACAATCTTCTTAGTCATCTTCCTTCGGCCAGTCTGGAATCCAGGCAGAGCTTCCAGTGAGACCTTGATGCTGATGTGTGTCTGAGAGGTAGCCATGGGAAGGGGTGGGTGACTGGTCTATGTGGCAGCAGGAGTGGGGCTTCTTGCCCTCCACCGAGACCCACAGCTGTACCCCATGGATGGGTGCTGCTTCATCCTGCCCTCCACACTCCCTCCACGTCAGGCACCAGCCGTAGTGGGTGTCTGGGAGACAGCCTGGAGAAATGCCACTCAAATGAAAATAAATCTACATTGCAAGAATTGCCTGCATTGTAAACTCAAAAAAAAAACCATCAGTGTCAAAAAAAAAAAAAGGAAAAAGAAAAAGTAAAAGGCAAGAAACAACCCCGTTCCTACACAAACGCATTGCTGGATGCAAACAGCTGAACGTTAGTCAACCCTTGACTGCACAAAGAGAGACTGGTTGTAAACAAAACGGAGAGAGCCGAGACGGAGCCTTCTAACGAAGGCTATTGAAGTTTGTGCTCCCTGTAACTTGAAAGCCGCAAATGCTGAAAGAGCCATCTGTATTAAACCGTGGCTGGGATCATGTTCATTAGCTGGTTGGCTGTAAATATAGCCTCCCCCCAACACAAAAGGTAATGCATGTCAGCTCAAACCATCACCAGCAGGTTTGTGTAAATATTTACTGGACTGTTCAGACTGCTGTAATTTGAGGCTGTTGATGTCTCACAAACAAGTTAGAAAATGAGCTGGCAAGTTCCCGAAAACAGTGTCAAAAGGCAGCTCCGGTACAGTAAAGGGAATGTGAGCTTTGTGCTGTTTTCTCCGAGGGCTGCAGTTCCTCCTGCCTGGCTAGCTTTTGGCCTCCTTACAGTCAAAACTCAGATTTAAAGGTTTCTCACCTTTTATACATTATTTTTTCTTTAGACTCTAGGATAATGTTTCTTGGGAGTTTCAGATGTTGGGATGAGGATGAGAATTTTGCTTCAGTTGATTAATTTTTTATTCCTTCTTTCATAAAAATACATAAGGGCATAAAGCTACCTGTAAGAGGGCTGCTGGAGCACAGATGGTCCACCCACCTGCCTGAAACTGCCAGTCCTATCCCTTGTGCATCATGGAGACATGTTGGGCTAATCTCCATGTAGCTGAACAACCAGTGCATTGCTCTCTTGGACTTAGGATGTCTGCACCAGGTATCCAAGTCTATTGGAGAGTCCAGAGAAAACTTCCTGAATATGGTGTGTGATGTCTCTGCTAGTCCCAAGGCTGGGAGAGCAGAGAGCCACGGCCTGCACATGCTCCAGAATGGTAGGGGTTGGAAGGGACCTCTGGAGATCATCTAGTCCAACCCCCCTGC
>VZSC01000024.1:188837-251721 GCA_013398225.1 Steatornis caripensis | reverse complement strand
CAATAACATCTGCCAGCTCCCTCAGCACTTGTGGGTGCATCCCGTCAGGGCCCACGGACTTGTGGGTGTCCAGTTTGCCTAAGTGGTCTTTGACCCAATCCTTTTTGACCACGGGGAAGTCTTCATTTCTCCAGGCTTTCTCTCTTACATCCAGGGACTGGGAAACCTGAGAGCTGGCCTTAGCGGTGAAGACTGAAGCAAAGAAGGCATTCAGTAATTCCGCCTTCTCTGCATCCTCTGTCACCAGGGTGCCCTCCTTGTTCAGCAGTGGACCCACATCGTCTGTAGTCTTCCTTTTGCTACCAATGTACCTGTAGAAGCCCTTTCTGTTGTCCCTGACCTCCCTCACCAGCTTCAGTTACAGGTGGGCTTTAGCCTTCCTCGTTGCATCCCTGCATGCTCTAACAACATTCCTGTATTCCTCCCAAGTGGATAGTCCTTTTTTCCACATCCTGTACATTTCCTTCCTCCCTTTGAGTTTTTCTAGAAGCTCCTTGCTCGCCCATGCATGTGCGCTGTGCCTGCAGCCCTGCTCAGCCTTGGAGCCACTGGCTGGGAAACACAATGTTTCTCTCTTGGATGGAGAGTGCCATTGCCCAAATGGGCTGCAGGCATGTTCATGAGGAAGGGATTTTGCTAACTGGGATCTGTTGTCCTCACTGCTGGAAATTAGCCCTATCAAAATGAACACTTGGCATTTGGGTGGCATTTACTGACTTTAAACCACCTGGTGATGGGAATCCCTGACTGGTGCAAAACTGTGAAGGCAAGTTTTACAGAAACATTGCGGTGCTCCTTGCAGGTGCACGTGTGTGCAGCAATATGAGGCTGTGGTCTGCTGCATAGCACACCCGCATCTC
This sequence comes from Steatornis caripensis, assembly GCA_013398225.1. Classification (NCBI taxonomy): domain Eukaryota; kingdom Metazoa; phylum Chordata; class Aves; order Caprimulgiformes; family Steatornithidae; genus Steatornis; species Steatornis caripensis. The sequence continues at coordinate 250,861 of VZSC01000024.1, read as the reverse complement.
CTCCCTGGGACATGGCTGGGTACATGTGGCTACCACAGGGCACCCATGAGAGCTGCCTCCAGCTGACTGGGCTGCTGCTGTGCGTTGCCTTGCCTCCAGGAGCAGGGGAAAAGCGTGGCTGGCTGAAAGCCACTGCAACCCTCCATCCCCAGCTGTGACAAGCCCGTCTCGTGGGCCATCAGAACTGTTTCTTTTCATGCGGCAAGACACAACCGAGCAACAAAATGACTGCAGCTTCATAGCCAGGTGTATTATTGTTTTATACACCCCCTGAAATATTATGTGCTGACTGCTGCAAGGCCATCATCTCAGCTCTTCAGACAATGCAAGTCAGTGAGATTTTGTTTCCGTCAGTGGAGTGCCCCTGACTTACACAACCTCATGATTTAATCTAGGAGACTTCACATGACAGACCTCAGGGTCTGATCCTGTGATCTCAGTGTATTATAATGTGACTTTTGTGCACTAGAAGGAGCCCTCTGAGAAGCCAGCCATATAACACCCAGATTGTGAGTCATTTTGTTTGTTTAGTGACAGGGGACAAGTTTTGCAGCCTCCACACATAATTCAGTATTTCAGGTAATTTCCATCCGAGGTAGGGCTCTGTCACTCAGAAATCCCAGCTCTGCCAAATGTGTGAACAGAGGATGCCCACTCCCCGTCCCCAGCGATGGCTCTTCTGTTCAGTGTGAAAGGCACACAAATTGTACCCCAGGATTTCGGTGCTCACAGTGTGGATTTGGCCAAAACCTGTTTTTGAAGTAGCAAAAGCAGAGGTCTTAAATTCCTGCTTATCAAAAATCTTCCTCCTTGCAGAGTTAAATGAAGTGGCTGGATGCAACAGTTTCTGCTCTTTTGGTTCCTACAGGAATTGAATAATGCAGATATTATCAGCACGAGAGACTAGAACTAGTCCTATGGAAGAAGCATAAAACCCCATCTGCACTACAGCACTGTGCGAGTATGTGTTGCACTCATCTCCATCAGAGAGCATTTACGTAAATGGTAAGAACAAGTTTATGATGACAGACTATATAATGGGCACACCTGACAGCCAAGCATGATCTGGCCTGAAAGCAGAAGGAAATCCCATTGCTTAAGGAGCTGTTTCGAATGGGCTGGACAGGACCGTGGATTCTGCCCTGTGGGTCAGCTCTCTCCATGGGTAAATGCCAAGTGGAGAAGCTTGGAGAAGCTTCCTCAGACAACTCTGCTTTCCAAGACTAGAGAAATACAAATAGGAAATGTGAAGTGGGGTGAGGTGGGGTGGGGGAAGAGAAGTTGATGAATTTTTAATAATGAATTCTCAAAGTTCCATCACTCCGTCACCTGAAATAACAGTGCAGAATAACAGAATTACACCATGCTGGCTTATGCGAGAAACATAGGTGAAAGATTTCTCTGGGGTGGATCATCATTACAGTCCTTACAATTTGATATCAATAGAACGCAAAATATTCCACAGAGAAACATTATTTCCTCCTTCTAGATTGCACCATTGCACCCAAACATGCAGCAAAGCTGGGTAGAGTCACCGGGATACCTATCTATACTCGGCCTTAGCCATTGGAGCAGACAGTCTCTCCTGGAAAAGGGTTCGGCTGTGCGTGCTTCATACTTACAGAGACAGAGGCTGGAGTCCTCTAATTTGTGTGATACAGAGCAATGATGTCTCTCTTCTTTTCTAGACTATGTGTCTTTCCACAGCCTCTGAAATTTACTTCTGCTCCAGGATGCCAGGTCCAGCAAGGAGTTGGATTTGACTGGCATTTGATTTTTTAGTCATCCACCTCTGGCTGCATTGCTGTTTTTAAAGGCATGATTCAGCTGAAAAGTTTGCTAGCATGCTGGTGTCTTTTGTCCAACCAGCTACCTTCATTCCTTATGCCAAAAGAAGGTCCTGTTGCTTTGTGTTTTTCTTCAGGGGATTGGAGAGGTTGTCTACAAGCCTGATTTTTAGAGCTATTTTCTGTCCCACCCTTCTTCAGCTCTTGCATTCATCAATGTGTCCAAAGGAAAGGGTGTGAAGACACTGTTCTGTGGTACGTCTCACATCATTGCAAAAATCTGGGACCACAGCAGGAACAGTGGTCTTTGTGGCTCCTCCAAAGCAACCTCTGCTCGTTGTCAGCTGTCATGCTCCAGTTCAGAAGCAAGAATGAGAAAGTGGATGCATAGGCATTCAGAAGAAAAACAAGTGCAGGGAGTGGCTTTTAAAAATGCTTGAGAAAGCATGAAACAAATAGGAGAGATGGAACAAATTAACCACTTAGTCCATATTCCTGCTCATGCAGCCTCAGTCTTTGATTGCACCTTCTCTAGTGTTATATTAAAACCGTTCTCAAACAATACAAAGCACAGTTCTTCCGCTGTGCTTGCATTCCGACCTCTACCACAAAGCAGTGACGTGTGTGAGTGGAGCGCCTTGGATGCTCCTGGATGCAGGCTCTCTGCTGATGACTGTTGCTCCCCAGCGAGGATCAGAGCTGGAAAATGTACCGACAGGTAAGGGCGGAAGAGAGGCAGATTGATGTCTTCTGCCCATTAGGCAGGTGGTGCAACTGTGTGACTACAAATTTGCCAACAAGCAGGGCAGGGAACAGGGCTCATGGCTCACATGATGCCTGCTGGGTGGAGAGTCTGCCAAAGATGCAGATTTTTGGCTGGGCTTCATGTCTGTTGAGGGCAGGCATTGGGATTTGACACTCTGAGTTTGTGTATCTATCTCCTGTGCTAACACTCAGCACTGTAGTTTGCAAGGGATACTAATCTACAGGGGCCTACTACACAGATGTCGTGAAAAGCCACGTTTGTTTTGCCCAGGAAACCGTTTGTTTTACTCTTAGAAGATAGGTTGCCATGCAACAACTCCTAATGTATTGGAAAATAAAACATCTCATGATGTTTTATTTATGGAACAGGTTGCTCAGAGAGGTTGTAGATGCCCCATCCCTGGAAACATTCCAGATCAGGTTGAACTGGGTCCTGAGCAACCCGATCTAGTTGAAGATGTCCCTCCCTGCTCGCTGCAGGGGAGTTGGACTAGATGACCTTTAAAGGTCCCTTCCAATCCAAATCATTCTATGAATCTATGATCCAATGCTTCCATGATTAATACCCAGTCCAGGACACCATTAGGGTGGGTCATAATAAACCATCTGCACTAAGTGCAGTAAAGTTCTGGGTTGATTTACCCAGCGGAGAAGAAATATTACTGCTTCATGCTTAAAACAGTCCTCTGGGAAAAGACTCAATGAAAATGATATGTTGAGATTTTCTAGCTTGCAAATCTTACACAAACACCAATGATGTGCTCTTAGTTTACAAGCTAAAGGAATGTACCTTTCCTTGCACAATTAGTCCACTGCCCATGACTGTAGCTTGTAGGTGCTGAGCTAATACAGTTACTAAAGAGTAAGTTGCTAAAAGGAGAATTTCTCTGCCCATAAACCCTCATGCCATGGTGTGAAGCAGACATTGGGACGCCTGCCGCCTCACACAGCACAGCCAGCAGTGCAAGAGCCCTCGCTGGCCATGCTTCCCGCTTGCATGCAATGCAGCAGAGGCAGCAGCAGCTCAGGTCTGCATGCTACTGTTTCTGAGGGCATTGGCCGTGCTGCACTGGTGGGAGCACCGTATCAGCTGTGGGTCCTCTGCTGGGGGCAGTAGATACAAACAGAAGTCCTGGCCTGACTCCATGAGGTGTAGGAACTAGAAGAAAATGCAATTTTAATTCTCAAAAACACACAAACAATACACAGAGAACTAGTTCAGAAAATATGGAACGGCATAGGGTCATTTTTGGAGTCAACTTTTCCTGTCCTGCACTTTCCCTGTAGCAGTAATTAAACTCTGTGGAGTGTGAGATGCTACCAAGCCAGAGGAGCATTGTTCCCAAGTGTAGCTTATGCTCCTATATATTATTACACATGGTGCAGAATGCAAGTGCCTCAAACAGAAAACATTTCCACTTCAAATAGGTAAACACTTTGCTGTTGTTAAGCTAACAGGAAGGCAGGTTTGAAACTACTAAATCATTTCTCTGACAATCGTACTGAATAGGCCCCTCATGCCGACGGGGTCGTAAATAAAGTTCTTTTTCCAGCAAGTTAGCACCTGGAGGAGGCTTTCCCAGATAGCATCTCTGCCCATGTATTGTGGAATCAGACTGGGATGGTAGTAAGACACATACGGTTTAGCTCTCAACTGCCAACCTTATGTTTATTACCTCCAGGTATTTTCTGGCACAGAAGAAGTGAGCAGATAAAAAGCAAGGAAGTATGGGAAAATGAGGGAAGAACGGCGGTAGTTTTTTAATAATTTGAGCTGTACATGCACAATGTAAACTGATCAGGAAACCAACCCAAATGTAAGCAGCACCCAGATGTGAGCTTTCAGTTGCCAGCACTCTGAGTTGCTTGAGTTAAAAGCACCACGGCACCTAGATCACAGGCCAAAAATCAGAGTTTCCTCTGGAAAAGAACCTTGTCCTATTTCAGAACCGAAAGCAAAAGCACTGAAATTTCCCATCAATGCAAAATTCTAGAGGGAAAAAAAACCCAAAACCATTCTGATAACAACATTTAGAAAATTAGGTACTGAGCTTAGTCCCTGGGGTATGACACCATATGACACCTGTTGGGCCAGGCTCAAAAAGCTGTCTGCTTTCTGCAGGATGGTTCCGCAAAATCTCCCTGCTCTGCAGAGCATTTTGCTTTCAGGGAAGTGACATTTCCTAGCATCAAAGCATCCTCCAAGAGACTTCCCAGATAGCTCAAAAGTGGGCACCCAAGGAATAGGTGCTATCAGCTCCAGGGAGCAAAGCTCAGATTTCAAATCAGTTCAGAAATTCACAGTCCATTTTGCAAGAGACACTCCTAGGAAAGGGAGGGAGGCAGTGAGGTGATTATCTGAGTTTGGATCGTAGTGACAGGCAGCTTGTGTGGTTATAAAAAGCAGTGGCAGGCTCACCCTGCGTAGATGGATGACCAAATCAATCTCCCAGTTTCTGATAGATGTCGCTCTACAAAACAAGGCAGAGAAGTCCTATCAGGGTTGTTGTACCTCTCAGCCTCTCCAACATTTCCTTGGTGATTATCATGTTCAAACTGCCCTTTAGCTTCCAGCGCAATCTATTTAACTCTATTTTTTTTTTCTGGTCTGTGTTCACAGAGGAAAATAAAAGCTGCGGTGGACTTTGTGAGCAAGTATCTCACCTCTGTGCTGCACTGTATTGGCTGTATGGTCAGGGTGCCTCCCGAGCTGGGACCTTCCCTGTTAAGCTTTCTTGGGTGCTCACTTTGGATCCCCACATGTACATGGGTGCTGTGGTCCTCAGCGTATTGGCCGTCGGACAGGGCTCGTGCTCCCGTACACACTGGTCTCCACTGTGATGTCCTATCGAATGGCATTGGCAAGGTTGAAAGGGACATTTCAGTAGACGGCCACCTGCCATAGGAGTGGGGTTGCAGGGTTATGTGCTCACTTCTCCCATCAGCTCGGCTGGCTGGCTCCCCTGCAGAGCATCTGGGCAGCAGGAGATGCTTTCCGGAAAGTGTTGAACTGTGCTAAACCCTCTGACATCAACCCCACACAAGACAAACCGCTGGGGATTTCCCTTCCTGGGCTCATGCGGCACTTTGGGATACAGCTACCTGATAGGAACCTTGCTTGGGGGTTTGTGCACTGGGTGGGTGGTGGTTGGGTGGCTTCCCTGGGTGACCCTGCTGTGCAGTTGGATGGAGGAACAACAACCCATCTCCTGGAGACTTTGCTGAGCTAATGCAGGCTTCACCCATGCCCCACCAGCTGACACACAGGAGGCTGAAGGTGGTACATGCTGCTGGTCGGAGGTGGTACATGCTGCCTGTGTGCTCAAATTCAGCCTGGACATAAATGTTTGCTGTTCTGTGGCAGGATGCCACAGAATAAGGTCCCCACTATGACTGTGTTTCCAGGTAGCCTTTTCTTCTTGTTCTGGAGAGAGTGAGAGGTGGTTGAGCCACCCCGTTTTGACAGCCAGGTCCGTGGTGGGTGCACAGCAAGACATCTTCACTATGTGCCATCTCAGGGCAGCTAGCCCAGGGCCACCATTGCCCTCTGTTGGCAAAATCCTGAGATCTCCCCGCTTGCTGCCTGCTTCATGATCCCGTAGAGCATGCATGTCCCACCTCTGGGCACTGGGGTCAGCTCTTGCTACATCAGTCCTCCTTTCTACCCTTCCCAAAGTTCAGACCTTCTGGGCACCCAGAGGAATATAAAAGTATTTGCTGATGAAAATCACAATGAATCTTCCTTTTCAAAATGCTGTACTTTCCTTTCTGGTTTCAGAAAGAAGACTTTACCTCTCTGCCAAATCCTACACACCTGTGTTTTCTGACTGATTTAGGGGGATGTGTTTGTTTGTCCATCCATCAGTAGACAGCAAACACAATCCTTTGTGCAGTTGTGCATCTCAGCAAGGGAAAACTCTTTTTATATAATCAGAGAGCCTTTCTCTGTCCTACTGTCTCCTTTCTTCCTGTCTCACATCAGCTTCAATCCATCAGCTTTTGTTGACAGCATCCCTCACCGGGGTCATCCAAAGAGGGAAGATGGGAGAGAAAAAGTATTGTCTGTCATAGCTGCTGACAGAGACCACAGCAAGATAAAACTCCCAAATTTCTTTTGCCCAGTTAAAAGCAAGGACTGAAACAAAGAACTCTGTGCAAAAAGAATTTTTGATCCTCGGTTCACCCAGTTCCTCACAACTTGTGCTGGTGGTATGTCTACGCTACACCATCATGCGGTGTAGCTGACAAGTGGATTTAAACAGAGGCTACTTCATGTACCCATTACATACATCCTACTCTGGCACATGGGACATTCCGGTGGCCAAACTGTAGACTGTCAGCCACCAGGACAGGATACCATCCTAGCTACCATGTCATCAGTTATAGTAATAGTGGCAACTGTCAATAATTGTCTTTTTATGACAATGGAAGAGGAAGAACATCACCAGCAGGTTGAGGGAGGTGGTTCTGCCCCCCTAGTCCGCTCTTGTGAGACTCCACCTGGAGTGCTGCGTTCAGCTCTGGGGCCCCCAACATAAGAAGGACATGGACCTGTTGGAGCGAGTCCAGAGGAGGGCCACGAAGATGATCAGTGGGGCTGGAGCACCTCTGCTGTGAGGACAGGCTGAGAGAGTTGGGGTTGTTCAGCCTGGAGAAGAGAAGGCTCCCAGGAGACCTTATTGGAGCCTTTCAATATTTAAAGGGCACTTACAAGAAAGACGGGGATAGACTTTTTAGCAGGGCCTGTTGCAATAGGACAAGGGGTAATGGTTTTAAACTAAAAGAGGGTAGATTTAGACTAGATATAAGGGAAAAATCTTTTACTATGTGGGACGTGAAACACTGGAACAGGTTGCCCTGAGAGGTTGTAGAAGCCCCATCCCTGGAAACATTCAAGATCAGGTTGGACAGGGCTCTAAGTAACCTGATCTGGTTGAAGATGTCCCTGCTCACTGCAGAGGGGCTGGACTAGATGACTTTTAATGGTCCCTTCCAACCCAAACTATTCTATGATCTCAGCAATATATATAAATACCTGATGAAGGTAGTAAAGAAGATGGATCCATTTTCTCATTGGTGTTCAGTGACAGCACCAGAGGCAATGTGCACAGACTGAATCACTGGAGGCCCTGTCTGAACATCAGGAAACATTTTTTTACTGTGAGGGTGACTGAGCACTGACATGGGTTGCCCAGACTGCTTGTGAATTCTCCAGGCTTAGACATACTCAAAACCTGACTGGGCAGTCCTGGGCGACCTGCCCTAGCTGCCACTGCTAGAGCATGGGTGTTAGACAAGATGATCTCCAGAGACCCCTTCCCATCTCTACCACTTTCAGAGAAGTGACATTTCCTGGCATCAGAGCATCCATGCTAGTTTTAACTGAGGTCTCGTGTGTCTAAACAATCCAATGTTTGTGAGAAATATTTTCCCATGTACAGGAGAACAGGTGTCAGACTTACCAGAAAAAATAAAAGACCTTTTTAATAGACTCAGTATGATTTTCATGTAGTTACATGTCATTGTACTGAAGGATGGCTCTGAAGTTTACCCCTTTTGTGGGGTTTATAGAGGTGTTACTGGGACAAGGTTTTTAACCACAATGCATAAAAGACTTTGAGATCAGACTGACGTCTTTTACTTCCATGTGACTCATCCAGAAAAACTTGTCGTTAAGTATTTTGATCTAGAATTAGCAAATATCAAGAAAGTTTATGTAAGATAACAACTGTCATTTCTGTAGTCACTCCTGTGTAACTTCAAAATAATTATTGCGGTATGACTGTCTTGTGCTGCAGTACAGGAGAAATACGGAAGATCTTGTACTTTGCTTCCAGCTGCTCTGAAACCACAGTATTGTGTACTCTCTTACTGGGAGAGCGCCCTGGAAAGCCTGTCCGTTAAAAAGTGAGAGGAGGTCTCTCAAGTCTTTTCTTCTTGAATGAACACTAGAGTCACAGAGTCAACTGCAGTGCTGGGAAAGGTCTTGCTTTGCCTCCAGCTGAGCTTCCCTGGCTTGAGCTGATGCAGTCTGGGTCTTTGGGTCTTGTACCTGCTAAGACTGCAGAAATCTCTGCTAGGAATTAAACTGCTGCTTTGCTAAAAGGTGACGAAATTTGGGCAGTGCTTTTACGGGGATTACCGATGAATTACTTTCCTCTCCACCCCCTGTCTCTAGATCTGAAATCTCTGTAAGCTTTTCAAATGGAAGATTGTCCTTTTTTTCCCCCTAACATGAACAAAACAATATTCCCAGTTTCCTTCTCAGAAACTGGTGAGTTGGTCTAAAATGTATTGAACAGAAAAGTAAATATTCTTTTCAAGATAAGCCATACATACAGAATATACAAAGGATTTAGCCCAGATTCTTAAACCTAGGTGAAGTTAAGATCAGATGGATGAAAGATTTGATGTGAGATGTGGAGAGGAATCTCAACAGTAAATTAGGCTGTGAACAAAGTGAGTTTGAGAGTAATGTACAGTTAGGCAAGAGTTAGGAGTGCCAAGTACGTCTCACACTATTAAAAGGTGCTTTTTTTCTGGGTAGAAAATAACTAAGAAATGCCATATACTAATTACTCCTTGTTCTTCAGCAAGTGCTGACACTGAGCTATGGCAACACATCAGATGAACAGGAGGCCTAAGCCTCCAAAGCCATTGCACTCCCCCAAACACACTAACAGCCCAGCTCAGAGCTCTGCAAAGCCAGGCAATGACACAAGCTTGATATGATAATAGAATCTGGCAACCATTGTAGGGGAGGCAACAGCATGTGCATGTCATTTGCTGAGAGACTACCTTTGATCATGGCATCATGTGCTCATGCCACAGGCCTGCTGCTGTAGCGACCTGGGCAGAAAATAATATATTCTCCATGGCTGGGATCTGGTGAAACTTTCACTGCACCATGAGCAAGTGGGTCCTGCCCCATGTCTCCAGTTTGAGGATATTATTGTTCCAGCAGCACACTGGGATATACCTTGAGATTTAGTTGTAGCTGGAGCCATTCAGCACATTTGCACCACGGTGGGAAGAGTTTAGTAGCTCCATGTGAGGTCAATGGGACTAGCACATGCTCAGTTCATCCCCAGTATGTATAATGTGTGTGGGATGATGAGAGAAAATGGCTGAAATGAATGTAGAGATTGGTCCTCTCAGCTAGGAAGCTGCAGCCAGTGCAGCGTATGAAGGCTGGATGAAGCTCTTCATTCACTGTTTAAGGAAAGGCATCTCATGCACCTGAAATGTATTCAGAACTGCAAGGTAAAGCATGTTAAGCCATATGATATTTTATCCTTGCTGCTTATTTAGCAGCAAGCGCAATTTTTGACAGAGTGAATTATAAAAAATTTTGCCAGCATGGAGTAAGGAAAGACAGGCAAGAAGAGATATGAAATATGTCCTGTGTTTGTTTGTTCCTTAATTACCCTGATGTGCAGGCAGTCAGAAAAGCCGGCTATGGTAACATACTTGAGAGAATTATTTCAAACAGATGCTAACAAGAAAGTATCTCAGGTAACTTTTTTGTGGGGGAAAAACTAGGAAGGAAAGAAAAGATTCTTTCACTGTTAATCTGTGGGTTTTATACTTTGACAGCGTCTAGCCATCAGTTTCAGGCAAGAACATAAGCAGAATTGTAGATGTATGCAAAAATCAACTTATTTTCCCCTAAGTGCATAATTATCGCTATCAAAACATAATGCAGCTGACTGTTTTGCTCAAGGTCTCCTATTTCAGAATCTCGCACTCAGGCAGAGATTATGTTCACTTTTGGAACTGTCCTTATCCTTCCCTGTCCTACTTAGAAAAATGGTCCTGAAGGGTTACAGTGAGATTGAAATCATATCACTCTTGCCAAAAAAGCCCCACCATGGCCTATAGCAGAATGCCTTGTTGGTATCCCTAACTCTTGAGCCACCATCAGATGACATCTTGAAAGCCCAAGAGTTTTTCTACTCTTATCACTCTTATGACTAGTTTGGTTTCATAAGCTCCATGGCCAAGACATCCAGGAGACTAGGCCCTGAGGGCATCATGGGGCATTCTCAGCTCCCATTAAGCACACATTGCCCATGAGAAGACAGCTTTGCCATTTTCCTTGCAAATCTCTTTCCTAGGGAGGGATTTCTAGGCTGCAAATAAAAGGTGCAATGGGAAAGACGTAACTTTTCTCACATAACAGTGGGGAACAGAGCAGATAGAAGCAGTGTACATAGAGAGGAGCCTAAGGACAACAACAGGTAAATGAGATATTGCTAAGACACTGGAAGCAACAATAGAAAAAAATGGGGTGAGACTCTAGCATACCAGCTCTTTTGAAGTAATAAGAATGGGGAACAGGTATGGTCTGTGGAGTAGAGGCTATAGCACAGAACGGGATGTAGAGAAAAGGGCTGGAATGCCTCGGTGTGAGAAAAAGCAGCAGGCTCTTCTCCATAGCTGACTATCCCCAGCTGCCAAAAAATTTTCATTTCAATCATTTTTATGATTACATGTGCCCTGGATTTACTTTTAAAGCCACACTGGGTTTTGACATGTTGAAACATACCGGAGTTTCCCTTCTGCAAAATTTTTAGAGGGAGAGGTTAATATGGCTCAGTGCCACAATTCATTGGTCTCCCAGTGTGATCCGACACAGCGTTGCTCAGCAAGAAAATGTAGCCCTTTCATGAGCATTGGCTGTCGCTGTATTGCTGCTGTGTTGGAATTAGATACTAGACTATGTCAAAGAACAATTTTGCATGCAAAGATTGTTCTTAGGATCTGCCATTGCAGGGCTTGGATCTTCCTTAGGATCTGCCATTGCAGGGCTTGGAGCTTCTCGTGGGAGTTTGGAAGGATGAGCATTCTGTGTGATTGACCCTGGAGCTCCTAAACAAGTTCATCTAGAGAGCATCAGATACATCATAGCCTATAGAAAGTAATAGTGCTGAGTTACTAAAAAGTTGCTGGCACCCATTGGGCAAAACTAATTCACTCTGACAATATTATTTTGTTTGGAAAACATATCAAAGCAATCTGAACATCAGGAGTCATACACAATTCTTCAAACTCCTTTCAAAATCTCCTAGGGCAACTCAGGATTTATTCAGCTAAGAATAAGTATGGAAGAACAGCGTTTGAGGTAAAAAGTACAGGCTGTTTGCATTTGCTTTGCCAATATGTGACAGTGGGGAGATCCTGTGCAGATAAATTGATTTGTGCAACAGAGTTTGCAAACAGGGTGCAAGTTTGACATTTTAATGAGATTAATGAAAACAAAAGAGTGATGTAATAGGGAGTGCCAAGGAACTCTCTGATCTGGAGGTGATAGATGCTGTGTAGCTGAGGAGTGATATCCAGGTGGATTGGCAGCTCTGCCTAAAAACACAAACAAGTCTTTCAGGTTCCCCAAAGCCATGCCTGCACTGCCCTGTGAGGTCGCTTCTGAGGGTACACCAGAGGTCCCGATGAGGGCAGAAGACCCCTGACTGTTCCTGCTCTGAGACACCATAGGAAACTTCTGCCATGCCTATGCTGCACAAATACTGCTCCTCCATGCATGACATACAACCACTGCTTCTTGCTGCCCAGCAAGGCTTTCTTGTCTGCCTTCGACCTCGCCTATGGTCCCATGATGCCCCTCCACCTCAGGGCTGTGCCTGCCTGCTGCTGCCACCCACCAGCACAGGTACTACAGGGGGGTGGCAGGGGACTGGATGAGGAGCACCATCTCCTAGGTGGGGTCGATATATATAGGATAACACCTGAGCTTCTCCTGAGGATGAAGTACACTTCTAGAGACTGGGCCCACCTCTAGAGATGTGTGTTTCAAAGAGCCAAACTTACGAGGAAAGGACAATGAAGAAAAAGTGTTTTCTCTCTTTGCCTCTCTAGGAAGGCAGCTGGAGGAACAGCGAATCTAAGGGCTCCTGAGATACGAGAGTTTGAGGGGAAACAGTAAATAACTGTGATGCTGAAAATTAGTCTGGTTAAGAACAGGATTGGGAAAGGCCAGTCCTGACCTACTGTTTCTCATCTTATTAGTGATAGAGCTCTTTTCTCTATATTTTTCTTTTTATCCATCTCTACAGGTCAATGTCTTGATGAGCTCTTTCTGAGGTCAGCTAAGAAGCAATGTGAGATGCAGTTCAAGGCAAGTAGCAAATGCCTGTTTTTAGAAAAGTGCCTTTCTACCAGGAGATTAACCATGCTGCTGTCCTGTCAGCAACAGGAACAGTCTGGTCCCAAACAAAGGCTTTTAGGCTTTTCTCTGCATGTGGGTCCTTTAGGGCTACTGGTGGTGGGAGCCCACCACCAAGAGCCCTGTGAGAGCTACACAGTGTAGGGCAGTCAAGGGACTGAGCCATTAGGATGCTTCTGGTGGTGGTTGATTACCGGGGACAATTTCCTTGTCTTCTCAGTCCCTGTTGCTGCATATTCAGACAAAATACATGCTCATGTAAGAGTTAACAGGTGCTGCAGTCCTGAGACTGCAAATTCTGATAGCTGTAAGGCCCCACTGTAGGATGGAGATATGCTGTTGACATGGGTGGATTAGAAAGAAGAAAAACTGAGAGCTGTTTCAAGAGCTGAATAGTCTTCCTTATTTTTTCTTTTTTTTTCTTTAATAGGCCTTTCAGTAGCAAAGGCAACCCCCAGCATCTCATTGTCTCAGGCATCATTCAAATACATATTAAAATGTTGCTTCGTTCCAAAGAATTTGCAGTCTAAGTAGGGCAGACAAAGCAATGCAGGAAAGAAGACTACATCTATACAAGCAAATAAAATAGGAGAGGGCCTATTCTGTGGCCCTTCAGGCCAGTCATGGTGTGATTTGTGTCCACATGGCTAAACACTCCCCTGTGGTGACTGGGAAAGGGGGAACTCCATCCAAGCTGCCTGCTGGGGCAGTCCCTGGCACATGCTGTCCTCTGAAGCGTGCATTGACATTGTCTGGGGGAAATCAAATCGGTATGGGCCAAAGCCATGTGAGAGAGTGTGTTAACAATTAAACAGTGTAGACAATTGTGGGCCAGTACTTGAGTTCTTGCCCTGGCCTTGTTTTAATTACCATTTGCATGGACCAATTTTTGCCCCAAAATTGTGGGAAGCCCATGACAAAGCCTGAAATCCAACCTATATCTGCTGAGTCTTCCTCTGGTGCCTCATACATCATTCCTTTCCTCTCACTCATTAACTTTTCATATTCTTTCTGTGCTGCACTAGTGTTTGGAAACAAGTCCTGCTGAGGATGTTGGTCTGACATGGTCACTAGCATGGAAAGCAATACCCCAGTGGAAGTAGGTTATAGGACCAACAAGTTGTTTAATTTGGCAGCCAGTTTTACCATCTCAGGAAAAGGGGAGATATCTTTATGGAGTAAGACAGCATGTCAAGGGAATGTGTTCTTTGACCTCTGATTTCAGGCATTCATACAAACTCTCTTTGGCCCTCAGCTTGGGTATAACTGCACGTCTTGTATTTCCAGACCATCTAGGGCTACGGTTTAAAAATTAAGTTTGAAATTATTTGTCTGTAAACTGAAAATTTGTCCCCAATAAGTGTAGCTGAGATTGTGTTTGGTTTTAGCATCGTCTCTCAAGTAAGCACAAAGAGCATACACTGTCCTCCACCCATCAAGCAAATTATATAGTCCAGATATCAATGTCAAAGTATATAGGAAATACAATGATGCAGAAAGACTGAATAGCTGAATGTCAAAGAGTGAAGCAGAAGAAAGACCAGTTACAGAGTCAAATCTTTAGCCTCCAATTTTCATTTGCAGATATTAAAGGAGGAATTATCTGAAACAAAAAAATCCAAAAACCTTTCGTCTTAAGAAAATTGCCATGGGAAGAAAATGCCATGGGATATTTCTTGGTGCCAGACCAGGCTTGGGTGTGCAGCTCTTTGCCCCCCCCCCCCGAGGGAGTGGCAGGTCACAGTAATTCAGAAGTTCAAGGCACCCTAGTCCAGAAGGCAACAGCATCATCATCAGGTTTCTTACCATGCAGGGCACATCTGGAAATGTTGCCTTTGGAGAGAGCCATGCATTCTCCTTGCAGTCTATGAGACTTCAAGGCAAGATTGGGAAAGTGACTGTGGAAGTTTTGAGGTAACTCATAGAGGGAGCAATCTTTTTAATTTCCTGCAAACATGGGTTGTGACTCTTCGGTGCTTTGGGCAGGATGTAAAGTGGAGCAGAAAAGGATTGCTATCCCCTTCCCCTGTTACATGTGTGTGCAGTGATCACTGAATGATGATTCTTGACTGTTCCCTGAAAGGTCAATAGGGAGGTGCTCATTCACAGGTGATGGGGCATTAACAGTTATGCGACTTCTCAAGCCTTCTGATCCATGAAATCTGTATTCTACTCAAGAAACTGAAATAGAAGCACTAGTTACTACTAAACCAAGCCATTTATTACATTACATTTAATATAGTTTCTGCAATATTTATACAAGTTCTAAACAGCAGTACGACAGGATGCAGGAATGAGGGACGAAGCAAATTACAAGACTTGTCTAAGGACATATGTGAAATCTGTTCTTGAAGCAGTCGCTAAGGATTGTCCCACACCCTGTCCAGCATCCATATCCCACAGAGAATGAGTTACCTTCTACTGGCTTTCTGTGTCAGCAGAGAAGGCATTTGTAGACCTTTGTAGCCAGTGCTAAAAATTATCCTGCAACATCCAAGTGCAAGAATAGGACAACCTGGTGCTAGGGGAGTGAGAGAGGACCCTGGGAATTAATTTGTTAAAGCAGAAAGGCTCCCCCTTGTGAAATGCAGTGATAAGACCTCTTTGGTCTCCTCAGCAAATAGATATTAAACATTCTCACCTGTTTGCTGGATAAGTGCATAAAGTACCAACACACAATGAGTAATTGCTTCCAGCCCTGGAAGCTGCATTTTCTAAACTTGGTAAGCTCATTTGTTTCCAAAACCAACCATATTATCTTAATTTGCTTCTAGTTCATTCATTATAATCTAGCTTGCTAGTTTTTGTCTTTCTGAACTGCAGAACATCAGCTCCCAGACTGCAGTCTCTAGCTAATATCTCTGTCTGCTACTCCTGCTGATGCCATTTCACTCACACAGACTTCTCCAAAACACTAATCATTTCATCAGCATTCAAGAAAGACATTAAAGAAGTGCGTGTATAATTTTTCCTCCCTTTGTCTAAGAGGTAACAGTGGGGGTTACTCAAGAGAAATTCTTAAAGTAAGGTCATTATTCAACTTCCACAGGCTGCTCTTTTCTTTCACCTGCAGGTTAATTTTCTAATGTATTTATTGTTCATAGTAGAAAGTAGCAAGCAGATTGAGAATAAGTGGGATTGTTTCTTTAGTAATTAATGAGGAGATCTAGATAATTGACTTGGAAAAGACTTTTTTCCTTTTTTTTTCTATATGGGAAATAATTTTCTCCAGGTGAGAGGTTCAATCAAGGCAAGGATGCTCAGAAGGTGTTCCATGACTGGGACCTCACGCTTGTGTTTCATGAGTGTATATTATGAAGACTATAGTTGTGTTTAGCTAATTTGTACCCTGAACCTAAGGGGTTCACACACGCACGCACGCACACATACACACACACACACCCCCCGTATGGCTGTTTTCACTAGCATCAACCCTGCATTTATACGCATATCTGCAGGGTATGTGCTACAACCACACTGCCTTTAGAGGAATGTCAAATTTACTACTGTAAAAATGGGAACACAAAAGAGTATGAGTGGTACCCGTGGTGCCGAGAGACATGACCACAGCACCCGTTGGACAAGACACCTGCCTGGTTAGATGCTGCAGGCTCTGATTCACAGCATTGTAAGGGGGCTTGGTCAGCCTGGGGCTTGGGGCTTCCACAAACAGTCTTTGTGTGGCTCTTCTCTGGCAGAGGAACCATCTCCCAAAAGCCCAGGGTGCTCAGCCTCTGGCTGAGACCGACTCAATGCCCAGGAACTGATAGGGGCAAAATCACCCTTTTTCAGGCAAGCTAAAAGCAAGGTAATCATGGACACAGCAGTAGATGTGGTGCATTCCTTATTCTGAGGTCTCACAACATGAAATCAGCACTTCGATGTCTTCCAGGGGTTTATGTTTAACGGAAAGGCTGTTCTGCTGCTCTACTAACCACTACGGACTTTGCACAGAGCTGTTTCTACAGGCAAAACATGGAAGGGGACTGGAAAGGTCTTGTAGCATGGCTCTGGGCAGGGTCTCAGTCCATTGCCTGCAACCTCAAGCAAGCCTTCTGCTAGAGAAGATTAACCATACTGACTACTCTGAGGCACTTCTGCCCCTTAGCTCTCCACGGGAGTTAGTAACAGCCCTGTGCCCCTTGCTGCATGTGATTCAGGGTGAGCTCTCTTCATGGTTTGCCCGTCCCCCTCTTCTTTTCATGGGATGCATGCCCGCTACCCTAGGGCACCAATTCACCTGTGTCCAGCTGGGCATCTGCATCCTTCAGGAATGCTGTAACAATATAATTTACAAACTGCTTGGGGGTTGTAGGCTGAGGAATTTTAAAATATTCTCTTAAACATTATACTCCATTTGTTGTCCCAGTTGTTCCCTTGTGGAGTCAAGCAAGGAGCAGTAAGAGATGAGTCTATTTTTCTTCCTCACTCCTTTTTGTATGTGGAACTAAATTAGATCTCTATGCTGTGACCGGGCTATAAAAGGGGCTCGAATGCAGGCAGGGCAGGTGATTCAAAACAAAAGGCCTTGATTGAAGTCATTACAATACACAGAACCACTAATGTTATTCTGGGCCACTCAGGGTGGTTTATGGCATTGTACAACAAGAAACAAAGATGAAACTCACTGTGCTTAGTGACTCAAGAAATTTTTTCTTCAATTTATTTTCTCTCACTCATTTAAAGAATTTATTTTAAAGGTTTGGAACGTTTCTGTGACTTTTTTCCCTAGACCATTTTCCTGTCCCCAAAGCCCCTTTTATCAAAGGTATCTTTGTAAATAACCTCTTTTTCTTTCTGTGTGCTTGGTTGTCCTGCCAAATTAGCTGTGCTACCATGGAGACATGGCATCAGCAATCCTTGTTCTTTTTCTGCAGGATTTCACTGGGCCCTTGTCTCAGGTCTTGACTGAATTAGAAAAAATAATGAGATATTGAACCAAAATGTTATACTCTTAACATTATTGGTAATGACATTGTAAGTGTTGTAACATTTCATGAAGCAATGTGTCTTAGTTTTTCTCTGAATACACGTATCTGTCAGGTTTTAGTTTATCCCACAATTCAAGCAGGATATCAATACATTTATTTAGCAAATAAGCTTGTTAGAGAGATAATAACCTATACATGTCTAAACAGGGGACAAAATAGATGAACCTTTGAGAAATGATATCTCCTATTCACTTTTCTTGTTTGGCCTCTGCGTAAAACTTGCTACAACATTTAGCATTATAATAATCAAGGCCATTTGTTTAAAAAATGGACAAACCGGTATTTCTGTCCTACCTATGGCTGGAAAAGACACTCCTGTAAGACTTGCTGCACGTACCAGATGAGATACACCCTATTATCCTGTCCATATTTCTTGTATCCTGTGGACCGGCAATCCTACAGAAGACGGGTTGTTTCGGGAGGGTAAGAAAAGGGTTATTTCTGCAGGAAAACTTCAGGCTTTGCGATTTTGTGATGGAATAAGACAACTCAAAACCTACCCCACCAAAAATTTTCCGCAAGCTCCGAGACGGAGCTTCATGGGGAGGAGTCAGATTTTCAAGCAGATTTATATAGCAGGTCTGGAGCACAGTTTTCTCAAGGTAAGTTGTTAGCTGGGAGACAGAGCAAGTACTGCGGAAGTGATTCCTGTCCACATATTACAATGAAGGTGGATGAGCTTCCTAGTCCAAAGTTACTCAGAGGTGCTTGTTAAATGGAGTTCTTTGTCCTCTGAATCCATACATCAGTGACAGGACTAATAAACAACCATGAACATCATCCTGAGAGCTGACAAGTGGTTAAGCAGCAATGGAGTTAGATAATGAGATAATTTTTTTCAGGTGTTTTCACTCCGCCCCCCCCCCTCCTGCCGAGGGAGTCTCAGGGGAATTTTTGAATGAATTAATGTGAAAAAAAGGCAGAGCTACATTTTGAAATTTCAGTTTTCCAGGAATATTTTTTGCATTGCAGTGTCAGTTTCCTGTTCCTCCTCAAAAGATGCCAGATCAATGGCTTTTTAGCAGAAATAAGCAATACAAAACAAAAGAAAAATTCCCTAGGAAACTTCACCTCTCCTCCCCTCTCTGCTGCTGACACTGTATTTGCAAAATAGGGCAATGTTCACACTGAAGTAATTGAATTTGCACAATCACTTCCCTTTATGAAGATGTCATCTCATAGTATTGACCCCTTCCACAGCAGCTGGAAATTCCCCCGATGCAGCTACCTGCACAACCCCTGCACTGCAACCCTCCCGGCTGGAGACAAGATGAATTTGTTATGCGAATCATCATTCTCATTGCTAACAAGAACAATATGAAGAGTCCAGAAGAGTAAAAGTTAAGAAAGTTTTTCTGAATTTACTTCCTTGAGCGTCCCTTAGAACATTATGAGAAAAGCTGATCTCTAGAGCAACTGTAATTGCTTGGTGATGTTCCTGAGTGGCACAGCTTACAGATGGGCCCTCCATGGACTCCTCTAGGGCATTACTTGAAATGGTGCCTGAAATGGTGCTCAAAATGCCTAAAAGAGTATTTGTCCTTGAATATCTGCCAGACTTAAATGTACTGATTGGACACTGGTGTAAAGCCTAGGTATGTTAGCCGAAGTCAGTGGTCTAATGCTCCAAGATCTACTTTGCTCTTCGTTCAGATTCTCCATGTCTCAATGGGTTCAGGATTTCCTGCTCCCTTCATGCAATCCTAATTGCAGATGACTCAAGCTTGACTTTTGGGGTTGGGCTTTTCTCCCCTCCATAGACACAGACCGAGCTCTGAGTTACTTTCAACTTTGGAGGAAGGGGATGTGTTGGTCTTTCTGCTGCTCAGTAGCAACATCTGCTGGCTATTGAGGACCAGCTGTACTGTGAAGGAAGTCTGGTTCAAGACATCTGGCTGGAGAACAGTTAGGAGAACAGGCTTTTCTACAGAGAGATCTGGAGCAACATGTTGTTGAGAGGAAACGAGGTGCTAGAAGTAATTATGGACCATGTGTCAGTTGTCCTGGGGTAAACCACTTTGGAGCACAAAGGAGCCCAAGACTGCTACAATGGATGAGATCCCTCCTCTGGCTGAGACCACAAGGAGAATAAAACATCATGTGCTCTTCACTATAACATCCTCTGGTGCGGCCAGAGCTTGCAACTGTGACAAATGTCTAAATGCAGTTTCATTACTTTTAGAGGGAAGGGCTTGTGAGGCAGAGGGGAGGCTCTGCCTATGTGTCCACAGGTTTCCAGGACTAACTCCTTCACATCCCAGCTAGACCACAGCAGGTTATTCCAGGAGAAATGGCATGTTTCACTGCCATCCTCTTGCCTGAATGGCTTTTCTTGTACTCACAACTCAGCACTGGCCCAACACATGCGGCACAACTCTCCAGACTATCACCACTACGGTTATGTCCTCCTGGCTTGAGACTCCGTGGTTTCAGGAATCCCCTGTATTTCCAAGTGGTTGCTGCCTGTGAAATGGGAAGAGAGGGAAGCATATTGTGAAGCCCTCATCTCCTTGCAGAAAAAATTGATGGAATAATCAATCACACATGGGTATCTATCTGAGACACTGTAAAATTAAACTGAGGATCCCTGCTGATAAATTACAGAACATCTAGAGGTGTTCAAGAAAAATTGAATATTAAATGCTTCATTACAACTTTCTCCTGCCCTGTGATGCTGGGTCAGAAAGCAGTGTTTCATCATGCAAAGTCGAAGTTGTTGACCGTGTTACTGTTAATAGGACGTTGTACCTGTTCCCATACTACAGGGACCAGTGGAAGAAGCAAGCGCTGCCTTTCTGAAGAAGCTGAAATAATTGTGAGTACCCTCTTTCATATATGAAAATAAGAGACACTCTCACGAGAAACAAAGGTAATGTTTTGGGGGACATTTTAAGAAATGCTATTCCACTCAGCATGGCATGCATTTGCCTTTCAAAAGTATGTTCCTACAGCTGTTGAATTTAAAATACTATTTATGTAAGCACAAATTTATTATTTAAAATGGTGATTATAATAAAAGTGAATATGTTAAAAGATATTTTTGGGGTTTAAATCAGTTCGTAGAAAACTTACTGTCTCCGGTTGAAGTTAACTTCAATATGAAACTAAACTTCAGCAATCTCAATATTTTGCAGTTTATCTTAATCTGTTTAAACCTTGTTTACATAAGGGAAATATTCTTTCTTTAGTGCATTTGAGGTAAGAATAAACACAGTAAATACCACAGGCTTATAGAAGCTGAGATAATGAGGATTTGAAGATAAAATATTGGATCATTTTCTAATATTTGTCCTCTGAAGTGTGCACAAACACTCTGCTAAATATCTTGGTATCTGATATTCCTTCCAATCCAAATAAGCCCCACTGCAGTCTGCAATTCTCAGCTTGCTAATAGTATTTAAAATAGTGCAAAATGTTGGCATTCTTTCAACAAAAAAAAAGACTGAATCAAGGTAAGACAATTTTGTCTATTGAAATTGAAAGGTCAAATAAGACTGGTTGCTATGGAGCAAAATCCTTTCCCTGTTCTTCTGCTTGGACATTACATGTTTTTAGGAGGCAGTTGCTTTAATGATCACAGGCATTGCTAGCAATGTTCACTTGTAAATTATCTTTGGATGAAAGCATTATGTTATAACAGCTCTTTGTTCTAATTTAATAATTTATTTTAAAAATAACTTTTACTATAATGTAGAAGACCCCTACAGGTAATTCAGTCATTATACACTATCCTTACAGAGCTTAAAATTTCCAACTGGGGAAAATTAACCGTAAGAAAGTAACTTTTAATACTTCAACAATACTTGAAGATTCTTTCACTACATGAATAAGCACTTGAGACACTCAGAATTTATGTAAATTCAACACCAATGAAATGAATGTCCCATATAGTCATGATTTTTCTCTGGTGGAGGAAGGAAACCAAAATATCAGCTAACGACCATAAAGTGATAACTTATCTTTTGCATATTTTGTATTCTTTCAGCTACAAGCTGAGTGATTAGCTGTAAGGAAATACCCACATTTCTGTCTAGAAACAAATTTCCAGCAATTTGTTTCTATTAACTTGGTGTACCTTGAAGTCGGCATCAGCTTAGCTGCAGACTGATGCAAAAAGTGATGCACTGCCAAAAGTACAACCTGTTTGTTTCATACTTTCAAACATTTCTAAGGCAGCTTATTCTGCTTAGAAAATAATCAAGGAGTTAGTGAATTATTTGCTTTTCAGCTGTGTATAACAAACATCAAATAAGCTTAATATGAGAAAAGAGTAACAGCAGAGGAAAAAAAACCCCATTCTTTTAATCAAGTCCGTAATTGTTTTCTCAATGAAAGAGGAACTAATCTATTGTTGAGATGCAAAGATCTATTTCTTCCAAGATGTGTCATTTAACTGTGGGTGAATCTTGGAAAGCAACAATATTTATTTTTCTGTCCTGGTCAAGGATCTGTATGAAAGACATGCGTAAACCAAAAGTGATATACTTCTGCTGCATTTGCAGCTTCTGCAAATTTCTGCAAAATTTCCTGTTGAAATTATTATTCAGGCCTTATGCTTAGCAGTCCGTCTCATGTAAATGGCAAATTCTACATAAGCTTCAGCAAATTTTATGGCAAATATTCCTAATTTTCCTGATCCATGGAAAATAAATGTGTTGCTCATCCTAGAGTGGATCCCTTCTCCTTGAAGGCTAGACCCTGTTTTCCTGATTCAATGTTAAAATTATAGTCCTTAGAGAGATATATTACTACCCACTGAAAATAAACAAATAGCGCATAAACTCAGGCTTTGATCATGAGCATTGCCTGTCCTGCCCTCACCCCTCTAGTTGTCTGTAGACACTATTTCAAATATTGCTAGCATTTAGCTTATGAGGAACTTAAGGAATAAAAGCACATTTACACACCAAAATATATAGTAAGCAGAGTAATCCTGGCCACAGCTCTTTAATACATACAACTCTTTTCATATTACAGCTACAGCTGAAATAATTTCTGCATAAATTTTGCAAAAGTTTGGGATTCTGTAGTTTTAAGGAAGCAACTTAATGTGGCTGTTTGTGATGAGATGCATAAGAGTAAAAAAACCAGAGGAATGAGGAAATAAAAAGAGTCTTTAGAAAAATTAGCTCAACTTCAAGGTGTGTAAGTACTCACAAAACTACACTATTTCCTGGTCTATTGCCTTCCTTAGCCCAGGCTGTACAGTGCACGAGCAGGAGTTTCATCGCAAATCCAGTGGGGTTTCCACCTATGTTGAGGGACCTCTCCCCGCCCTCGTTATCTTTGTTGGATAAGGTCCCTTCCCAACTCTGTCCCACAGATGTGAAACCCTCTTTTCTCTTGAAATCTTCCAGACTTCTCAGCACCTCCAATACAGGAATGCAGTTTGGCAAAGTTGCCTATGAACTGGACAGCTCTGTGCTCCCCCAACCACTTCAAGGTAGCTTGAGTAAAGCCTGTGTTTAGGAAAGGATCATCCCTACATGAGGGCTGTTTGCTTCAGGACCCTGGTCCAAAGGCATCACTCACCAAGGTTTTGCAAGAAAACATACTGCTACTGCTACAATGTTTGTTACGTATCTGTCAACAGGAGTTTCCTTTCTTACATCCCCTTTTCTTACATGATGCAGAAGTACAAAAGCAGCAGAAGGACAGGTTAAAACCATGTTTTAATGGGCAAAGTGTCAAATACAAACTTACATTCATGCTTTTAATTTCAGATGTAATATTTAATGCAGTCTTAGCACACCACAAAAGAAAAAGTATTTTTGCTCCCTGCTTTGCGGTAAGTTTTTTGTTACAAGACTGTGACTTTAGGCTAAAATCTACTCTGAAAAAATGAAGTTTAATCAATGGTTACATTGTTTAGTGTTGCCCTGCTAAGGCCGGATTGATTGATTCACCCTTCTTGTTACTGGTACAACATATTGAAGAAACAAAGGCTGGTGCCTTCTAATTGTAGGCAGGTGGGGTGCTGCATGCCAGCCCTCTTCTGCCTCCCACAAGCCTGAAACTTAGCTTCTCTTACCCAGCTCCAGCACAGAGCAAATGAGGAAGGGAAACATCTTGACTTCTCTTCTGTTACTCACCCAGATGAGACAGGCAAAACCCATCACCGAAGAAGCCTTGTTTCAACAATTCAAAGCAAACCAAAATACTCACA
Organism: Steatornis caripensis; assembly: GCA_013398225.1. Taxonomy (NCBI): domain Eukaryota; kingdom Metazoa; phylum Chordata; class Aves; order Caprimulgiformes; family Steatornithidae; genus Steatornis; species Steatornis caripensis. The sequence continues at coordinate 226,969 of VZSC01000024.1, read as the reverse complement.
AGAATCAAAACTCTTCAAAATGAACGTGCAAGCACGTTTTTCACAGCACCGTTCCTGATGTAAATTAAACAGCAAAATCCTTTGCTGTCAAAATAAGCCCTCCTGCAAATATGTTTTTACTTTAGAAAATTTCAGGGAGGGTTGAGGGAGTTGAAAGAATCCCAGCCAGGCTGCATACAACAGGAAGGAGGAGCTGAGTAGTTTGAACACAAGTTTGGGGATGGAGGGAAGCCCAATGCTGTATTTAGTTAAAGAATCAGCAAATTAGAGTTGGAGCAAGTTTGAGAGCTAGTTAATGACTCCACTATGAGACCTCTGGAGCAGAGAGTCTTGTATGGACCAAGTGAGAGCTATCATCTAGTAGGGATGTACAAAATGCCAGTGTGAAATCTAACACGCTATTGAAATCCTGAATCTCGCCTTCTGCTGCTTTTGTGGTCTCTCCTGGGCATGTTGCAGTCATACTCAGGAGCTTATCTGACACTAACCCTTTAAGACTGAGTGTCTGGAGCGGGTCACTGAAGATCACAAGTTGTTCATACTTAACTGACAGAAGTTCATGGCAGGGTAGATCCTGCAGAGCCTCCAGCAGTGCCTCAGAATAAAACTTCTCCTTCCTTCACGGACATATTATTGCTAGATAAACCACCCACCTCTGTAGCTCTCAACTTCATCTGTCTGTTCTTAAAATACTTTTACATGGGATTCGGATTGCTTCTGCAAGTAGTTCTTTTGCTGATTACAACATGTTACACACTACAGCAAGGAAGTAAAGTCATAAAGACATATTTCTGCTAGTGTGAAGAATGTGGAATTTACTCACTGGTCTTTCAACTTATAAGTTGAAAATATTTCTGGTAGTCATCTTGGGTTAATGAGCTTCTGTGTTTGGTCATTTGTCTGATGAAAGACACGAGGTTGCAAATACGCCTGCCTCAGGTGTATCAGCTACTGCTTTTGCTGTCCTTTGTTGTGGAGGAAGGTTTGGGAAAAGGAAAGCAGGCTGTGATTTCATTCTTCCAGATAAATGCTGGCAACACAACTAACACTCTGAGAACTTTTCATTTTGGAAGGGCAATAAGAAGACTAAAGCTGTTTGAGAAGGTGGGTGCGAAAAATGAGACAGGCTGCAGGTTCACAACCGTTCTGATGCTGGTTTATGGCTGCCTTTAATGTTTACATTTAATATTATTTTGCTGGCCATCTCTCAGGCTTGATTCATTAATTATTTGATTCAGTTCCTTCTGTTGGTCTACATTTTGGCCTGCTATGCTCCTATCGATGGAGGCAAGGCATTGATGTGAGCCGGCTTCCCCTCCCCTCCTTAGCATGGCTTCCCCAGCTGCCACTGAGGTCTTGCATTGCTGCCCATGGATGTTTCTGCAGCTCCGCTTACCCACACCAGCCCTCTTTGAGTGAAGACAACACATGGAGGATGAGCTCTGCCATCCCTGCAAGCTGAGGCCAGGGGCGCCTGGGAAAGGAGCTCCTACTTCTCACTCTCGGGGTTGGTCCCTCGCCTCCCTCCTCTGGGGTTGATGACGTCCACAGAGGTGACTGCCATTTACAGCTGTCATGGCAGCCTGTTCCTCTTGAAAGTTTGTGAAGGATGCTCTTCACTTTCCAGCAATAACTTGTCCTGCTGGCCACTGCCTAGGTGGTCACACTAGGCCGCTAGGTCCACTAGGCCGCTAGGTTCACTAGGCCTTACACTTTGTGGAGCATCCGTCTTCTCCTCAGTTGTGAGGAGCAAGTTTCCCTGCCAATACAGGTTGTGGCAGAGAAATGCGTCATGCGTGTTTAATCACATAACAAAACTTCCACAAGTGTCCTTCCTGTTTAAGCATGCTTTTCCCCACTCTCTGAATGTTTCCAGCAAGCCTGTGACAAATTTTTAGGAGTCCTACAGGTTCTGATATTATGACATTTTACCTGATTTTCATCACAAATACTTTATTTCACTCAGTTTTATAACATCATTCTTTAATCTTTGCTGTGTCATTGTGGATCATTCCTCTCTCCTTTGGATTTACAGCTTGTAGATGGATGTCAGCAGTAGCTCACACATGCTGCACAGGAAGGGCTTCTCATCTTCCCCTCTGCCTAACATGGTCTTCTGCATACGAAGTATTGTATAATTCAACTTTTGTTTGTCATTCTCTTGTGCTGCCCAAGCATACTGGTTTTACTATCTGATACTGTTACGAAGTACTTAATAGGTGCTCTGATGTTTCTGCTTTTTTGTGTCTCTTCTTCCCAATACCTGTTTCTCTAAATGTTCAGTGTGTATTTAACACAATTTGGTTTCCTTTTTATGCACTTCACACATTCCAAACTCCTCCAGTTTACCTTTGGTTTTTTCCCTTTGCCTTCACTGGTGTTTGCGTCACTACAAATTGAATATAACATCCAGATATAATGTACTCTTTATGTCATCCATTCGTGGTGGCACCCTGCTGGACCTGCCTCCCACCCAGAATATCACTGTTTCTGGTTACCTGCTGTTTGTGTCATCCAGCCAATTCTTAGATTTTGGTGTTTCAATCTAGGCTGGAATTAATTTGTATTTCACTTTTGCAGGCTAATTTTATGAGGCAAGGTGTCAAATGGCTTAACAACATGTATCCACTGTACCACATTCCTTCCATTGTAATTACATTTTAAAAACTATCGACTCTGCCAGGTGTAATTGGATTTCTGGAAACCTATTCAGACAGGAGTGTGATCTGGGATGAGCCTTGAATGAAGTGCCAGCAACTCTTACATGCTAATACCTGTTCTTGCAAGTCACTCAGCTTCCCTACCTCTCTTTCCCTAAATGTGAAGAAAGAGAGATTAAACTGTAAAATGAGAATTACTGTGTTTACTTGTTTCTCAAAGGTGCTAGGGATTGATCAACACTCAAGGTATATGCAACACTGTTATTTTGCTTCCCCAGCTTCCATCAGAGTCAAGTTCTGTAATTTAATGAATGCACTCATGCTTAAATTCCAGTCTTTGATAGCCTTAAAGGTTTCAGATTCCACTCCTTTCAGCATTCTCAACACGAAAACCATAGTACGTTAGTGAGAATTAAAATTGAAGAATATCACCAGCCTCACTACTTTATTTTTTCCTTAAAAGCAGTCCTAATTCCCATTTCAACTTCTATTTGTAGTTCAAGGTCTCTGTGGCTCTGTGTACATATTTACCCAAGGTTTAGTGTAAATTCATCAGGTTCCCTTAAACTTTGGAAACATTTCATTTTAGCTCACCAATCTGTGTATCTATAATTTTTCCTAGTATTCCTACAACTGTTTTTTCTCCAAAGTTGCATAGATAATTGTCTGCCTCAAAGCCACTGGGGTGGCAAAACAGCAGCACACAAGAAATCCAGGAAGTTTCTGCAGTGCATTGATGACAAATTTCTGACAAAGGTGATTGACGAGCTGGTGGACCTCATAACTAAAAACAAGAAAGAACGGGATGAGGATGTGAAGGTTTGGGACAGCCTTCACTGCAGTGACCGTGGGATGGTGGAATTCAGGATCCTGAGGAGAGGGAGGACAAAAAGCAGGATCATCAATATGGGCTTCAGGAGAACAGACTTTTACCTCTTCAGAGATTTTCTTGGAAGAATCCCATAGGAGATAGCCCTGGAGAGAAGAGGGGTCCAGTAGATCTGGTGGATTTTCAAGGATCATCTCCTCCAGGCTCAGGAATGGTCCTCGCCAGCGTGCAAGCAAATGTGTCAGGAGGCCTGCATGGATGACCAACTAGCTCCTGACAAAACTCAGACACAAAAAGGACGTGTACAAGACGTAGAAGAAGGATCAGGTGATCTAGCAGGAATACAGAAACACTGGGGAGGTGGGGTTAGAAAACCAAAAGACTATCTGGACTTGAATCTGGTGAGGGATGTGAGGCATTAATAGGACAGACTTCTGCAGGAAGAAGCCGATGTCATTGTGATTTGACATTGTGATCCTGACTATCTTTGAAATGTCCTTGTGATTGGAGGAGTTTCCTAAGGACAGGAAGAAAGCAAATGTCACTTGAAGGAGGGCAAGGAGAACTCAGAAACTAATGGATGGTGAACCTGACTTTGAATCCTGAGAAGGTGATGAAGTGAATATTCTTGGAAGCCATTTTCAAATATTAAGGACAAGAAGGTGATTTGGAGTAGTTAACGTGGATTTGCAACACGAAAATCATGTTTAACGTACCTAATAGCCTTCTACGATGAAATTACTAACTTAGTAGGTGAGGGGAGAGCGGTAGAAATTGTTTCTCTTGACTTTAGCAAGGCTTTCAACATTGTTTGCCATAAAATCCTCACAGAAAAACTGATTAAATACGGACTAGATAAACGGACAGTTAGGTAGATTGAAAACTGGCTGAATTGCTGGGGTCAGATCATTGTGATCAGTGGCATGAAGTACTGCTGGAAGGCAGTCATGAATGGGTACTGGGACCACTGGGGCTGTTCAGCCTGGAGAAGAAAAGGCTCAGGAGAGATCCTGTCAGTGCGTATACATATCTGATGGAGAGGACTGAAGAAGTAGCCAGACTCTTCTCAGTTGTGTCCAGTGATGGGTCAAGAGGCAATGGACATGAACTGACATACAGGAAATTCTGTTTAAATGTAAGAAAAGCTTTTTTACAGTTAGTGTTTTCAATCCCTGGCACAGGTTGCCCAGAGTCTCTGTACTTGGAGCTATTAAAAATGTGATTGGATGCAGTGCTGGGCATTGTATTCTAGTTGGCCCTGCTTTGAGCAGGAGGTTGGACTAGGCAGTCTCCAGGCCTCCCTTACCACCTCAGCTTTCTGGGTGATTCTGCAAAATGAATCTGTAGGGTTGATCCACGTGAGCTATTGCATGTGACAAGGGAAGTCTCTTGCTTAGCAACCATCTTTGTATGGCTACTTGTCTCCTACTCTGAGATTATCTTGGTATCCTAGTTTTCCCTGTGATAAATGTGCACATCCACAGAGCTTTAAACACCTGCAAAGCCTTGGCTCCAGTGAGTTATCCATGACTGCCTTAAAGGAAAGAGATTTCTTTGGATTTTTAGGGCAAAATCCAAAGGACTTCTACTGCTGACAGATTTCTAGTTTGCTTTCATCATTCACAGATTTGCAAAAAAACCCAACCCAATTTATGCAAACATTTTGATTGGTTTGAATTGTGTTCCTTATGTCAGTTTATGGCTCTAACTCCTCAAGACCCCCTGTGGAGCATGCTGCTGCTGCTTCTCTCTGTCTCCTATAGTGTTGGACATGACTTTGGAAGGTTAGCAAGGAAACACAGGATCCTCTGCCCTCAATATACCGTATCCTATACTCAGCTGAACAAACTGATGTAGTGGAATAAATGACTCAGTGCCAGTGATGAGGTTGATGCTTCAGATGCACCATACTGTGACAGACAAGCTGAAGAACAGATGAAGTCCAACGTTGAAACTGCTGGCACGGATGCAATGCAGCTGGCATTTGTGAGACATTTGCAGTTAAGGAAGTAAGTGTAAAGGACACTAACACATGGGTACAGGCAACTTCTTAGTGGGACCCTTGCCTTGCTAAAGCAGATTAAATGCCACAAGTCTCCAGGTGGGAGCATGTGCATAGGAAGCTGAGACCTGCCTTGTCCTCAAACACCCCTTCTGGGGACAGGAAACTTAGTAAATCCTTTGTGACCCTCCCCTTGCCTTCTGTTTAAGAAGTGAGGTTAGAGACCGTAGCTGTGAAGTAGCAGGTCCGGAAATGTGCAATTTGAAAGTTGATGGCCATCAGAGTGGGCGTATACCAGGTGTAGACATGGTATGTTTTGCTTTTTTGATGTTCTCAGGACCACTCAAGGAGTTACCTTAGGATCTGAGAGACCTAGAAGGCAGTTTCAGCTCTACCATAAATCGTATGAATCAGGCTGGTACCAGAGTTTCATGGAAAGTTCAGAGTGAATCTGAATGCCATGAAAATCACGCACACACGCCCTTCTATTGTATGCTATGACATGGATTCTCCCCTCTGTGTTTCCTGCTGGAGCTCAGGGTTTTACAAGCATTGGCATCCAAGAGAGGACAGGAGAAAACCAGCTCCTGTTGTGTCACCGGCTGCTGCCCATTTCCTTCAGTGGCTTTCAACTGTGTGCTAGTTCTTGTTTGGCATGTGGGATGCTTTCAGCTCTCTGGTATTGACTCATGAACTTCACTTTTGGAAATAGGTTTTGAAATGTGCTGGTATGTTTTATGAAGCATATCAGTATTACACATCTAAAATATGCCTGCGAGGGATGTTACACTGCTTTCCTTTGACAGGGTGGTGAGACAGAGAACAGCCGCAGACTCACTGCAGCACAGTTAGATGTGCTGTAGGGAGCCAAGAGCAGGGCAGGATGCCTCTCCAAGTGGCAAAGATGAGGTTGCATACCTGTATTACCAAAGGATGATATATTGCTGCTGTAGTCTGAATGAGTAATTGTGACTTTGACAGTGAAAAGCAAATAACCCCCCTGAAGAGATGTACGTGGCTTGCAGGAACCATCACTTCCTCTTGAGTAAGATACAGCCTCCACATTCTGTTGTGACATGTCAGGAATAGGTAAACCACATAGGTGGGCTTGGCATCAGTTTCATTTCATACACTCTTCGTTTCACGATGTCTCTAAGGGCTGGCACAAAGTCCATGTAGCAGGAAGGCAGCTGCAGGAACGAGGGTGGCGCCCATCCCAGCTGCAGGCAGAACAGGGAGCAGAGGGTGCAAAGACAAAATTGTCATGGCTGGAACAAAAGGGTGAGGAGTAGCTGGAGCTATGTCTCTGAGGGTGCCTTTTTCTCTCGTCTCTGCGTGGCCACTGGCACAGCCTTTCTTGTCTTGATTGCTACTTCTCAGAGGCTATTACTACCACCAGTGCCCTTTGAGGAAGAAAGCCTGTTCAGTGACTGGAAGGCTGGAAGCTGGTGGTGATGAGCAGCACCAAGATAATCTGAGAAGAGGCTGCTAGTTCTTTGCAGTAGCTGGCTGAACATTTCAAGTTTTCAGGTGCTTTTCAGATGTGTGTATACATTTTTGGGTACATCTCAAAGCAGAAGTATAAATTAGCTTTGCCTAAAACAGTGCCATCCATACTGACTGAAGTACAACTGCCTCTGAGAGGTTTTGGTAGCTTCAGCAGCAGCGGAGTTGCAAAGGGAGAAGAAGGAAGGCGAGCCAGAAGTAACTGGGTGTCCCTGTGTCTCTGGGCTGCCTGGGAACACATGGACATCAGATTGTACTGCTCCAAAGGTGCAAAGGTTGTTATGTATCCCAAACAGATCTGATGCTGGCTGATGATACCAAATGTGTAGTTACTACAGAAGGTAAGGAGAACGCACCCACCCTTGCTACCCCTGCATAGAATATATGCTTATTTCCTACTATACATTAGTGATTGCAGCCCCAGTTCCCCACTCCATCCCATCCCATCCCATCCCATCCATGTTGCCTCTGTGTCCAGCCCTGAAGATGTGGCAGCAAATGGAGGCTAGCCAATATTCCTTCCTATGTTCATTGCTCAACACACAGCCATGGGTCTTACATGGCTGATGACATCCAAACTTTGGTCTGAATATAGAGAAATTAACCCCTTTCTGGGCATTGCTGTTTAAAAACTGTACTACCCAAGCACTTCTCAAATACTGATGAACATCTCTGCAAAAGAGCACAGCTGGAGAAAACATAAGAACAACCTTTCCGAAGTATCCCCTCTTTTTTTATGCCTGATTCAAGTCAGCCAGGTTTCAGCTGGCAAAGTCTGTAGAGCTGTGTTGTCTGCAACACAACCAGGCACCTACTTTCTAGCCTGGACACTGCAAGATCTGCAGTGCAACTCACCTCTTTCTAAAGGAGGTGTCTAAAGTATGTTAGATGAGTCATCCTGTAGAAATGCATGTTTCCCTCCTTTGATTGTAAAAGGAGTGACTACTCTTGGAGGAAGATCAGATGTCTGGAGTGAGGCGACACAAACCCCACTTGCAAGTTCAAAGCACAGCACAGTGTTTTGCAAGCGCAGACTGCAGCTCTCATCCAGCTGTGCTCTCCCTGAACTCCTGACAAGGAAGTTCTCAGGTCTCTGTCAGAGAACAAGGAGTAGTCAGTCAGTGATCCCTTTGGTTATTTGGGTGTCGAGGCTGTCAGCAGGGCAGTAATCATCTTTCTTTTTGTGCTGGTTCACTCTTTACCTTACTAGGGTGCCCTAACTCAGCACTCATCAATCTTCACCTTGACAACACTGAATGCTGTGAATCCACAGATAATATCAGAAATGTTTCTGGATTGGCTGTGGACCTAAGCCTTACATATATATGGTGGAAAAGTTTAAGTGTAACAAAATCATAAGCGATCAAAACCTGTGTATAAATCGCAAAGGGCAGAATCCAATCCTGTTGCAGTCCTGGATTAGATGAGCTCTGTCATCCATCCAGTATGCGTTCTCTAATCACCTCAGCCTGTCCCTGGTGCTTTTTGTCCCCTCCTGGTGGCTCTGTCAGTTATCTATCTTTGAGAGGATGCGTCCTTATGGGGAGGCACAGCCATGAGCTCCCAACCCCAAAGTGGCTGTGACCTCTCAGACCCCGCTCTCAGGGGCTACTGCCTGCCTCAGACCTCTCGGCTGGGCTGTTTGCAGGAACACTTCACCCAGTGCATTCAAAATGCTGGTTTCCAAATCTTCAGTCATAACCGGAATAATGTGGGTTAGACAGGGCTCACACCAGCCCCAGCTGAGAGGTCCGAGGCAGGCGGTAGCCCCTGACAAGAGAGGGGCAGCAAGTGTCCAGGGATGGGTTTGCACCTGGCTCAGCTGGATTGGGAAGAGGCCATGCACTTGTGGGCTCTAGAGATGCAGCAAAAAGAGTGATGGAGGGAAGGCCAAGACCACCTCTTCTCCTCTTGTCTCTCTTTTCTTAGAAACACCTGAAATGGAGCTGCCTGTTGACTAGTAGGGGAGACATGCTGTGCTAACTGTGGTCTCTGGATGGGCATGAGGGTGTTTGTTTGATGTGAGCTGGGACGTGGGGGCCCACAGAGGAGACATGAGCTCCTTCATTTGCCTTTTGCCTTGTGCAACACAGGACAAGGACATGCCTGCTGCTGGGTTACTGTAATGGAAGTCCAGAGTGCTCCTTTTTGCAGCAGCGTGTTGCATCTGTGCAATACTCTAGGTAGAGTAGCTGTACCTACAGGTAATCTCTGTGCCCCCTTTCCCTTGTAGTCAATGCTCCTGCACAAGCCCCGGAGAAGAACGTGTGGGATTCACCTTCCTTTGTGAGCAGTGCGCACCCCGCTGAGGGGCTTTGGAGAATGTCTGTCTTCAGCAATGGCCTCGGGGACGCACTTGGGAGCTTGGCTTGCAGCAGAGAAAGGGAGCGGGAAGGAGCTGCCATCTGCTAACACTCTGAGGATAAACAGGCTGTTTTTCCATTACCGCACTGTTTGTGTTGCGGAAGTACCAGAGGACACATTTCCAGTCTACGTCCCTGTCTGTTTACTTGCTGTGAAGGGGGAGAAAAGGCAGCATGACCTGGTGATCCCGCATGTTAACTGGTGTCATTAACTTCTACCTCATCGGCTTCCAGAAGGAGGTGTGAACCCTGGGAGAGCACTAAAAGGGCCCGGGAGCTGCGCAGAAATGTGCTGGCTCCTGCAGTATTTCCTGACAGGCCAGCTTCTCTGGTAGACCTTTTGCTTAACGCTTAAGTCACAGATGAACGTGAGTGCCAACATTTAGGGCTCGTCTTGGTTTTTTGTGCAACTGTTTTCCTTGTAAAAGTAGACTACAGAGCCTCTCTGCCTCCTTATTCTCCTCCTGTCTTTTTTTCCTCCTCCTTTTGATATCATTGCCCTCATCTGTTCTTTCTGCCCCTTCCTTTCCTCGCTTCTTCTGCGTCAAAAGCAGAAGAGACCTTTGCCAACGGGCGAGCCCCCCCGCTGTCCCTGCCGTGCACACGCGGGGAGCGCTGCCGGACCACATGCATGCTGGCAAGGGGCACTTGTGTCCTCGCTCTTCTCCCTGCTGCCATGGAAGTGGCCGAGGGGACCCAGGAAGAAGCTGGACCACTCAAGACATGTTCTCTGTATGTCCAGGTTTTCATGGGAGACAGCTGACTTCAGTGACAAAAGAAAAAAAAAGAGTAAAAATTATGCTCTTTAAGATAAATATCAGATCCTAGAACATAATAGAGCTTCCCAGGCCAGTTAGGAAGATTTTATTACTGTTGTTTAATTTGCTGTATTAAATGGTCAATTTTATTGGGAAAGAAAGTGTTTGCAATGTAAGTAACTAGTGGGGATGAGTAAATAAATGCCACAAAGGCCCAAGAGTAAGCAGCCTCTTCCAAATCACAACCTTCCCTTTTATCACTGATGCTTATAAATCATGGCAGAGACTGCTTCGCTTTTACTTATTATTGAGTTTGTATCCCTTAGGTGGGTGACATGGATTTGAGGGATTTAAAGGACATCAGAGAACAAAAATGTGCATCGGTAAGTTATGTTTCTTTTCCCAAGGTGGAAAAATCAAATGTCAAATTGTGCATTAATATCAATTTCCAGTGGTTAAATTGCTAAATGTCTGAGATCAATTTCTTTGGTTTCTTTTGGTCTTTAAACAAGGCAGTATTTTGACTGTGTACAGCTCCTTGATCTTCCAAAAAAACAGACCCTGGACTGGAAGTCTTGAAGTCTCTGGAAACGCTCTTTGTGGTGCTTCCTTCTAGTTTGGAGGACAACCTTTGCCTCCACATCCTCAGGCAGTTCTTAGCACTGAAAAGGGGAGCTAGGAGTACAGTGTCAACGAATTGCAAGGTGAAGTTTGGGAAGGTGCAGATAGTCACAGAGAAGGAAAAAAAAAAAAGAAAAACCTTCTGGCTGTTGACAGCCGCTTGAACGGTTTCTGTCAACAGCCAGTAGGTTTTTCTTTTGTTTTCCTCTTGCTGTTCCCCAGATCGACTAGGTTAAATTCTGGAAAAGCAAACTCCCCCTATATTTTCTTATCAAAAGAGTCTCCACTAAAGTCATGCTGAGGTGCAACTAGAGGTGCAAAGGAAGCTGTGCTGTTTCTGGCCCCAGCCGGAGAGGCTTCATGGGACTTTTAAGGATCAGCTGATGCCACAACTACTCTTCTGCTTAGGAGTCACTGACTCCTGGCTTCTGACCATGAATGGTGGTTGCAACTCATACATGACTGAGGCTACAGGGGAGAGAACAGCATCTCTTTTTGCACCATTTACTCTCTGCAGAGACTAAAGTGTCCCCACGGAAGCTTTTTGTCAGGGGAGCAGATGGAGGCAGGTTGGTCCAAGGCGATGTTTCAGAAGAGGGAGACCTCTCTTCCCTCCCACACACTCAACTTTGGATTGTTCAACGCTGGCCAGCAGACTCAGAATAAAACAGCCACAGCAGAGTGAACTCTTCCCGTTCACAGCACCAGGGGAAGAGTACAGCTCTTTGTTGCTGCCAGCATGTGCTTTGGGGGAGTTTACTGACCCTTAGCACGGCTATGATATAAAAGTGTTGCAGCAGAACGGGAGGAGATCCCTGATTTACCAGGGTGGGAAACAGTAATTTTACATGGCAGAGTGCAGTACCACATAGCATGAGCATCTTTGGTTGCAACGGCAGGATGGGCTGGGTTGTTGCCCTCCTGGCTAAGCATCCCTTCCTCTCATCCACATTGCTCCTGCTTTTGGCTCTGGAGCAAATTTACTCAGGACTAGCTCAGGGATCATGACACGCAAATTTGGTGGTGAAGAAGTGCCAGCTTTCCGTTCAGCTATCAGCAAAAACATACATATTGTTCATGGACCTAATGAAATCTCACACTTGCTTTTTCTCTGTGTCAGAATTCTGCTTTTAATCGGTAATTGTGGGTTCTCTGTCACTTGATTATTAATAAAAAGCTGGATTTATTACTTGGCAAGCTAAACCAGACTTATTAAAACAAGGCTTGGATGTAAACAATCATTATAGTCCATCTAAATACCAATTTTTCATTAAAAACATATTAATTTTAGATTAATGCTTGTGTGGGACCCAACCACGCTACCTCTTAGTCATCTAGATAAATGAATTCATACATGTAGTCTCGATTAATTCAACGGGACTACTCATACAAGTAACAATTTCTCAAATAAGCAAGAGCTGAAGGATCTGGCCCTTAGGGAAATATATTTATGACTTTGTTGTTAATTCTCATGACTTATGTTTTCAATAAGCAAATGGTATTAATTCAGCTCACAATAGCTTCTTAATTAACCTCCGTACATCAGAGGCATATTCAGGAATCTTAATTTAAAGCATTACTATCTAAGCATGTAATCATCCATCCCATTCCTTGGGGTAACAATTGACTCTGTACACATGGCAAATGCTAATAGTGGGTTGAGACAGTTCAAAGAGCTTCACATGATGAGAGTGGGAAAGATTTGGGGATGGTCTGCTTGGAGATATTCTATCAAACTGGTTACTTTTCCTAAAAATATTCTGCATCCACAGCGAACATTTATTAAAGCAACTGATTTGGCATCAAGAATTGCAGTAAGTATTTCTCCCTATGAGAGGCATATCTCCAGTTTTAGAGAGTTTGTCAGGATTTGGATAGTCCTTTTCTGTTAGTCTCGCACCCCCACTCTCAGTGCCCAGAGACCCCTGACTTTGCTGTATGCGATCCCACCCTTTTGACACAGGGAGGGTGTCCCCAGGGTACCCCCAGACCACCACCTCGCCCCAGCCTGCTTAACCTGATTGATGCGCAAGAACACATACAAGCCAGGGAGTCCAACCAGGGAAGATTAATGAGAGCAACAAAAAACTGTGTGATCCATACAGGTACCCTGGAAAAGCAATCAACCAGTCTCCTCTGTCAGTTCGTCCTAAAACTGGTCATCAGAAATTGGCTAAATAATCTAAAAAAAAAATAGGTGCTGCTCAGTAAACACAAAGACAGCTAATTGTTATTTGAAAGGCATTCTCTGCACAAGCATAAGCTGAGAGAAAACATATCTGTAGCAAAAGACAGTATGGTGTGTACAGCATACCACAGCAAAAATGATTCTGTAATGTCATACTTGTGTAAAAAGAAAATTTCTTAAGAGGAGTAGATAAAGATGAGTTTCACGTCTGAGTTACATTAAGATGTGCTTCCAATCTATCCAGATCCTGACTAATAGTGTCAAGCCATGTGGATTTGGACGCCAAGAAAGATATGAACCATCTAAAAACAGTCTAGAAAGAAACAAGGAGAATCTTGGAGAAAAATGTCATCTATCAGGAAAGATCCAGCAAAGTGAGAGGAGATTCAGTAGCACTTGAGGAGTTACAGATATGTAAGAAACTGCCACAGAGGGCATAATTTGTGTTTTATGGCACAGCGGACAAGAAGTAATGAGGGTAAATTGCAGAAAAGGATTTGTATTCAAAACTATGAAAAATTTTTTGCCTCTAAGGACAGAAATCTCCTCAAAGTACTGTAAAGGTGGAGAAATATGCCCATTTGAAACTATTGATTTATGACACTCAGAGTGGCTACGCGTATTTATGTACATGCAAGCCACACACAAAGCAATTTAATATCGATGATTTGAGGAGAAGAACAAGAGAAAGGATTTTGCTTCCACCAGGAGATGAAGTGAAAGAACTCTATAGCATAATTCCTTGTGAGTAATGGGGTCAATTCCATTAAGCAAAATTGGTACCAAGGAGAAACAAAATGAAAAGCAGCCATACTGCTTGAAATAATAACCTCACCACCTAGGAATATCCAAAGATTCTTTCATTTGTGAAAGTACTTACAAAAGTTAATTTCAAATTCAGAAGAAAAAATAGGAGCCAGAAGTAAATGCTGTATTTGGCATTTTTACTATAAAATGAAACTTGCAAATTGTAGTGTATTGATAATTGTATTAATCATCCCTCAAAGAACAGAGTTACCCCAACGTCTCTGGAATACTGAACCAGAATCCTCCAAGTTCTCAGTCACCCACTGCCATGCAAAGCCTGCAGTCGCTGTGGTGTGGTTTTCCTTTTGTCCCTTTCTGGCTGGCTGGCCGTCCCACAGTGTGCGAGGTGCCATAGAGAGAAAACATACAGAATACTCAGCCTGCTCCTGTGTGAGTTGTAACCAAGCTGGGACTCTCTGAAAGGTGGCCACAAACAATGCCATGAGACCAGAGCTTTCCAGGGAGTCAGGCGGAGCAGAATACTATTATGAGATCCCAGAGGTACTCTTGGGTATTATGTTTGCTTGCTCCATTAAATGTGTGATTTGAGAGGCAGATGGGGAGACAAACGCTTGCCTACCTTGGTGTTACTTACACAGGGATGTGCTACAGCTCAGGAGCAGAAACTATGCCATGTGACTTACATTATTTATCGAACATATGAATTGCAAATATATTCAAATTGCAATTGACAGCTTGTAAACAATCTGCAAACCAAGAATTAGCCTCTCCGGGGCATCACATCTCTTTCTGAGTAACATATAAATATGAATATTTTACAATCTGGATGAAACCATTCATGAGCTGTTGAAACAGTAACATGCATGAAAACCAACAAATAAAGATGGGGTGGTGGTGTGTGTCTTAATTATATGTTTCTCTTTCTTTCCAAGCACTTTATTTCCTCTCTTTTCTGTTTGTCTTCTCTGAAAAGAAAAAGAAAAACAAAAAAAAAACCCACAAAAAACCAGTTGGCCTTAAATGCCTCTTCAGGCTAGAAAAGAGAGCTCTGGCTACATGCAGCTGACAAAGTCAAAAAAGACATACCTCCTACAAAGATAGATTAGAAAGTGAGCTTTAATGACAAATCGAAACAATACTTGTAAAAAAAAAACAAGAATCCCAGGCTCCCATCATACCAAACAATAACTGAGCATTATTGTATTTGTTTGTGTACAAGCTGTGGCCACTGAGCCAACGGAAATGTTTAGAAAATGCCAGTAAAATCTGGTAGGGGGCAGACCCAGAGCCCTGAGAGCATTCTCACTCCCATCATCACGTAATTAATCGATCCCCTCCTTGAACTAACACACACACACTCACCAGCCTTGTGTGCAAATGAGAGGAGCATAAGGAGATTCAGACTGCTCTATTTCTCTCCTAGCCGTATTTGCTTAGGGAAGAGAAGGGCTGGAGCTCCTAGCCAGCCTGTTAGGGCTCTTGGTGCCCAAGTCAGAGGGGGGCTGTGGCTCTGACACTGCTGCTGTTGAGCCCGACAGATCTCAGGCTGTGCCCCTGCAGCCAGAGGTGACTCTGCTACACTTCACCTCTGCATTGTGGTTGATGTTGGCCTTTCTTGCACAGTAGAGCAACACAAAAAAGCAGCAGTGTTGGGAAAGTACATTTCTGATTGCATAAGGCTACAGCATAAAGAGAATACTGGAAGATGGACCTTCAAAGGAGGTGGTTAGTGGAAATGGTATTTTTCGTGTAATAGAAATGAAGATCCATGAAGCAGAATGGTTACATCAGCTTCTGAGATGCTATTTCTGGTGTGACCTCATCCGATGCTCATGTCAGTCGGCTGTGAGGACATGCTGGCAGCCCGTGTGTGCTGGAGAGGTCCATGCCCAGCGTGGACATTAGCTTTGGACATTTGCATGGAGAATAGATCAGAGAGAAATAACCCTCTGCAGTGATCCATGGTGGTAACACAAGTCATCTGGCAACAGCTGCTTCTGATTGGCACCCTGAGTCACAACACAAAGCAGACGTGGTGTGTGGACGCACCCACCGCGCATGTCACTGTACCTTCTGGGTCAGACCTGGGGCCAGGCTCAGAGCAGCCCCCAGTGCTGGGCTGAACTTAGTGCCCTTGAGGCAGGAAAAGGCCCAGCTGAGTCTTCTGTAAAGCACAGGCTCTGCATGGAGGCAGAAAATCCCACTGCAGTTTTCCACCAGCACAGGGACTTAATCCAGATTTCCCCAGAGACAAAAATATTCCTGTTCTCCCATGCTTGTTGTCAAGTACAGCATACTGAGGATTTGTTGGCCTAGGAGATGCTGCGTGTACTACAGCTGTAAGAGCCTTGCGACAATGAAAGCTGCTTTCTTGTGACAAAGAAATTGCATATATTTTTCTTTGTCTTCCTTCCTTCCTTCCTTCCTTGCATCCGTCTCTACCTCCTTTCCCCTCTCTCCCTCATTGCAGTGATGTTAACCACTGATGCAACATTTAGGGACTTTTGGAGAGATTACTGGCCATCAGCGCTATCCACAGCCACTATTGTCCTTTCTCACCTCCACACCAGTCATTTTCTTCCAAGACAGGACACGTCTTGATTAACGTGACTGCCTCCCAGGTGCACCCTTTACTCTTCACCCAGCTGAGACATGAACAGGAGTAGCAGTAGACGTCCTGACCCACTGAGATGGATGGTCTCTTCAGGCATTCCTCATCCCTCCTGCTCCCTCTGGCTGCCCTTGGTTTCCCAGTGGATCCTGGGGGGATCGCAGACACACACACACATGCAATTTGGTGCTGTCCTGCTCCGCCTTGGGAAACCTGATAGCCCTGTTTGCTCCCAGCCTGGAGCCAGCAGTGGACAGCACAGGTGCTGGGCTTCGCTTCCCACCCATGAGATGCACGCTTGCACCTACGGGTACAGCCCTGGGCTGCAGTCAGTGTGCATGTAGCCAGAGGTCAGCGAGAGGCCAGTTTTCCCTTCACGTATCTGATGAGAAAACAGAATTTGGCAGCAGTGTCCTTGGGCGGGGAGATTAGGAAAGGCGAGGCGCAGCGTGGTCTCCTACATCCGCACTGCCGGGTACTGCACCTGGAAATGGGAAGCGAGTCCGTCGCAGGAAGCCTTTCCCCTGCCGTTTCACATGGCTCAGCAACATGTGAAGGACACTGCTTGTCACTGCAAGAGCTGACGGTGGGGTGGGGAATTACAGGTCAGGCAAAGGAAGGGAGTTGATAGTTATCTGACCTGATCCCAATCTGGAAATAGAATCATCTCATTTATTCCCCTTTGCAATCTGCCCAAATAGGATTGCCTAATGTGAAATGCTTGCAGCATTGCGTGGCTCCCTTAATTTCAGGTGCTTTATGAGAAAATGGCTAAAATATATAAAAAAAAAAGCTGTATCTTCAGGTATGTATCTGAATTGATATAGATATANTCCCCTGCCGTTTCACATGGCTCAGCAACATGTGAAGGACACTGCTTGTCACTGCAAGAGCTGACGGTGGGGTGGGGAATTACAGGTCAGGCAAAGGAAGGGAGTTGATAGTTATCTGACCTGATCCCAATCTGGAAATAGAATCATCTCATTTATTCCCCTTTGCAATCTGCCCAAATAGGATTGCCTAATGTGAAATGCTTGCAGCATTGCGTGGCTCCCTTAATTTCAGGTGCTTTATGAGAAAATGGCTAAAATATATAAAAAAAAAAGCCGTATCTTCAGGTACGTATCTGAATTGATATAGATATGTTACTCGCTGTTGTGCCATACGACAGAAAGCTGCAGGCAGCTGTTCACTGTCTTCCTGCAGACTCGGACCTTGACTCAAACAACCGTTTAGCTCAGTGCCATAATTCTACTCTGTTGTGAAGATGATGTAGACCAGATCTTTTCTACTCTACACTTTGTCAGTGCAGTCTGGGGCAATGACCTTACATGAAGAGTTGTATGACACTATGAATAACCCTATGCACTTTGGAGCATCCAAAAGGACTTTGAAGCATAGGCCTCATGCACAGAAGAGTGTCATGGACTCCATTAGGAACTCAGAGCTGCAAGGTGTTCCTGTAAACAGCGCCTGGGACTTCAAGGTTACAGCTCTGCCACTACCCTGTGGCAGCACATGGGATAGATAGGTTATTCTTCATTCAGTCCCATAGATGCTCTTTTCACCTGTTGTATGTTGTAAGCATTGAAACTTGACTGCAAGTTGGAAGCACTGGCATGATGCATGGTAGCCTAACAGCCACAGCCTTCACATACTTCTGCGCAATGACAGTAGGATGCTCTACAGCCCTTTTGCAGCCCCCTGTGCAAGGAGGAAAGGGCTACTGTGGCTCTGCCTCATCTTTTCCTCTGGCCACAGAGCACCCTAAAGTTGCAGTTCATGTGCTCCACTGATCATAAGTACTGTGACAACTCACATGGCATCTGCAAAGGGTGTCAGGAGAGAAACTCGAGTGTCAAGTGCAGATTTAATAGGGGACGCCTTTACTATCCCCTTTCTCTGTTCAAAATGGCATGTGCTTGGGTAGACGAGACAGTCATAAACCTTCTCCATTTAGATGATGGCTGCGCCAGCGCTGAAACTGCAGAACGCAATTTCTACAAAGGGAAATTTAATTCAGGGATCTCGTCCGTTAGGGTAACAGGCAGAAGCATCCATACCTGGGCCTGGCTGGATGCTTTCTTTCCTTTGTACTATACAAGCATACTCTTTCTGGAGGGTCGGTAATCCAAATGCCAGCTCTTAGAAAGGTTCAGACATGAAGACCAGACCCCAGGCCATCCTGCTGAGCCCCAGCCAGAGGCGGGCACCATCAACCAGAACAATTCCTGTCCCCACTGCCTGCCCTGGGGCGCCTTGCACTGCAGAGACTGTCCTGTTCGCAAAGCTTATNTGCCAGCTCTTAGAAAGGTTCAGACATGAAGACCAGACCCCAGGCCATCCTGCTGAGCCCCAGCCAGAGGCGGGCACCATCAACCAGAACAATTCCTGTCCCCACTGCCTGCCCTGGGGCGCCTTGCACTGCAGAGACTGTCCTGTTCACAAAGCTTATTCTTACATGTTGGGGTTTGGACTTGGTAGCAAAGGGCCTGTACTCATCTTATTATGTTTTATTTATTTTCTGAGATGGGTGTTTGGAGCTCAGGCCAATGCTAAAGGTCTGGGCTGACCTCTCCTCCCCATCAGGGGCTGTCTTCTTGTGTGATCCCTGCCTGCCGAGGCACAAGGCAGGGCTCCTCACCAGCTGAGAAACAACTCCGTGGGGCCATTGTTAGGCTCCAGGACCCCTCCACAGAATTGGGGAAGGGACAATTTTCACAGCAAAGGAGTATACGAAGCAATAATATTTTTTTGTGTGTGGAAGATGCCAAATTAAATCTGAGGCATTTGGAAAACCACAAGAATACTCCAAGGCCATGAATGTTATTCCTGCTATACAACAAGAAAAACAGAAGATTCAACAGACCATAAAATGAAGGGGAAAACCATGTTTTCTTGCCTCAGGAGGATTTGAAAATTCAGTGCTGCTGCTGCCGCTGCTACCACGACAATTAAGGATTTTTCATTGATGTCATTTTGGGGGCAAAGCTTAGGTGAATGACAGCTCAAGGGCATTTAACCCTCCAAGTGCTTCACAAACATTAATTAATAGAACTGGGCCAATAATTTGCAGCAGATTATCCAATGAATTCAGCGCCTGTCTCTGCTTGCAGAGAGCTAGTTTGTGCACTGGTTTTGCTCTGCTGAGCAGAAAAATAAGTCTCCTTTCCTCAGCAGCACTCAGCCTACTTGGTATTTGGGGTTTGGTGCGCAGGCCGTACCCCTCCACCTGGGTGTTTTCCCTGTACAGGTCAGTGAGCAAGGCAAGAGCAAAGACGTTGTTCTGCTCCCCTCTCTTCTAGGGTCAAGCTGGGAGCTGCAGTAAAACATCAACCTTTCATGGCCTTGGTGGGGACCAGGCTGCGCTCCAAGGGGTGCCCCTTGTGCTGCTCCTCCTGGGG
This sequence comes from Steatornis caripensis, assembly GCA_013398225.1. NCBI lineage: Eukaryota > Metazoa > Chordata > Aves > Caprimulgiformes > Steatornithidae > Steatornis > Steatornis caripensis. The sequence continues at coordinate 207,259 of VZSC01000024.1, read as the reverse complement.
TTGCGCTTGTCACTGGCTCCTGCCTGTGCCTTCAAGCATCAAACGACTTCTATGCTGCCCTGAGTGAAATGAGCTCTCCCTACAACAGGACTACGCCGCTGCAAGTGAGTCTGCTGAGGTGTCTTGCCAGCAATCTTGTGCCTGCCAGGGATCGTTCTGTCTCCGAGTGAAAAATAATGAGGCATACTAAAGCAAATATAATGAGCACAAATAGCTAATAAATAAGCACATGACTGTGCTTAAAAATTGTACAATATTGTTAATGTTTTTAACCTGAAATCCTATGAAAATTTTAAAAAATCACAGTTATTTTCTGCAGATACTTCTATGCACACATGCATTTGTGAATACGTTTGTGTGTGTGTACAGGTGTGTGCGTGCCCCTTGGTAGTCTGTGAAGCTGCTGCTCTACTGTAACAAAATTTAGCAGAGAGATGAAGGTAACATAGATGACTGTGACAATAATTTTCATCTACAGTGTACAGCCCAAGGGAGATCCAGTATGTGACTCCCATAAGTGATTTGATGTACAGAAATGCCGTAATGTGAGCTCAGCTCTCAGCAGACTTCAGAGAAGCCGTGAGAGTGAGCGGGAGTGGGGGGAAGGCCTTATCCTGGCCCCAAGCACTGGGAAAGCTTTGTTTGCAGCAGATAGATTTCTAGTCACCAGCTTTAAACAACTATGAGAAACAGGTCTGTAGGAAAAAATTGGCATGGAGAGAGCCCGCAAGCATGGACGCTGCATACTCTCCATCCACAGAGAGTTTCAAAACTCAGCTAGATGAGGCCCTGAGGACTTGGTCTAGTCTTCAAGTAAGCCCTTTTTGTCCTGGGGAGTTGGAGTAGAGACCTCCAAAGCTCTCTTCCCATCTAAATCACTCTGTGATCCCGTGAAACCAGGCTTCATTCATAACTGTGTCCATGGAGCTGCATACTCAGCTCAGTGAAGAAAGTATCTGACCAGTGGCTGATGGTGAAAAGTACTAGGCACGGCCACAGTGGAAGGGTAATGCTGTTGTCAAGTGAGGAAAATTACATAGATTAACTTGTTAGCACTAGCAAAATCATTCAGAATACCAGAACTAATTGTAGTGGGGCACTTTAATTAATTAAAAGTTTCTTGGGAAAGGGTGTGGAGCAGCCTACAAGATTTTGGAAGTCATCAGTGGCGATTTCTTATTCAGAAAGTGGAGATAAACAGAATAGGAATCTATTCTACATCTGCTTAATGAAGATTAATAAGAAGCACATGAACCACATAAGGTAGACTAAGTAAAAGAAAGAAAAATAGGAAGACAATAGAAAAAAAAATTAGAAAGAAAATAGAAAAAATAATAAAAAGTAGAAAAAATAGAAAGAAAATAGAAAGAAAACCTACTGGCAAGTAATGTCAAGAAAGCTGATGTATTAAGGTCTTTTTCGTATGGACTAACAAAGGAAAATCAACTTCCAGGTAGTGAACACAACTATAAGATTGGACTGGTGAAGGAATGGATGAGGTAATACTTTGGTAAATTAATGCTTTCTGGTTGGCTGAGGCTGCTGCACTTTATCCTAAAATCTTTAAAGTATTGGCTGCAGTAAACTGAGGGCCACTTCCGGTTGTCTGTGAGCACCTGAACAAGATGGGTGAGATACCGAATAACTGGAGAAAGGTTTTCCTGATAATAAAAGCAGAATAGAAAAGAAGGTTTTGGAATTATAGAGCAGCCATATTATCTTCAACTTCTGAAAGAGTATTGGAACAAGTAATTAAACAAATGTCTAAAAACATAGAAGGAGATTCATAAAGCCTACATGGACTTGTCAAGAACAGGCCTTCTAGAAAGTAACTTTTTTCTCAGCTAATGACAAGAACATTCAAAAAAGAGAGATGGGCTAGTAACAAGTCGTATTATCCCACCTGGCACAGGCATACAAACTAACTTGCATGCCATCACACAGATGGCCAGCACACCCACAGGTCTAGAGTCGCTATCGTTTCCATGCTGACCTAATGCTCTATAACCCCCCAAAACCCTGCTGCCAGACAGGCCCAGGATCCCACATCCTCTTCTGTTCCTGACTTTGGCAACAGCCTGCAGGAGAGTGAAAGCAAGTCACATTCTGCAGTGTCTGCCCTTCTCCTTGTCTTCCAAATGAAACAAGTGTGTGCCACAGCAAAGGGAATTTCTCCATAGTGTCATGACACTGTTCCTAAATCCAAGCTGGAATAATCCTACTGGGAGAAATTCAAATCCCTAAATAATGCTCTTTAAAATCTCAAAAATTCTACTTGCTTGTGAATCTCGCTATTACTTATCCAGAAATATCCTATATTAACTAATGGATCTGATACCGATAAAAAATATATTTTGTCCACTTTTTTTAGTATCATCTAGAATGTAGGATCATATACTCTATGTGTTCAAGCCAAGGAAACCATAAGGCATAGCAAACTGAGAAACTTAGAAAGGATGGTTATAGTCATTTCAATAGCGAGAAACAATCTGCAGACTGAAGACTTTGTTCTGTGGATCGGTCAGCACTCCCTGTTTCCACTGAGCTCAATCAGTGCTAGGATGTAAATGCTAAGAAAAGGAAAAACTAGCCATGGAAGACCAGACCCCTGAAAGGAAAAGTTGAGTTGAGCAGTATGTGGATTTAATTATCAAATCTAACAACGGCATTTGTAACATTTACCACCCAAAATAGCCTTCACACTGAAAAAGTCAGTATCAATGTGGATTAACTAGATGTGCATTACTGTTGGAAATAATGACTTGGTGGTATTTACAGAGGACCATAGCAATATCTGTGTTAGTAGATAGCAGGTACTTTCTTTTAACCAAGAATATTAAAAAAAAAATGGTGCTGGCTTGTAAACTTCCAATATAATGTGTGAAGACCCCCAAGGAATTGAGTACAGCTGCCAAGGGGTCAGAGAAAATTGTAATGAAGAGCTGAGAAAGAACAATAAATTTGGCTTTATTACAGACCACGGGACAAAGCCTCTGTCCTCAAGGACTCTAAATAAGTCAGAGGTAGAGTGGTCTTGGGGGCCAGGGGCAGGGACTAGGGCTGGCATGGGGGACGTGGGCCAGGGGGCACGGGGCAGGCTGCTGTCCATCATGACCAGCCCTGCGGCCTCAGTGGGTTCTTCCACCCCCGGTGCCCAGCCTGATGGTCTCTCTGCTTCTTCACCTGCTTTCAATTCGAAAGCTAGTATAAGCAGAGAAGCCGGAGGGGAGTACCGTGCTTCACTCCTGCTAGGGAAAGAGAAAACTCCTACGCTTCTCTGTAAACCTGTGGTCACTCCGGTCACTCTGTAAACCTGTGGCCAATAGAGCAAGTCACACCAGGCAAATGTGTGCAGACAGCCTCCTCCTTTAAAAAGGAATTAATAAGAACCCCAGCACACCCCCAGTTATAATGTTCACCTGCTTCTCAATACGCTATCACAACTGGTAAAGACCTTCGCTCCTCACTAACACCTCCCTTTTCTCCCCTTCCCTTCCCACAGTCACACAGTGACGGGCATGTGCTCCGCAGCACCAGTATGCTCAGCACATCCCAGACTGGGAAGCAGCTGATGTCTTTGCTCCCAAATGGGATGTTGAGGGAGATCAAATCTTTTGACAAGTCAGGTTAGCCAAGAGGGCAAGGAGAAGGGAGGGAGGGAAGTTCATTCCAATGGTTTATCTTTATGGCAAAGAACCTCTGCCTTGGGCTGCAAGTCAGGCAGGAGACACAGGGACGGGGCTGGTGGGCTCAGGTGTTAGGGCTGGGAGGGATGATACCTCTCCTGAGTGGGGTCTGGCCCCAGAGCAGCTCTGGCTTAGGAGGTTGGAGCAGCAACGGACAAGAAAGCATTAGCCGTGATTCACACAGTCCCTGGTTTTTCAAAACCAGTAATACAGGATATGCAATAGATTTGAATTTGCTAAGTACTTTGATACTGCTGTCTCATGAGGGAACACAGCACTTAAAAAAATAGTTTAGATAGATAGGCTTTGCACAGATACAGACATGAGGGACTACATACTGCCAAGTGGCATTAAGGAAAGCATGCATGAATGGTATGATCCCAGTATAACAAGCTGTAGAGAGGTATCTGTCAAGAGACTGCAATTCCACAGGTGTTTGACAGCAAGTTTTGAAGTTTGATCTGGAATGCACAAAAATCAATGAAAGGCTTTGCCTTGGTTTGAGTGAACTTTGGATCTTTATTCAAATAATCTATTAATGAACCACGGAATTAATTAATGACATGCTAGCAAATGTACAGATGATGCCTAACTGGAAGAGATACAAAAACCTGATGACAACAGGGAAAATAAAGATTTAGAAACTGAAAGCTGTGGGCAGAGAAGAACAAAATTGTTTATAGATGGGAGACAAGCATAAGGTAAATACATTTGAAAATGTAATTCAAATGTTTCAGAACACTGGAGCATGGAATATAGAGATCTTGTGTTCTGGGAGTAAATAAACTGCAAATTAAATAGTTAACCAGGTACTTTCACTAGGCAGGTTTATTTTTATTGTAATTTTCAGTTCAGACCTTGCACCTGGGAGTGGGGAGGTGGGGGAATGGCGTCCAACATTTTGCCCAGATGTGAGGACACTTCTGTGTGTGCAGGGACAGACGGCAGCGAGCCCATGCAGCCACGCCAGTGATCGGGGAGGCAGCGGTGCTCCAACACCCTCTTCCCAGCAATTGCCTGCACAGCCTGTTAACCCAGAAAGACCTCATCTGACTACGTTCAGGTTTGGGTTATATGTATAGGTACTGAGTAGAAATTTCCACACTTGATTTCGTAAACATATGTCTGTTTGCATTACTGCACTTTACTTGGGAGTGAAATATTCAATGTACTTCTGNCCCAGAAAGACCTCATCTGACTACGTTCAGGTTTGGGTTATATGTATAGGTACTGAGTAGAAATTTCCACACTTGATTTCGTAAACATATGTCTGTTTGTATTACTGCACTTTACCTGGGAGTGAAATATTCAATGCACTTCTAAAAAACAGTCCTCTTTCCTGCTCCTCGCTGCAGGCAGATAATTTTCGTTGTCTAAGGAAGTCAGGTTTCTTTATATTTTGACATCTGTATTGAGCTTCATACGCTTCTCCAGTGAAGAGTAGAATTCTGAGGCCTTATGAAATGTCTCTGCTTTCATTGGTGGCCCAGCGCTGTCGGCTCCTAGTTAGGATCCAGTCCCCGAAGCCTTCTGGTTTTGGTGGTGCTTTGGTGGTATTTTACCATTTGTAGGGGCTGAAAGTGAGTCAGCTTCTGCAAGCATCTCATAAATCAGCAAACGCTATTTGTAACTGCCTTCCTTCTAACACGGAACAAGGAACTTTATAAAAATAGGATAACCATAAAACTTTATTTTATCTCTGAGTTCTTAAGTTGGGCTTCCCTAAGATCTCCTTGTCTAGCTACATGCTATAAAACTGGAAAAAAATGATGAAAATATTGGAAGGAGTGGAAATAAAATTGAACGGGGGAAAACATAGGTACAAATCCAGGAAGAATGATCGTTGCATTTTTTACTGTTTCAGGCAGTCTTCCCAACTGAGACTGGTTAACCTCCAGGTGCTTAGACCTAGACTGGTCACAGAAATATCACACCAGTCAAACAGAACACCAGTGAAAGGAACAGACTGGATGATCAGCTGTTATTTTGCTAACATCTGTGATATTAGGGTAGTGGCAAGAAATCTCCTAAAATCTCAATTATATTGAAGTCTTTAGTTTCATATGTAACCAGAAGGATCCAGGACTATAGTTTAATACCGGTATCTATATACCCAAGACATTCGAAGAAAGAGACAAGATAAATAAAATAAATTTTGTGCGGGACTACTGGAGGGTCAGTTTGTGTCAGGACAAACTGACTCTCGTTATTAGAAGGGCAGAAATAAACAGGAACATCTTGCTGTAGCAAACATTACTAAGAGCGCTGAGTGAGAATGCGTAGGACTTTCTCTTTTTACTGCCTTCAGGAACTAGTGAGGACACTTGCATACGTAGAGTCAAACGCATGGATTTCCTCACCGATAACACGGGCATCCTGCTGCGTAAGTGCTGCCGGATCGGTGCTCTGGACGGCTCCTCCCATGGGCTACCCTCATGATTAATGACTTATATTCAGGGAGACATCTACTGTCAGTAACTCACACTGATGAATTACAGTCATGATAATAATTATGGTTGTTGTTTATTATTCTTCTTCCATCACTTCTGCCTGAAGTCAGTGACCAAGGCTTTGTAACAGAGTGGTCACAAGTCAGTGAGTGTGGATGTCAGCGCTGTGAACTGTGGTGCAGACTATAACCTCCCTGCTTCAAATTCACTGACGGGCTGAGGACATTGTGCTAGTCCAGGGCTGCCACAGAGCGGGAGGAAAAGCATTGCTGAGGCAGCTTGCGGAGCTGGACATCTAACCAGGTCACTTCCCTTCTGGCAGCTTATGAAAGTGCTAGAGGAAGTCTGCACTGTACGTTGATGCGAGGTGGAGGGAGAAACAGGGCTGGGAGAGGACAACTGAAATGTGCGCACACACACACACACACAAAAAAAAGGAAAAAAAGGAAGAGCCCTAATAATTGTGTAAGACCTCTTCATATTAAGGAATGATGAAGTAATTTCAGATTTAGGTCAGAAAGCAAGCACCTGTCAGCAATGCTGAGTTGTGCGTTATTTTCTGCTGCTTTGCAGACACTATATCCTCTTGCCTGACCTTGCGTCTTAAAGTCTCTGAATACTGAGGATCACAAACTCTGGGAGGTGATGGCAACAAATTCACACTGATGTCTACAGGAAGCAGGGTAGGGCCCCCAGGTTGGGAAGAAATTATCTAAAGACTGAGCTTCTCAGGGGCTGGGGAAGGTGGAAGGTGTTGATTAGCACGGCACATGTGCATGCAAAAGGAGCAAGCACAGCTAGAGGTAGTATCTGGCTGCATCTGCTGTTTTAACTCAGTGGAGAGCGTGTAACTCTTGCCATACTGGAGCACAGCCATGTCCACCGCGGCCAGCATCCTGCCGCTGACTGGAGTTGGTGCCGGATGCTTCAGAGGAAGGTGACGCCCTCCCCTCTCACCTCAGTTGATGAACGTGGCCGATGATTGCATAACCCTCCACAGGGCTCAGGGAGGCCAGACAGTGACTTCAACCCATGATGAGCTTCCAGCCTGGAGCATGGAGATCAATGGCTATTGTAGTATCTGTCCCCGTTAGCATAACTGCAAATGCCTCTGTAAGAATATTTAACCTTTTCCTGGATCCCGTCACACTTTTTATCTCAAGACGACAAACAGCCAGGCTGTTTGTTCCCCCTGCCTCCACCAAGTCAGGGACTCAGCCAGGACGTAGGATGTCAGAGTTGCCAGAGCCTGGCACTTTGTGTTGGCTGGCCAGAGCTGCGGGCAGCTCTAGGCTCTGTGGTCAATTTTTTCACACTTTGTACTGGGGGCTGAGGGGTAAGCAGGGAGGAGGAAGAGAAGGAGAAACATTGGCATGATTTAAGAAATGAGAGGCAGTGCCTTATGGGCTCTGTCCTACAGTGGCATGTAATTTTCTCCCGTTTCTGGTTCCGCACCTTGTGCCGTTGTCTTAAAAATATATAGAAAATACTCAACCGGCAACATAGTTTCCAGTGCAATGGTTATCTTACCTCTTTCAGGAGACTAAGAAATCGATACGCAGCATCTCTTCTGCTTACTTGTTTTCAAATGACAGTTATTTGCTTTTCCTCTGAACAGTAACAATGTGAAACGTAAGTACTTGGCAACCAGGGCTGCACCCAGAACAGTTTATCATTTACTCGCAGCAGGTTACACATTGTAAAATGATGGAGCTGAGCCCGGGGTTAATGTTAACCAGACGTTAACTCCACCCTGGCAGCACTTGGATATCACCCCTTGAANTAACAATGTGAAACGTAAGTACTTGGCAACCAGGGCTGCACCCAGAACAGTTTATCATTTACTCACAGCAGGTTACACATTGTAAAATGATGGAGCTGAGCCCGGGGTTAATGTTAACCAGACGTTAACTCCACCCTGGCAGCACTTGGAAAGCACCCCTTGAACGGATCTGCAGGTGCACTGCATTTCCGAATAGGCCTGGTATTTCCACTGTAGAGCACGTATACCCAGGGGAAGTGTGGTGTGTTCTCCTATGCAATGTATAGGATTAAGTTCTCAAAAAAAATGTAATAATAACACCACTTCTGAAAAGCACTTTCAACACTAAATATTAATGCTAAGAGCAAACCTGACAGGAAGTATCTTGCTAGTTTTCAAACAAATTTCATGTTAATATAGTACGCAATAGAAACTTCGGTTCCAGGAATACTGTCCTGTTGACCAACAGCACCAACCCAGCTGATCAGCACCAACCTAACCTAATGAGGACTTCTGCTTTGGTCCAGTTTACTTTTAGTGTTTGGTCATAAAGTGGCCACAACTCTTCTGCATTACAGCTAGGAGTGGAAAGGAAAAGCTTGTGGGAGAGGCTGTTCCCCAGGTATCTGTTAAATTCGCACCTAAACCAGGATGTGCCTATGATCTTCTAAAAGAGTGTGGACGCGTGTGATTTCTGGTGCGATCTCGCAGATTTAGGAGATGTTTGAATAATCCAGTAAAGTCCTGTTAGCACATCACACTTGGGTGCTCATCCTCTGAGAATATGAATCTCTCTTTATGCACTCACTGCTTGCTACACCGATGTACTTTCCCTGAACATATCCTGCGACAAGGGCTATATCCGCTGGAGAAAACTCTGGTCTTTCATGAGAACTCTTCCAGGCTTGATCTCAGCCTGATCCCATTCACTCCATGAGCAAGCATTTGCCAACTCTGTTCCCTATTGGTTTTACTTTTTGGTGTGATGAAAAATTCTTCTTTAGCCTTATTGCTTCCTTCTCTCTGCCTATTTAGCTGCCAATATGATTCCCCTAACCTTGAATACCCCCTGTTGGTAAGCATGACAGCAAATAGAGTTATGTCTCTATTCTTTTTTGCTGGTATCAGAGGGTGGGTTTCAGTTAAAATTAATGTGCTTTTCATCTGGGAAGAAATAGTGTAGGATTTCCTTTACATATCACTAACTTAAAAGGAGGCTGGGAAAGTTAATATGATAACTACAGCACTGGATCAAGGCTATCTGGAACCAGCTGGCATCCAGTTTTCCAATTGTAAAATGCTTGTAACACACTCTGCTCCTGCTTGTCAGGAATTTCGTGGAAAAAAATGATTTATTAAGAATTAGTGTGCACAGAGATTAAAGAAGATTAGATATCTATTATTTTCAGACTGCAACAGCACAAGAAGTCACAAGATCCAATTCTGGTGTAGAGAAGAAAATCCACAACACTGTCACTTTGAAAACTTCGGCTCAGTCTGAGCTGAACTTTTTTAGAGTGTGAAAGTCCTCAACAATTTTCGCTCAACCCAGATTTGAAGGAAAAGTCCACAGCACTTTGTCTCGGCTGAACTATACACAGAAAGCTATGCTGAATTTTGGGATTTGCTTAGACATGATGCAAGGGTGCTCTGAACAGCCATGCAGGGTGACGCAGAGGCAGCTTGTTTTGTGAACCACGCGGAGCGTAGATGGAAGCCCTGGCAGGGACCAGTGTGGCGGGTTGAACACCTTGGCTTTACCTTTCCTGGACTTTGCCAGCAGCAGAGGCTGCTGGGCATAGAAAGCAGACACAACCCGATCAAGTGTAAATTGTCACAACAGGATGGGTGAGGGGAGGAGGAGCAGCTTTCCCACTTCCACAGGACTGTGAGATATGTGTGTGTGTATACATATATACATATATTTCCTACCATCTGGACTGCCTGGCTCACGTGCTGACTGAGGCAGGTCCGGGGTTGGGACAGGTAGGGCTGGGGAGGGGCTTGAGGGGCACTGCCAAGCGGGGTGAGGATGAGGAGGAGGAAGAGAGGTGCGACCCTGTGGGAGAGGAAGCAGCAGCAACAGCAGCGGTGGCATACCTCTCTGAGGGCAGATTTTAACAGGTGCTTTAGAAAACAGTTGTGGTTTAACAGCTTCCCTGCTTTTTGTACCAAATACAGCCCTGAAATTAGCCAGCTTTTATTCCTGAGACACACAAAACACTCTGCAGCTTCAATGGGATGCGGTGAGCGGGTTTATACCGATATCCAGGAGGTAAACACTCCACGGAGATGCAAGATCTCCTCCCTCACCCCTGCACAGGGAGCTGGGGGCAGACGGCAGCCCAGCAGAGTGACAGCTCTCTCTCTCAGTGTGATACCTCTTTATTGGTGCCAGCTGAGTCCTGAAGTCTCTGCTTTGGAGAGATGAAACACACGCTCATATACAGGGATGGGACAGCTCTAGGGCACAGCCACACTTGGCTCTGTTTATTTCATTATCTTTCATTTATTCTTTGGTGTTCACGCTACCAGAAACATAATAATAATCAGACAGATAGATTAAACAAACCAGAATCTCTTCCTAAAGATTCAATAAAAATTGAGCTTAACAATCTAGTAAGATCAAACAAACAAAAAAACCCTTAATTAATTTTTCTTTCCATCTTCTCTTCTCTTTAATTTAATTAAAAATATTCTGGGTCCAGAAGTAGAGCTATTTAAATCCTTGGGGAAAGACATCCATTTCCAGTTCAACCGTAAAGAAATTTGCACCAAGTCTTGTGTGGGGACTCATGTTTTTGTGGCTTGCAGCCTGTTTTCAGTTACAAAGAGATGTCAGTATCACCTTACTGCAAGCACCTGTATCAGCAGAATTTCTGAAGCTCCCAAAGTTTGTCTATTACTATGGGTTTGTTTTTGTTTAAAAATTATAGTACAACCCCCCAAAATCCAACAAAATGAAACAACGAGAACAGAAGTGACCAAATGACTCCTCCAAGAGGGAGCCAGGAGCCTCTCTGAGCCCTGGCATGTTCCAGTATGCCAAGCTGCTGCTGGGACTCTGCACCCATTCCCATCAAACTTAGCAAGTCTCCATCCCTGCAGGAGCATATCTTAAAGACGACTTATTTTGATTGCAGTGACTGCAAAAAGAGACCAACCTGCCAACAAACAGCAGCATTGTTCAGCAAAATTCACTTGCTTCTGTGGCTTCTTCAACACAAAGTCAGAAATCAGTGGTCACAGGAGAGCTAGAACGATGGCATGTTTTCTCAGTGTCATGTACCTTTGCCATCCATGTCATCCAAGCCACCTGGACGTCCCAGCCTTTCCTTTCTGGCGGCACCAATATCTTTCAGGAAGGTGGCAGTCAGGAGATGATGTGACAAGACAGGATCAGGGGCAAACAAGGCCTTCTTTTCCCCATCCTCCACTGTTTAAATATTGTTGTTATAGCTGTTATAATTAATTAAAATAAAGACCTTAACTGCTCAAAGCTGTATTCACATTTTCCATCACCAAAGCTCTACAGGCCAGTGAAAGGCATTTCTAGGAAAGCGATACCCTGGGATATCTCTAGGCAATAAATTATCCTTTCCCCACTCCCCCTCTCTACTCATTTCATTTAAAAGTGAAGGGTGCTGAGTTTTATTAGGCCCCCTCTTGTCATCACAGCCTGTGATTTGTGGTCCCAGGACCAGACTTCTCTTCCCTTTTTTCTTCCAAGCGCCACGAGATCGCGTTACATTAGACGGCGAGGTCTGCCAGGTCACAGCCCCGGTCGCTGTCACCCACTTCCCATTTCCTGCAAAATCCATACATGGGAACATTTCCCCTTCATTTTTGTGAAAAAAAAAAAAATAAAAAAAAAAATAAAAAAATGGCCTGAAGGTTTGCCTGTGCAAAGGCTGGCAAACAAAGACACTTGCTGTATTTGTGTGTGTATATATTGATGTACACATCTCTACCTATGAGCCAGATGGAAAGAAAACCTGAAAAAGAAAGGAGGGAAAGTGGTTAATTCTGGGTATCTGGAAAACACATTCACCGCTCGTACCACTTGTCACCGCCTTTCAAGCAAGCTGTCACCCTGACAGCAATGTACCGCTGTTCAGCAGCATCCCCCTCACTGGGCACACTGCAAGTTGGTCCAGCTGCCACTCCAGGATTTGCCAATTATTAAGCTCAAAGCAAAGTAAAACAAACACTGACAGAAGCATCAGTGACAGCAAAAACACAGAGTGCATGGTTTCCAAAAACATTTATGATGTGAGACCCGTGGAGACCCAGGAGGATGCACAGAGAGTAACATTTACGTCCACATCCTTGCAAGTATAGGCAGGAGTTAATATTGTATTTGATTTGTCAAACAGCACATACACACAAACCTTTGACCTGTACATACTGGTATAGCTGGGCAGACAAAGCACCAGGAGCCACGCTGGCTTGCGGGCCTGTCCGAGGGGGAGCACTGTATGGTGCCAGCGGAGGGATGAACCAGGGTCTCCACCCCCTTCCCCGAGCAAACACCTATGGCTGTGAGAACGCTGGTGAGAGTGACAAAAAAGACCTTAGGATAGGCCAAGAGAATTTGAAATCTTAGACGCTTTTTGTCCCAAGTGACTTACCCTGCAAGTTATGAATTACAGTCACTGCAGGGGGATCATCAAGGGTATCACTGCAGTCTCAGTACTGAAAAACAAAGACAGTTCCCCTCAGGGGAGTGGGAGAGACAAATTATTTTCTTTCCTCTGTGTCTCTTGCATTAAACCTTTGCTAGCTGCCTGTCTTCCATGCTAACATAGCCCACAGCCAGAGCTGAAATAGAGGGCTGGCTTTATCAGACTCCGCAGGTTAGCTCATTCTTCTTTATGGAATCAGTAACAGGAAGGCATTTTCTTTCTTATCTAGGAAGTGAACCTAAAATTGCTTTTCCTCAGGCTTCTGGTTTAGCTGAATGGTATTTGCCATTAAGAAACAGCAATTGTTAGCTGTGGCAAAGTGGGGCCCCTTTCCCTGGGAGGGCAACGGAGATGGCTGTACTAGCATCTGGAGTGAAGGGATGAGAAGCATGGCAGTCTTTCTTTTATGAATCATTAGCAGTACAAAGAGGGTATGCACCAGAGTTTTAACCAAGTGCTTACCTAGTGTCTGAGGCAAAACCAAAATGGTGTGAGCCTTCAATACAGCAAAGCTGTCGTTTTGAATGTTTGGCATTTACAGTTCAAGCTGTACCATATTCTGTGTTTTTCTTAAAGGTTCATCTTCACTAAAGCTCCCTCTCCTGAAGCAATATTATCGAGTAGGGACACCAGACTTCTTTTTGAAGGTAAGCTTCCAAGCCCTAAGACCAAAAATAAATTTAAATACATGAAACTTGAGGGCTCTTTAAGTATATTAGGTGTAGAATAGCGTACTGCACATGAGGACAGCCATGACAAACCAGCCCTGAGATATTCAAACAACAGGACAAGGAATGAGACAAAGTAAAACCAAGGAAGTTGGCTGGAGGGGAGCTGTGTGAAGCTTCAAAGAGAAAAGCAAAAGAAGCTTGACTTTAGCCTGGCGAGCCAGTAAGAGTCTGGGAGATTCACATGGGGAGTGATGAGTCTGAGGAGAAGGGAAAGATGGTGCTGACAGAGACAGTCTGTGTGCAGTCCTTCCAGCGCAGACAGAAGAAAGTGGCAAAGAGCAAAGCAAGGGTTAATCAATGCCTGGGCAAGGGAGGTTGTAGTAAGAATGGGAAGAAAAACAAATGAAGTGCTGGAAAGGAAGAAAATACTCAGCGGTTTCTAGTAACAAGCCAGAGTGATGAAAAGAGAGGAGTGAGGGGAATAAAATCTGACAGTGGAGATGCAAAAGGAATTGACAGGGAAGATAACATCAGTGAGAGACACAAGTTGGGCATTGCAAAGGAGAGCATTCAGTGCCTGTTCTGGCTCTGCGTAGCCAGATGGAAAGGCAAAGGAACAGGCAGAAATGTTGAGTACAATACAAATGGAGAAACCAAGACAGAGAGGTAAGTTTGTCAAGACTGGGTTGCTTCTGCAGTCCAAGTGTAACTGAAGTCACCTTGAGAAATAAAGAGAGGATCAAAAACCAAGTTGACAGTGAATTCAAAAAGCAGAAGCAAAGATGGTGCCTGCCAAGAAGCAGCAAGAGAAAGAGGAGATCCCAAAGAATGTAAAGGGCTCAGGAGGTGAAACCATTGTGCACTGAAATGAAATACTGAGATGAATGGCCAAAAAGGGTGATCCTCCCAGGCAAACCTGCTGCAGAGTAGCAGAGCAGTCTCCCCTCACTAACTACATGCTCCAAAAACCAAGGGGTTTGGCTTTAATGGCAGATCATTGGGGTGCTGCTCCAACATTAACTGCGCGCGTGAAAAAAAATCATAATTGATGGAAGTATCCTGGCCTGGGACTCAGGTGAGAAGGACAGCTTGGCATAGCATGAGTTTGCAGTGGGAGGAAACTGTAGCCCTTCTCATGTGGGTGTCAAAAGGGAGATAAGAGGGCGACTAACCCCTGTCAAGAAGAACAAGTCTTCTGTCAGCACAGCAGTCATATTTACAAGGACTCTTGGATATCAAAACACAACATAGCAGGTAGAAAAACAACATAGGAAAAAAGCAAAGGTGGCCCAAGCAGACACTGAAGAAGCACAGTAACACTTCAGATTGCCTGGCACTGTTAAGGAACAGCAGAGCTTTATATAGCTTGTTATCTTATAGCTTTAAACCTATCTACCTATAGTTGGTCACTTGCACGTGTCTGACCAAGTACCATACAGTGTCTTCACAGGACACTTAGCCTGGACCCTCTCTGGTTAAGAGCTACCAGGTACAGCAAATTTCTCATTAGGGCAGATGCAAGAGAAGGAGGCAACGCTTTGTTTCAACAGGCTCACCCCTACCAGCTCTGCACTGCCAGCAAGAGGGTCTCCAGCCTACTTTATCGTTTGGGCTTCTTTCACTCTTCCCACTTCTCCCTTCTCTGGTGTCTCAGCTCCTTCTCCTCCTGCCTGAACCTGACCCTCACAGGACCACTGACGAGCAGCACCAGAGTCTGGCCGAGCGTGAAAAGAGGCTTGGTCCGGCAGGTCGCAGCAGAGTAGCAGTCTCAAAGACCATATTGTGGGGTGGGTTACTCTCCAGCCATGGCTGCCTTCTTGCTTGTTATGCCCAAACTAGCTAATGCAGCGGGTGGGAGAGATCTCTGTGTAGGCTGCAAAGCAAGTGTAAGTGCACAGGGAGTCAAGTGGCATGGAGCTGCCTCCTGGTGTGGCTGTACTGCTAGCAGTGCTCAAGGGACTTAAAATGAGCCGGGAAATGTCTTTGTGAGCTACCACCACCATTTAGGTGATGGGCAGAGACCCTGGGGAGAAGCGGTGTCTGTTGCAGGAGGCAAGTTGTAACACCAGCACGGGTGGTGGCTTTCCCTTGCTCTGTTCCATGGCATTGAGAAGCCAGCTTGCAGAAAGACTTACGGCTCTTGACGAGTTTTCCCTGGCTATCTGAAAAGAGGATTTATCCCAGGGTTTTGTTCCCTTTCCTGCGGTAGTTTTTCCACTCCAAGTGTATGAAGCATTTGAAGTGAGTCTGATTTTCCTGGCAGTCCCAAGGGGAGTGAGGGGAAGCCTCAAGGAGAGGCATAAAATTGAAGATTTAATGACTTCTAGATGCTCTGCTCAGCCCCCTGCTCTCTGGTAAAATTGAAAGCTTGACCTTCTTCCTACGTGTCTCATGAGTGGGCTTTTGTTTTATCTGAACAGAGCAACTTTGGGCTGGCAAGACCTGCTACTGTGTTTCTGCTGCTGGGAAATGTGCTGTAAGGAGGGAGGGTTCGTGAGTGAGACCTCTCCATGGGTCAGAGGGCAAACAAATGGGGACAAAATATTTTTAAAGTAGACTTCAGAGTGGCACATAAAACATTAAAATGTGATTGAAAACTGCGTACAGCTGTGAATGTGTCTTCTCTTTTGCATAGGTGAATGCTTCCGAGTCTCCAAAAAGCAGAGCATTTGGGGAAAGAGTTCAGGCTGTTAGAGTAAGCAGCAGACATATTTCTAAACAAAGTACCTGAGAATCCCTGCCAGGCTGGGGTGCTCTGGACAATTTAGGACAACCGTTTTCCTTCTTACAATGAGTTCCTTGAGTATTAACTCCCCTTTCATTATTTCCACTGCCCTGTGAATGGCAAAGATACTCTTTGAAAGAACTAGAATAAAATTTTGGTGTGAGCATTTGTTTGTAGGTTCCTTAGTCTAAGATTCATATAAAACACCAGCAGAACTGAACTGGTGACATTTCTGGCCTGAAAACACGCAAGTCTCTGACAGACCACTCCCAAACCTACTGTGCATCTTTCAGACTTGTTGTGGATGTCCTCCTCTCTCACGTCAAGGCTCTTATTGTAGCTTTAGCTTTCATATTGGGAATACAGTCTTTCCATTTACATTCTGTCAAGTAAGTGGGGTGTAAATGCTTCCACATATAACTACCTCTAAAATGAAAGACACATTTACAAAATAATAGCAGAGCAAACTTTGTAAAAGTTTGTAAATCCACAAGTATTTAAAAGCCTTTCACATAGGCTTCTAAAAACACTTGAAGATTCTTGATCCTCCTAAAATTAAATTTTAATTTCTCATAGCAAAATGGGAAAAATTTTGCCATAAGGATGGAGTTTTGCTTGGTGTAGGCTTTCACCCCAGATCAAACTGGGTTCATAAACTTCTAAAACATGTAATGAACCTGTCCCAATTCTACAGTTTATATTGTTACCTGATACTGGCAAAATTAAACCTGTCTTCATTGTGAAAGGTAGTCCAAGGCTTAATTTTCAAGCTGACAAGGCAACAGTAGACAGCAAAGCTGATGGTATTATATGGAAACTGAGTCCCATGCTTACGATTCAAAACATGCTGGGCCATTCATCTCCAAAGCATCAAAGCACTTCTGCTTCTTTAGTACTTCAAAAATACTCATAGAGTGCTGTGGAAATCACAAACACGTTTAAAGTTACACACGGTTAAGTTCATTGCTGGATCTAGGTTCAACTAAGCATGACAGTATGTGAAATCCAACCATGGAGGATCTCTATAAACACTTCAGCATCCCGTCTACTGTGTTGGCATTTTAAATGTTCAGATATAGATACAGATATATAGATGAAAGAATTAGAAATTTTTCCTATTTCCATTTAGCATGAATCTAGTGACTGCGGGTGTTTCATCTGGAGAGGCGTACAGAGAAATTTTTGATTTTTTCCTCTCCAAAACCCACTGTCCCAGCACTGGAGATAGATCAGCCCTAGTCTCTTCCAAGGTCTCTTGGTTATCTGACCCAACCAGACACAAGAAGATTCTTTACCATTCAACTATTTAACTGTTGTTTTAAGAACTGGTTAACAGGGGACTGATTTGCCCCAGCTCTTTGCTGTTTGTAGTTGAGCACAGGCAACTGGAGTCAGGGTATAAATGAGGATGTGAGGCTGGGTCACTGGCAGGGCTGTAAGCATTTGTACCTGTGAGAGGAGGGCAGAGCTGTTTACACACATGTACATGCTGTTTAGGCAAAAGTTCAAAGGAGAAGTGTAAAAATTATTCAGCTCCATGAAGGCTTTTAAGGTGAGAGATCATTCAGGCAAGCAGCAAGCAGAAAGGTCTTTTGGTGCTAATGTCTGAAGTTGTGAAAATGGGACACTTTTCCCATTGGTGCTGCAATGATCCACCATGCAAGACAGGGTGAAATCTTCTCATTCATCACACGCCAGTCACTCCAAGGTTTGCTAATGTGTGAAATAAAATCTGAGTGTCTCCCCAGCTTGTGTGATGCTCAGGGCCTCTTTTTTCTCTTTGGGTCCTCATCTCCTTGAACATGTCATGACATTAAGCCACTCTCCATCATCTTTGAAAAGTCATGGAGAATAGGAGAAGTGCCTGAGGATTGGAGGAAAGCCAATGTCACTCCAATCTTCAAAAAGAGCAAGAAGGAGGATCCAGGAAACTACAGGCCAGTCAGTCTCACCTCCATCCCTGGAAAGGTAATGGAACGGCTCATACTGGAAGTCATCTCAAATCACATGGAAGAGAAGACGACTATCAAGAGTAGTCAACATAGATTCACCAAGGGGAAATCCTGCTTGACCAATCTCATAGCCTTCTATGATGAAATGACTGGCTGGGTAGACTAAGGGAGAGCAGAGGATGTTGTCTACCTTGACTTCAGCAATGCTTTTGACACTGTCTCCCACAACATCCTCATGGGCAAGCTTAGGAAGTGTGGGCTAGATGAGTGGACAGTGAGCTGGATCAGGAACTGGCTGAATGGCAGAGCTCAGTGGGTTGTAATCAGTTGTGCAGAGTCTAGTTGTATGCCTGTGACCAGCGGTGTTCCGTAGGGCTGGGTGCTGGGTCCAGTCCTGTTCAACAAGTTCATCAACAACCTGGATGAAGGGACAGAGTGTACCCTCAGCAACTTTGCTGACGATACAAAGCTGGGGGGAGCGGCTGACTCAC
>VZSC01000024.1:141220-183759 GCA_013398225.1 Steatornis caripensis | reverse complement strand
CCCAGAGAGGTTGTGGAGTCTCCTTCTCTGGAGATATTCAAAACCCGCCTGGATGCATTCCTGTGCAACCTGCTCTAGGCTAACCTGCTTTAGCAGGGGGGTTGGACTAGATGATCTCTAGAGGTCCCTTCCAACCCCTACCATTCTATGATTCTATGATTCTATGATTTACTTACTTACCTCACCAGAGATAAGGACGTAGGCCTCTGTGTTTGAAAATGCCGGCCTTGGTTATGAGTCAAAGTGTGTTATACCTCCTTTTTTTTTAGCACAGGAAGATTCTGTGGTTAGCTCTGATGGCAAGAGCAAGAAATTATCCATTACTATTATTCTGCACCTCGGTGTCCTTACAAAAAAATAATTTTACAAGAGAGCTGAAGAAATTGGCTATTTTTGCTTGGTAGAACAATGGATGACAGGGGATGTGGCTGCTGAGCGTAAATACATCAAGGAGCAGTAAACCTGAGGGAGGTGGAAAAATCTATTTAAGCTAATAAGAAATCTTGGCACATGAACAAACAAATGCTAACTGACCATGAATAAAATTAGGAAAAGTAGAACCAGGTTGCCAATGATCCAAACAATGAGGGAAGGAAGGGCCATTCCAACAGAAGAAATGTAAGCTCAGTACAAAGTACTTTTAAGGAGTTTAACTGTCTCGTGAAAGTGAATAAGAGGATTCACCCTGCTGCTGTGGCTAAGCAGTGAGGCCTGGGATCACTTCCATGTCAGGTTGATACTAAGGTGAATGACTTATTTCTCCTGCCTCCTTGCATCCTTTTTTATGTTAAGAAAGAGTGCAAGGCCAGTAGTGGAAGGCAAAGCAAGAAGGATGATGGCACAACATGCCTCAGTCAGGTCTCTTTCCTGGAAACTCAGGGAACCAAGAATTTAGTTAATGCTACAGAGTGAACTCTCGCTTAGGTCCCCCTTGTGATACCAGAGGTCTGGAGTAACATGCTCAGAAATACATGTTTTACGTTTCTATCAGTTAATACTCCCCTATTTTCTAAATTTAGAAGATAGTCAAAGGAAAATACCTTACATTTCATATACATAAAAAGGTAAGACCTCCAAAGCACACTTTATTATAAGGAAGCTAGACACACCAAGAAAGAGACAATCATTCCCACAGCTAAATAACTAATCTTAGTTAATTAAACTACTGTTGATCATTAAACTGAACACCTGACTGCAATCCTGTGGTCTGTACAACCACAGGAGAGCTCTGATCCTTTGACTGGCACACTGACACAACATTTTCTCTTTGAAGAGTACTTCATTTAACAGATGTCACATTGCTGTATTTCCTGACTTGATTTTTTCCCTGTCACTGTAAAAGCTCCTTAATCACATACACTTGTTTTCTATATATAAAGAACACAGCAACAACTTCTACTGTGTCAAGTGAAATCACACCAGGTAAAAACAACAGATCTTCTAAAAAGTGGAGATTGACTATTGAGATTTAATGTGACACATAAGTCATTCAGCTGCAGGCAATGTCACTCCATTCTTTCCAAAATTATGGACCTGTCTGCTTGTACTGATGAAATAATTAGATCTAAATTGTGATGATCAAACAGAATTTACAGAGCTATTTTCTAGCTTTTTCGAAAACTGCTACAAACCCAAAAGAACACTAAGCCTCAAATACCTCGTACACCACCACTTACTTTACCACCAAACTCCTAGCTGGAAAGTTCATTCATTTTCTCACCAAGAGGTCCCACAAACCACTTATCACCCCACAGAGCACAGTGGGATCTTGTCCCCATGGAGCACATTCCTCACCACTTGAAGTTTCTACTATAAGTATGTTCTCTGAAACTTTTACATCATGTTGTCACTTTGTTTGCCTCGTCTCTGTCCCTGGGCTGACTGACAAGTCAGTTTTGTATCGAAAAATACAAGGCCCACGTCCTCATTCCTTGGAGGAGCAACTCTCCCACCAACTTCACACAAAGTCTTTTGGAGACAGTCATCCACCACATTACTTGGGTTTTGCTGCCTGGCCACTTGCCTCAGGAAACAAGCAGCAAAGACCCCAGGCTAACCATCAGGAGGACCTTTTCACTGTCCTTGTGAGCAGGTGTTGATTAATCTCATTTCCTGGGTGCAGAGTGTGCAGACAGTCTTTGTGTCATGGGAAGTGATTCGTGTACAACTCCCTCACATCTCAAGACAATTATCATCAACTCTTCCTCTTTGCTGATCCTTTGGAAAGGGGATAATTTTTTCCCAGGCTGTTCATTACTGTGAACAAGAGGAGGAGGGGCAGGAACAGCAGCCACAGTTTGACAAATGACCCTTAGTAACAGATTAAACAAATGGTAAAAATTAGCTGTGCTACAAACTCCCTTAACTCCTTCTCCCTTTGCTTCTGCACAAATGCCTTCCTTCCCACCTGCATCTATATAATAGGCTGAAAGAGATCTTCTCAGCATCCTTAATTAGCAGGAACACATTAATGGAGAGGAAGGATGACCAAAGCACATACAATTAGTCACTGAATATAATTGTAATTCAGGACATATTCAGGGACTAATTGATTCTCAAATCCAGCATTGGTCAGGCATCAGTAGGAATGCCCGGCATGAGAGCACTCTGCCTCCAGTAATCACTTTCGCACCAAAACCTGTGTCACAATGACTTATATCAACAAAACCAAGCAGCACGTTTGCAGCTGAGTTAATTGTTAACTTACCCCACTCAATGGACCATCACACTCCCTGGAAAAGAAAAGGTATGGAGTTGGTACAGACCTTGTAGCTCCCATGTGGAGCTGAGGAGGCAACTAGAGTTTCAGCACAGTCAGTCAGTTTAGGAGCAAAGGACCGGCCAAATTCCTCCTAACTCTGTCAAGCATTTTCGAAAGACCAGCTCTTGTAGGAATACCTTCCGGAAGCTTGAACACAAAAATAGTGGCTCTGCACCTGGAAAGCTCTAAGGTGTAGATTAGTAGAGGCTGAGAAAATAGACCTCTGGTCATATTTGCTACAGTCATTCTTATGATCTGATACTGGAGGCTGTGCAGATACACTTGCCTTCCTGCTCAGCCTGCCCCGTCATGTTACTTCATACAACCAGCCAGCACTGGAACATACCTTGTATCCTTTGCATGCCCATGCTGATTGCTCATCTTTTTCTAAACTTCATCTGAAAAGGGCCATTTTCTCTCTTGCCATTGCTTTATGTTTGTCTCCTAGTGCATTTAATGATAGTATTTGCATGGAAGTAGTCAGTCAGGTCAAGCTGTCTTCTATAGCCTTTTCCTTTTTTATTAAGGCAGCCAAGTTCTGCCCTGTTGTTAAGCAGGCACATCTTTTAACCTCACTAGAGACTAATCTGTTTCTTTCAGCAAGTTCCTTGTTTGAGGGCAAATCCCTGAATGAAAACTCCCCTCCCAGTTCTGCAAGGGAGTTCTTGACTCTGATGTGTCACTTATCCAATGCGCAGGAGTCTCCTCCTGGGGCAATCAGAGAACTTGCCATAGGGTGTGATCCAAAATGTGTCCCAGTGAGGAGTGCTTGACCTATGGGAGACTTTAGGCTATACATGCGTCTTATTTCTGAACGAACATGACAGAGACCACCTGACCATGCTTTAACCTGTCTCTCATTGATGTAAATCCCACCGACTTCTTGCACATATACTAAGCATATCTAACATGGAAAAGCTGAAGCTACAGAGTTGCTCTCCTTGCTATACTTCTATGCATGTTATTTTTTGCCAACAGAAGGATACTGCACCAGCAGGTTAAAGTAGCTAATTTTCTAAATGAAATAACTGTTTATCTTTATTTCCGAATTTTCCATCACAGTAAAGATCAGCCCAAATCACTCTCAGCACTTCACAGGAACACTTTCATTTAAATCATCTGCATGAAGTACAGATTTGGAGAATGAAGGCGGAAGAGTTTATCTTGTGGTCAGCCAAGCACACAGAAGAGAATTCAAAGTTTAAGAAGACAATAGAGAGCCTCAGTAGTGGCCATTTTTCTTTGTGTTTGGTGTTTGCTGAACTGTTAAATTCTCAATGAAATGTTTAGAAGATCCTTTTGGGCCAATTCTGTGCCACTGCCTCCCAGTGTAATCTCCTTTTGCCGTATCATTACTGCTATGAACTTTTTGGCATGTAATAAACACTGATACCTTGTCAGTGTGTTGTGAAGGACTCCATGCGATGTCTGGAATGTTTATTCCTAAAATTTTTAATTGCATCAGGTTACACATTTCAGTCTCTGTCTATAAAACTACATCTGAAATGCCTGGATGTTGAACATTGAGTCTTTGCTGGAAAGTCCTTCTTTTCCAGTTTTACTTTCATGTACAAGTGACATGACGAAAACCCAGATGTTCTTACTCATATTGGGGCAGAAATCTTGCAGAAGGCCAGATTGCCTCTTGAGATAAGATGGTATTAATAGTTTCGGCATGTGAATATCTTAAACCATAGCCTATAAAGAAGCAGAGCATTTATGAAGGTGAATATACACACAAGCACACACATGTGCATAAGCGTGCGTGCACACACACACACACACACTCACACTGTCAGAAACAGGGAGTACATGTGGAATTTTAAAGAAATCTTCTGCAATTTGCCTTAAAAATCCCTAAGTGTAGATATCCAAGAGAAGGTTTATCCTGTGTACCCCTAATGTTGCTTTTCCCAGAATAGAATCCTGATGGTAGCTAGAGAGACTTGAGGAGTTTGGGATGCAAAGGACTAGGACAATGTCTGACGTCCCACTACAGGCCACCCCCTCCCTGACCTCTACAAATGGGACCAACCTGAGAGACGCCATCCAAGAGGCCACTTGCCCTCTGTCCTTTGCTGCCAAGTCAAGGAAGGAGGAAAGTCTACAGGATATGTCAGCAAGATTTCCTTTCAGCTAATGGAAATGAAGCCATAGAGAGCGCAAGCAATCATCTTGTAAATAACTACTCCACCTATTGTGAGTACCACCTAATTTAGAAACTGAAATGACTGGGTGTTTTAAGAGTTATGCAGGCTTGACTCCTGACAAAAGCACAAGGGGAACATTTTGGGGTAAAGAGCAAAAATCTGCCAACTCTAAGTAAAATCCATGAAAGATGGACTTGTTGGACTAGGTGTCTGTGTACCCCAGCTTACTTATTTATTTCTATATCCAAAGTCATAAAGTAGGATTTCAATAGACCAATCACCCCATTATCTTCCTGCATAAAGGCTTGATTTCTCATTTCAGACCCAGCAAATAGTTCATTTCAATGAGAACCTGTTCAAGGAACACTGCTGCTTACATAGGGCTCTGTTTTTGTACAGACAGATGATTAAATCATGAGTTTTGTTTGTCATTAGCAATGCAAATAACAGTGTGTGGCTGGGTCAACACTAACCCAACACTGTTTCAGGAAAACTGTAGTTAAGCCTGTCATGAGTGCTTACCTCCATGTGATGTTAGTGTACACCATTAGTGCCCCAGGATGTTCAGCCCCACTAGCAGCTGTTGGGCTCATCACAGTGACCGTGGTCGGAGCATTTCAGCCTACACAGTGTGTTGCGGTCCAGAGGAGACTGCCTTTCTCAGCCATGCCCTTTTGCCCACTTACATCAAGAATATAACACTAATTTGGCATAACAGGCCAACTGCTCAGCTGTGTAAATCCCTTTAGCACCCTTTGAGTCATTGACCGTACCAATTAACTCCAAAGGGAAGTCTGGTCCAAAGTGCCAGAAAGTTTGCTTTTGCCTTTTTGTTGAGATTATGAGAATGATACCACTTTCCAGTCCTTGTATTGAACTGTGGCCCCCTCTCCAACTCAGGCTATGATATGCTCTTTGAACCCAGTTGTATTATCTACTCCTTTTCAAGACACCTTATTAAACTTCACAGTAATTTCCCATTCTCATTAGGGATCCCACAGGATGATGACACTACAAGGCTCGTGTGGGATATTCAACGGGAGTACAGAAGTGACTCTGAAGTGCTGTGTTCAGGCTCTGGGTCCTATGGTCCCCTAAATCAGACAGCATTCATGTCCTCACTTGATGTAATTGTTGTGTGCAAGGCAAGTACTTTTAGTGCGAAGTTTTGGGGTTGTCCCATAGACAGGTTGCAGATAGATAGCCAGTTAAGTTTGCTATAGTTGTGGTCTGAGATTTCTGCTGCTCTTCTGAGATCAGGTCCACCCTGACTAGAGAGCTCCAGGGAAATGAATTGCCTCAAAAAAGGCCAAGTTTGCCAAGAAGTAAGAAAATGAGAACTGAGTCAGAGCCCATTGCAAAGCCCGGTAACATCACTCTAAAGTTTTATCAGGAGAAACACACCTTCTTTTTTTTCCTCTGCAGGATTAAGCTGACACAAACACATTTATTTCATTGAATTAACATAAATTACAATCTAATCGTGCAGGTCATGTGTAGGAATCTCACAAGAATGTTTCCCAGTAAGATTTCCAAAACATTGCTGTTAGGTTTTAAATTTTGTGAGAATAACCATTTTTTTTCCCCTGGCATTTTGATCCTCTTTCTTGAAGTCAAAAGCAGAAGCACAGAAGACTCAAAATGAGGGAGAGAATTCCAGTAAAATAGGAGTTGAGCAGGGACCATATCAAAGACTTGGTTTGGTATGAGTTTTGTGATGAAATGTGCAAGACTAACTCGTTTTTCACAAAGCCCTGTTCTAACAGGGCCTCAGTCTGCATTGGTCTATATCACGTCAACGAGGATGGTGTACACGGTTCAGTCCTGCCTGTTTGCAGAGATCCTGTAGAGGCAGCCTCCTTCTACACAGAGAGAGCAGCTGTTAACAGATCTGTTGAGATCTGAGCTTCAGGGAGTTAACTCACAGCTCACCTCTGAATTTGCCCCTGTGAACTAACATAGCAGCATCCTTCAAATCCCTTCTAGCATCTGTTTGATGAAAATGTTTTAAAACAAGATATCAGAACAAAAGTATGGTAAAAACTAAGCGGTTTGTGGAGAGTTTTGTCTACCCTTGTAAAGCAAGAAACTCTAAGCAAATATTTACAGTCTACTCATTAGGAGTTTATATACACCCTAGTATCAGCACTTGAGAATTAGTCACTCTTCCTTTTCTCATTATGCAATGGATTCAAGAGAAGAGGTTTCTTCTCTGATGTTTGCTGCAGGGAAGGTATATTTAACCATGGAGGATAACTTGGTCAGAGATGCAGAGGTCTCACCAAGGAGGTCCCACCTCACTAGCATCCTAGGCAGAGTCATGCGAACAGTCTGAATCCTTCAGGCTAAGTGAAGACCTGTTTGCTAAGTAAGTGAAGTCCTGTTTGTGGCAGGACATCCACAGACCCCAGCAAGATGCCTTGGTTCCCTTTTTCTGGCATTATTTCTTTACGGCAGTTGAATTGCAAATAGTTTGACAGCAGAAGAAATGAGTCAGAGGCCTTCCACATGGACACCAGCTCTGTCCAAGGCTCTGCTTTCCATGTCACCTGAGCACGCACCAAGTGCTCAGAGCTGCCCACTCTCCAGGCTGCTCAATATCTGCAATAAAACCAAGCAAGCAAACCAAAAGCCACAGGCAAGGTCTGTCTTCCTCTGTCCTAGAAACCAGTACCATATGTCACAGCTTGTACTTCACTCCCGCATGTGCACTCACCACTTCACATTGCCCACGCCAGATTTTCCATTTATTTTTTGGTGGATGTGTTTACTATGTGCACGCTGGGAAAAGGCTTTTAGGAAACACAGCTCTATAATAGAAAATGTTCTGAAATTTAACTATGGAAACAGTTGTCTTTTTGTTTTTCTTTGCAGCGTTATTTATATTCATCTTTAACAAGGCAAGAAGCTTCTACAGGAATCACTCTATTACAGGAAAAGGGAGAAGAGCGAGCTTGAAATGCAGCCCGAGCAGGTGCATGTTGCCCTCTCGAATGCTGTTTCCCTTCTTCCCCAGCTCCCTTTTCCTCCGACATAGATGGCAGGCCATTTTCTTAGCATAGCTGAAAAGCAAGGTAGTTGTGGTCTGAAGCAGGATAATTTTGGGCAGCCATGAGTTAAGAATTAGTTACTATTAGTTAAAGCAAACAGTGCTATTAGTTTTACCTTTCCAAAACGTGATAAAAAAACAATAATGTAAGTAAGTCACCAATTCCTGGCCTTTCTCCAGTATTCTGAAGTTTTGTTATGATTTACTGGACACAACAATGTCAGGCAAATCTATTATCTTTCAGATGGCTGTTTATCTCAAGCCTGGTCTCCAGACTTAGCTTTTTTTTCAAGGCATGCAGCTTTATCTTGAATTCACAGAGATTGACCTGTCTGACTCCTGCTACAATATGCTATGGTTACTTTCCAAACAGTACACAAATATATACATACAAAACAAAGAAGAAACATATGGTGATGCCAGAATTTTAGTTACATTTTGTGTTGGGGCAGGTTTTCTTTTTTTTTTTTTTATTTTTAATGCCTCTGGTGGAATGAAACCAGTGGTATACAATAGCATGCCTACATCAAAACATTGACAGATACAGTGAGTGATAACATTTGAATCTCTAATTCCACTGGCACAAACTCCAGCATGGATCTCCTTCTCCTCTTGTTACTCATTACAAGTTCCAATTTTGCTTTTTGTTTTGTTGGTTTTTTTTTTTTAATCTGGGACTTGACCTATTGCATTCAATGAAATGAGATATCAGTAAAATTAGCTTCAGGCCCCAGTGTATTAAATGTGGGGTAATTGCAGTATGCAATTATTTTACACATGGTGGGTAATTACAGTGTGTGGATTCAGGCCTGGTTTAGATCTGTGTTCAGATGTCTACCTGAAGAGAACTCATAGCTAAGTCTGAAAATGTTTATTGGAGGCTATCTGTCTCCCAGTGTTGCTATCAGATCTGACTACTCAGCTAGCGTGGTTGCTCCTTCCCACCGCAGTGGCCCAATAAACCCTTTCTGTCCATCACACGTCATTATTTCATTAAGTAGTTTATCATAGGGTTGGCTGTTCAGTAACAAACCATCACAGGCTATAGTATGGGAGCACAGCATTTTGAGAGAGTGTTGTGTAGAGAAAGTATGTTTTGCGTTCTGTGGTGTAGTTGTTTAAATATAAGCATTTCCATAGTTAAACAAAAAGCCATTATTAAACAGGGGAACAATTGAAATACTGGGTTCATGTTATTCTTGGACGCCCAGTGTATGGAGAGCATCTTTAGTTACTCGTTAAGTATTGAATTGCTCTACTAAAGGGCTACCACTGCCTCCTGGAGCTCAGAGAAACCTTTTCTGTTTCCAGAACCAGAACCACAGCATCAAATGGGTACCAGAAGGCAATAATCCACCTAATTTCTTCCTGTTTTTATGCAACACCTCAGCAAATTTCTTCTTCCCTCAGTCTAAAGCTGTGGTCCTACGTTTTCATCTCCTCTGATGTGTCTGAGTTGGATACATTACATACACAAAAAAATGAGTTCCTGCAAAATTGTGATCATATTTTTATTTCATGACAACACACTAGGAACTGAGGATGTGTCTTTGGCCATAACAACCTAATTGTCTCATTCTTGACAGTGTAAATGTGCAGCAGGATGCTGAAAAGACATCTACTTTGGGTTTATATTTTCAACACTACAACTGAGAGAGGAATCGTCCCGGAGAAGACCTTGTGCTTTCTCAGTGTTACACTCACAAGAAGAAGAAGAACCATGACGAGTATGAACCTTGAACGTGTGTGATGATTTCTTCTTCTTAGGCTCACAGCTGATTTCTTCTCACACAGCTGAAGTAAACACAGTGTTGATGAGCTTTTAACCTGCTCCTCTAACAGAGATGTCAAACCATGCTCGGTAGTTCGGAGAGGGGCAGAGGATTAGCAGGATAGATAGTTCCCACAGCAGTGGGAGGTGTAGCCCAGGAGCTGACCGTAGGTACATCTGTTGCTGGTGTTGCTCTTCTCAAAAACATCTGTCCTTCTTCAGCTCCTTCATTGGGGCTTCTCATGAGCTCTGACCTGGTCACTGAATGAGGGAAGACTCAGCCCGCAGCCACATTACCCAGTGGTTTGCCCACCATCCGTATTAGAGCAGGAAATGCGATGGAAAATGGCAGTGTTGTTGCCTATTTTGCTCAGCAGGCTCCTCCAGTTTGAAGGATGCAATTCATTAGATACCCTAGACTGTGGTTGAAGGCAGGATGTGAAACCTTTACATCTCTTTAACCACTTTGTCTGAGGCAAAGTTAAAACCATTGTTTCTTCGATAGAGTGAGGAAGCCAAGTCTAGGCTATGTATACTCATGTCTGTATTTATTCCTGATCACTGAAGAGCTTAACCACAGGGCTTGTGGCTAGTGTCCTGGGTACCAAGAGAGGCCAGGCACATGCTCTAATCTCTCCTGGCTTTTTTTATGCAAGTCCTAGGTTTTCTTCTGGAAAAAAACTGTGCCAGATGTAACACTTAGCATGTTTTTATTTTGCTTTTAAGCCATCATTCTTTTTAATAGCAGCGGCTGTAGAGGTTTTATTTGTGATCTGAGTGAAATCCCAGTGGCTTCATCCTTTCGGTCTGTTTCTAAAACTCAGGGAACAGGAATCTTTATGGAGGGCAGTGGCTGATGGTATTTTCATAATTAGTATTTTACTGTTAGCGAAAACTAGCAACAAGGCTTTCCCTCCTGCGTGTATGAACTGCTGTGATGAGCTATAGCTGTTCTCCTGTAGCAGCAAAGACCAGAGGAAAGGCTGGTGACCAAACCTGTCCTAGAAGATCAGTTTTGCAGGTGTGGGCATTTTCCAACTGGATGTAGCAGGACATGTATCGACTAAATGGTTTAGGGTGCCTGGGAAGCAGTACCATAGCTGCTGAGGAACAACAGCCCTGCCTTGTGGCTCGTGTATAGGACTAATGGTTTGATCCTGGGTCTGGAGCTGCTGAAAGAAGCCTGACAGGACTTTGGCAGAGGACCTTTTCCCTAAGGTGCTGGGGGAAGCCTGAATATATTGCACTAAAACCAGCAACGAATTCAAGACAAAGCTTTATAATGGTGGTGGGAAGGAATCACGAAGAGGTTGTGTTAACATTTCCACTGAAGTGGTTTTCCTTCAGTTCCTGAGCCCTGATGCTAGGGCTGTCACGCTTGCGTTGAGTGGTTTCTTGAGAATGACACCAACTACTGCCTGTAGAAATGGAAAGAAACAAGAAATGCCATTTTTATACATTTTGCTCTAAAATACTATTAGTAGATTCTAAATGTAAAGCAGGAAAATTCAAATACTTGCCAGGCAATTAAGTTGGAGTTAAAAGTTCCCTTCCACTGTCGTAACAAAGCTAACTTTCTCTAGGTTCCAGTGAAGTATCTGCTATAAACCTAGCAGTTTCCTGGCTTGCCAGTTAGATGCAAATGGCTACCCTTGAACTCCTGTCTGGCTACCCAGGGCTGGGTATCATGCTGCCATGTGACTTTTCGAGACAGTTGCCCCAGATTAGCAATCATGTCTAGCTTTGAAAGCTATGGTCCTGATTGCAAGGTTTGGGGGGGCACTCCTACTTCTGACTCTTGAAGGACATTAAAATCTGATCGGTGTACCCACAGAAAAATACCCCTGGCTGAACTGAATTTGGTGTGTCTTTTCTATTTTTTTTTTTTTAACTATGATTCTCTAAACCAGTCAACATCATCTGGGAACGGCTGCAAACACCAACATTTTTTAATTATATGCACACATAATAGTGAACAAAGATTTGTCAGTGATCCTCCCATTGGCACATCTCTGCTCAAAAGAAACGTCTGTCTTTCAACCATACCCCTCTAAGCCTTTCTTTTATGAGGCATCCTGTTATGCAAGACCTTGGCTGCGATCCAAACCATATTGGGCCCCTTTTAAGCATCCCTTTTACAACCTATCCTTTACAGTAACACACCAGTCCCTTGTTTCCCAACAACAACTTTCTGTACAGAAAGCTTTCAGCCCCAAAGAAGCCTTTAGACCCAGCAGTTGTGCGATTTTCACCATAAATAACAGCTCTTATTAATCAGCAGCATTAATCTATAAAGGCATTATTCCAAAAACTAGCAGCTTTTCAGAATTTCCTGAGAATGTTACAAGAACAGTGACACCTAGAAAATCTCTTGGATTTAATTAGTGTTGCAATCCTTCGGGGTTGTAACGTTCAGGGCTGCTAAGATACCCTCTCTCAGTTGTCACTTTGATTGACTTAGAGGACACAGTGTATATATTAGCCATCTACTGATCTCTGGAGAAATTCTCCTGAACTAATCACTGAGCCCGTTACGGGTCTATTTCACAAAGACTTAAGGACTGAGGATGTGGAGATCCCGATATCCTTTTACACACCCTCCTCACGCTGCCATCTGGTTAACAAGCCACTGCCTAGGAAAGTGATTTGTCTATCTGTAGGTCTCCATGAAGAAGACAAAGAGAAATAATTTCTGAATTAAATTCAAAATCAGATAATTACTTAGAATATGGAAGAAATCAGAAAAGAGAAGGCACCATCTAAGGCTCAAATCTCTTGCTGTAGGTGGAAATGTAAAACTTAGCAGCCTAGTTAGGAAACATTTCTGCCCTGTAGACAGAATACCACCTGTTCATTACAGAGTGGCTCACCTCTAGGTAGTGTGAATGAGTTTTAAACTGTTAATATTTCAATTTTTCAAGTCTTTAATTTAATTTTGCAAGCATAATGCAGTAATAGGTAGATATGGATGCTTTCCTAGGGAAATTACAGCTGATATCTTGCAAATTATGACTCAAACGCAAGCCTGGAGGAGAGAGTATTTTGGAAGCAAGGTAAAATATCATGGGATGTTTTCATTATCATTAAGTATAAAGGTCAAATGAGCAGACTTTATACCCAGGCTGGTAAATTTTCAGGCCAATTTGAAAGTTGAATTGCAGTACCTAGTACAAAAATTACTTATTGTACTATACTATCCACAGTCCATGGTGGGAATTTGGAGGAGTCTGTGTTTGAAAGACTGGGAAATAAACCATAATGGATTATTAGCAGCTAATGTGTTACAGCGACAAGCAGGACGTTGATCTGCTACCATGTTCTCAAACCTGTGACACAAAAAAAACCCCCTTTGGTTTGACTTTTGTTAGAGTTATGCTGGTGTAATTTAGAGATGATGGGTTGGGTGGGAAAGGAGAAACAGAATCCAAACCTGACATTCCTGCCGCATACATGGACACCTACAGAAGTAGGTTATCAATCACATCAATGCATGTACACCTTTGCTGTATCTTCAGTGTTGTCCAGACCAGAGTGTCTTTTAGGTTTGCTTTTCCTCATTGACCTTAGAGCCTGGTCTCTGCACGCACTGGACCAAGGGCAACTGGTGAAGAGGAACCTCCTCTGTCTTTAAAATTCACATCTCGCTGCTGAGTCCAGTCTGGGTCATTGAATCTGCTTTTGGGATAGCCTCAGAAAAGTGAGACCCACGGCTCTGTGTAAAGAAGAAAATTAGGCTCTGCTTGTACCTGCATTGTGTAATGTCAGGATGTCTTCCCTTCCTCCCTAGACTCTTTATGCAGCCTTGCCAATGATGGGAAGTTTCATTAATTTGTGAGGCTAGCCTGGTCTGGCTAATGTATTTGGGAACAGTTCTCAAGTTAGTTTATTAAATATATTTTTGGAAGGGAGTGGGAATAGAAATAGGGGAAGGGCATTTTTCCTATTAGTTCTTCACCTGAGGCTATCATTGTACAAACACGATTGGAAAAAAACAAGAGTAAGTGAATACATGACTTCAGCAGGGCTTTAATTCATTTGCTATCAGGTATTAATTTACGCCACAACTAAAACAATGGGCTGTTGGGTGCCATTGGTGCAGCCAAAAGCCTGGCGCACATGACTTTTCCACTGGAATGCTTTCAAGGTCTTTTTCCTCTTCCTATGCTAGCTGTGAAACCTTTATGCAAACGGTCTGAGTCACAATTAGATTACATCAAAGAATGTTTGTCTTGGTTTCAAGCCTGCTTGGGCTAAAACCAAGATAAATTGCAAATTGGCTAAAACCACCAACAAACACCCACTTTTTCTGGTCATTACAGATGAGGAATGTACAGTGCTTTTAGGTCTTATATTTCCACCGCCCTATCCTGTCCTTAGTCAGCAATTTGTTAGGTAATTAGAAAACAAAGTTCAATAGATTGCCTCAGAGTGGGTGGGTTTTTTTTCTTTTCCCCTTTTGGCTTTTGTGCGTCACAGAGTACGTACAAAGGAATCAACTCACAACTGGACCCATGTAAAAGTAGACATATGTGAAGCACAAAGAGGGAGGCAACCCTCAGTTCATAATCCTCGAAGACAAGTAAAACTTAAAATGACAAATGACAAGGGAAGGCAGCCCTTTTCTGCCTCCTACTCTCCCACCACAGTCACAATCGAGGAAAGTAAATAGGTATCAAGTGAGCTCACCCTCCTCCCTTGTTAATGTAAAGCTGCCACCCACAAAATTGTCTACGGGCTAGAAAACGTAGACAGGGATCATTTCAGCAGCCGTTAAAATAGAGATGCCTCTGGAGGGACACACCACAACATGGCACAGCAAATCTCCACATAGGAGACTCTGAAGGGTGGTGAAAGCAAAGTTAAACACCCTGCAACCGGCCAAGCAGGGATGTGAAGAATAGCTTTACGTTAAGACAACTATTTTTCACAGACTTTAGCATGAGACAGGTAGTGAAGTCGGGAGCCAGGACTACCTTTGCACCCTGTGGACTGGAAATGAAAAGTCACTGTTGGTGTAAATGACGTTTTTGTTTCTGGAGGCTGAAAGGGGCCATGCAATCTCACCGTGTTAAGGCTGTGCTGTTCAGCTCTTCCAGCACCACCATGCCAATTTTGCTACGTAAGTTTTAAATCTACGTAGCTGAGTAGACACTAGTGGAGTTATTCTGGACTTATACCATTACTTTTTAATAGAAGTGGCCAGAAAAAATAAATACGAGCCATGAAAAAGTTGAAAGTACAAAACCACTCTTGGCTAGATATTCACCATGATTAATATTTACTCCTTGACATTTACATTGGCCAGCCAGCCCAATTTGGACTGTTTTCCCAGAAAACAATTCCATGAAGGTACATTTTCAGAGATATTTTTTTCAGACTCTTGCCCTTAAGTATTCCTGCCAGAGCTCAAGGTGGATCCGTAGCTGCCATGGCTGCTAACGCCGTGCTGAAATCTCTGCTGGAATAAAGGCTGTGCAGAAAATTTTAACAGCTGGAAGTTCAGGATGTCAGACAGTAGTTTCAGCTGTGTGCTGCCACATGCAGCAGATTAGTATGCTCCTCTGGATTGCAGAACAACCATCATTATCACTTAGTCCAAACTGAATGAGAGAAGTGTGCCTGATAGTCAGCTTCCCAGGTATCTGCAACTGTCTGCTGCTTCACCTTCCCCTTTCCAAACATTCTTCACCTCACGTCTATGTACTTAATGCCAGAAGTTCCCATGGGGTTTGATTTTTCACCTATTGCCATCCTTTTAATAGCAGCAAGGTTATTCTAAGGAATAATGCAATCCTCTGCAGTCAGAGCAGAGGCATGAAAACTAGGCTTTAAACGTGAAATAAAGAGATCCAGCTTTTAAGCAGATAAATGTGTTACTGCATGTTCATCTTGTGTGAATGTTAACGGGTAAGCTAGAGGTTACTTTGCACAATTCATGGTGGATTTTCTGTAAGAGGTTCTGGTTTACATGGTGAAGTGATGCTGAGTTCAGCAAGGTAGAAAATGGCTTACGCTGATCCCACGAGTAACTCTTCCAGTAACAGTTCTGATATTGGTATACAGCATGGCCTGGTCTGGAACAGTAACAAGAACTGAAAATTGATGTTTTCATCTTCATAGTAACTGAAGATGTCACCAGAGACCAACCAAAAATGCAATATGCAAAAAAATCTCCCAAAACATTTTTTGAACAAATCCATGAAACATAATTCCATCAGATTTACTAGACATATGAGTAGTTTACAATGAGCTTTCAATTAATCTGTTCAGTCTCATTTAGACCCGCCATTAAACATGCAGCACAATGTGTCCTGGTGTCTTGGCCACCTCCAGATGTGCAGACAGCACGGTGGCAAAAGAAACCTGACTGAAGAGGACAGCTAGTGCCCAAATCTCAGCTAGAAAAGAGTCATTAGGTGGTCTTGGTGCTGCAACCGAATTTGGGGACTGGCTCCCAGATGTGAAAACACAGATGCACTCTAGGGTATAATGGATACATCTGCTTGATGTGATTTAGGTACAAGCTAATAGGTAACCAATCCCAGCGCATTATTTTCTGATGGAAGGAAAGGTTCCCAAATTAATTGGATGCCTTCCACAGACTTTGAAGGCCCTGGTGATTTACTAACCACATAGGCATTTTCTCTCAAAGCTTGAAGTCCTAGAGAAAGCAAAGTCTCACTCTAAAAAATGCAACTGACATGAAAGAAAACAATTGTTGGTATTATGAAGCATTCTGTTGTTAAGGAGGTTGGCAAATGCTTCTTCCCTGATGCTTTGAGAATGAAGTGGAAATACAGATTTTTGAAAAAGTATGGGTGGTTGGGGTGAGTTGTGTCTGTGTGTTAAACCGGTGGATTTCAGACCTGATTTTCAGAAATGCTGATAAATGCCTCTCTGGAAATCAAGCCATCTAACGTTGTTGAAAATCTCAGTCAGAGTTCAGTTCCAAACATAGTTACAAATTTCAGGAGTGATTAAGTCAGTTTTTAAAAAAAAAACTTGTCAGGTCTGTTTTTTGTCCTTTACAATTACCATGATGTCTTATGAGGCTGGGATCTGGTTCCAGATTTCCTGAAAGTGTGTGACAGTTTTGATCTGGCATGTCCTAAGGCCATGTGCCCATTTAAATTACTTACTTGACTGAAAAACATAGATTAAAATAACATACTAGCTTTTAAGGAAAAAGGCATCAGCAAGCTACTGCAGCCTACGTACATATACAATTGCCAACCAGCAAAATGTTTTCAGGCTCGCAGACAAGGCAAGCTGAAGGGTTTGTTATGATCATTTAGTAAGAAATTCTACAGAGCTCCCCAGAGTGAAAAGTTTTCACATTAATTTCTGCATCAGACTCATAGCTTCTGTTGCACAAACCTTTCGTGATGGCAACTTGTCATCGTGTGTTTTGGGGCCAGAACAGGGACCCCATGGACAAGGCTTTTTTGGGTCTTCATTGTGCCCTGCCCACACTTACCTTCTACACCCCATACAGCAGAGACTGCCTTCCCATCCCGTGTCTGCAGCACACGGCAGTCTCATTCTGCGATCATACGCTTACTTAGGGTGAAAGAGAAACAAATGCATGTCTGGTACTGACTGACATTATCAGATCTAATGGATCGTGCCCTTGATCTCATCCAATAAAACATCTCAAGTCAGGTCACATACAGCATTCCTCCGTTTTGTAACCATTCAGCTAACCTGGTGAAGGCTGGTGGGTCACAGTAAGGTTGTTGGTGGTTGGGTCTCCTGTACATAGCAAGTCCAGCTGGTCAGCCCTCCATTTCCTCCCTGTGACTGAGTCCAAGAATTTCTGGCCATTACTCTTGCCTGGAAATGCCTTGTTGGGGATGAAACAAACTCCTTTAGGAGTTTCCTTTCTTTAGGGCACAGTCCAAAGCTTACTGCAGTGTCAAAGTTTCTTCTGAGCTTTACATCAGTCAGGAGTCAAACTACGTGTATAAACCATAAGTTGTTTGGAACTTTTTTGAGATAGTCTTCTAACTCTGGGTTGTCCCTGCCTGCAGAAATAAAACTAGTCTTAGTAAGAGATGGATATGCTTAGTAAGACAAAGAAAAGAAGGCAGATTTAGTGAACATAGGGCACATCATATCAGAGACTAATGTAGAAAAATATTCTTTTAAAAAAGTCGAATCAAAACATTTCATAAACATCACACTTTTTGTGCACCTGATTTCTCCCTCCCATGAAACAGACCAATGAACCAATGAACCAACCAGATCTTCCAAGGAAGAAATGCTGTCATGGATTAAGTTTTGAGGGAACGTTTTTGGTAGAGTTGAAAATTGAGTTTAGAGTATGCAACTACATCCAAATTTTAAGCATGGAACAAGCCAGTTTGCTTCTGGGATGGTACAGAACAAAGAGCAGCAATTCAGTGCTGTGTTTGAGGATGTCATGGGAGAACTCGGATTTGCTCTTATAAAGAAATATCAGTCTTTCCTACATCCAGCCAATAGCATTTGTTGTTGGAAGTAAGGTGGACTCTCTCACCAAATGTTTGCAGGACCCCCAGGTCCTCTATATCCTGCAAGTGTGATCTGCATGCTGTTTAACCCAAATGCAACCCAGGAAGGAGAAGAGAATGATCTAAACACTTTCCCTCCCACCTCTGCATTGCATACGGCTGGGCTGTAACAGCAGCAAAAGAGGCAGCTACTGTTAATACTACACCCAATCGTCTGATCAGAAAGGGAGTGATGGGGAAATGCCAGTCAGTGGTGGCTGTAGGAAGGCATCCAAGATTTGATTCCTGACAAACTTGGGGTGTTTTTATAATTTTCTTGCAGGTTGCCAGGGGTTTTGTTTTTTCTTCTTTTATTTATTTTGTTTTTAGGCAGCACGCACATTCCTCAGAGTGATTTTTTGTTCCTCTCCCTCACTTCCCTGCACACTCATGCATCGCTGCACAATTTTTCTGCCTGGCTTGGTGGTGCGACGGGGAGGGAAGGTATGGGGGGCAGACGAGTCGTGGCTGACCTGACAGTGTGGCAGCCGTTGCAGCTAGCGGGGAGCAGAGGGAAGGTTCTCAACGGAGCCATTGCTGAAGTCAGTTTTAATCAATTTAATTGTTAACGTTCGGGGGAGAGAGGGAGGAAGCAGACCACAGACTAACACAGTGGGGTTAATGGAAAGAGAAGTTATAAAATATAACCTTACAGCCTGCTGTGCAGCAAGTCTCTGAGAGACTAGAAAGTTATCAAGCAAGAGAACAATTAAACTGATTTGTAATTAACTCTGCAGAGAGTAAAACCAGAAGAGTTAATGGAAGGCAAAGTACCACTTGCTGGGTCTGTCCCTAAAAAGTGTTTTGGTCCCTAACTCTTTTCCTCTGTTGCCCCTTAGCAATCCTGAAGAGCTGGCAAGGGGGGTCCGGGATAAGCATGCCCTGCGCGGGCGGGTGCTGGTGCTGCTGAGCTTGCTGCAAGCCCAGGGCAGCCCTAGCCCTGCTGCTGCTGCCCAGCCCTGAAGAGGAACCATGGGGGAGAGAGAGGCAATTATCCCTGATGGCTTAGGCAGCTGCACAAATACTTGCCATCAGCCCAGCAGGCACGCGGCCATGACCCACAGGCAAGAGCTAGGAGGAGGTGGTGAGCCCCTGTNCAGGATAAGCATGCCCTGCGCGGGCGGGTGCTGGTGCTGCTGAGCTTGCTGCAAGCCCAGGGCAGCCCTAGCCCTGCTGCTGCTGCCCAGCCCTGAAGAGGAACCATGGGGGAGAGAGAGGCAATTATCCCTGATGGCTTAGGCAGCTGCACAAATACTTGCCATCAGCCCGGCAGGCACGCGGCCATGACCCACAGGCAAGAGCGAGGAGGAGGTGGCGAGCCCCTGCCCCACACTGGTGTGTGCAGGCAGAGCTGGCTGGGCATCCTCGCTTTGAGCAGCCGCCACACGGAGGTGGGCTGACAAACGGCAAAACCTTATTAATGACCCAGCAGGGGCTGCGTGGGCATGGGTAGTGGATGGACGGCCGGCAGCTGCCAAGGATGGCGCTGTTCTTGCTCCGGCCCTGGAAAGGCTCCTTACTGCTCCTGTGTCCTCATGGCCATGTTCCCCAGGCCTCATGCTCATGGCTGAGTTTTTTTGAGCAGCAACATCCTGCTTGCTTCTGAAAACGTTCATTTCTCTGGCTTAATGTAGATGTGAGAATAAACCTGCTCAGAGACCAATGACTTCTCTTGGAGGAGATCTGTGTTTCAGGCTGAACTCTGGCTTAGTTTAACCCAACTCCCATCCATGCTAAAAATCCCCTAACTCAAAGCTACCAGTGCATTTAAACGAGCCAGTCGTCCTGTCTCTGGTTAGAAACTAAAATATCCCTCACAGCCTGTTTACTTTGTAGTGTGGATATAACCTAACCTGCCTAAATGCTACCAATGCGTTCCTGCCTTGCTGTAATTAGCAGGGTGAAGTCACTGCAACCTCACGGCGGCTCTGCGGTGTGACTCTCGTCCCTGGGGCACGCACCATGTGTGTGGTGCTAACCACCATGACCGTCTGTGGGAAAGATGTGCCATTAATTTCAAGCTTCCCTCTTATCTCCGTGCTCGTGGTGATGTGCAGCTGGCTCACACAGCTCCTTGGGCCACAGAGGTGGAGGAAAGTCCCCAGGTCAGGGGACAGGCAGGAGAAATGGTCTCACCTCCAGAAATTCGGATGGATGAGAGAGAAACTTGCCTAACCGAGAGCTTTGCTCAGCAGCCTTCTGTTTCTGCAAGTTTCATGCCTGTGCTTTGCTGCCTTTTGAGGCACGATGTGTTCTTCAGTCATAGTTTATTGCTCTAAAGCTGCAAGTAGGCTAAGAAAACACAGGGTGAAGCTTTTTTCCTTTCTCCAATAATAATGTAACATGGAAGGAAGCAAGGGAAGAAACAAAGGAGAAGGGAGGGAAGTAAGGGGACAGTTAAAACAAATACAAAGGGGAAGGGAGAAGTTAATGAGCTTACTCCATCTAATAAACAGTTTCCTTCTCTTCCCCCTGTGAACGCTGTTGTTTCACCAACCCACGCCGGTGACATTTTCCCAGTGCTCCCTGCCCAGGCTGCCAAGCAGCGAGTTCCATCCACCATGTACTTACTCGAGCGATGGGGTTGGGGCTTTCTCCTTGCCTCGGCAACGCCGAAGGCAGAGGGGCTACCTCGAGGAGGGAGCACGGAAGTCAGTCTCCGTGGCCCAGACAAACCCCAGTCTCTTTTCTCAGTGTGCCAACAGGGACGGCAATTAATGCCAAGGGGGGTGGTGGCTTTAATGATGCGGACACCTGTTCCCCGAGAAATGGCCTCAGCTCTATTTGGCACGAGTCGCTGCCGAGGCTCCTCAGCCACAAATTGCTTTTCCATAAAGGCAAAGCAGCTTTGTTTATAAACTGCTGTAGATAGGCTGGAGTTTTCATGATGAGAGCACAGAAGCAACAGTCATTACAGCCGTATAAATGAGTTTATTTATTCAGCGAGAGCACATCTGCCAGCCTGTCGTGAGGTAATCTGCTGCCGCTACAGCCCACAATTAATGGCTGCTGGGGGACAAATGAGACGAGAGAGCGACTCGCCTGCGGGGAAGGGAGAGCTCCACCGGCTTCACAGGGGACCCCATGCCACCTGCCCCAGCACCGGTCCCCCTGCGGTGGCGAGGGTGTCCCCAGGGACTGCCTGAGCAGCCAAGGTGGCAGACCTGGCCCTTACTTTAATTTGGGCATACAAGGCAGGATCTTGCTCAAAAGATGAAGGGGTTGGGAATGCAGCTGTAACAGCTCTACCCCAAAATGAGCAGCCTGGAGGGTAGGGCTGTCCGTGCTTATTCTGCTGGATGCTAAAACGAGAAGTAAGAATAAATCTGGGCTGGAAACAGAGGGTGGATTCAAGACTCAGATTTCAGATCCAGACAGTAAAAATGGTATCCTTCAGGGGCTGTTGGATCTAGAGCTTTGACTTGATTAACCAAAAAATTTGGAACCATTTCTTGACTCTGTATCAGTTTCTTGGCTCTGATTTTGGGGTGGGGGTGAGTGCAAAAGAGGTGTTAATC
Source organism: Steatornis caripensis (assembly GCA_013398225.1). Lineage (NCBI taxonomy): Eukaryota > Metazoa > Chordata > Aves > Caprimulgiformes > Steatornithidae > Steatornis > Steatornis caripensis. The sequence continues at coordinate 161,979 of VZSC01000024.1, read as the reverse complement.
CAAGGGTTTGGTTTGGGCTCTTGCTCAGCTGGAAATGAAAACACTGCCTGTGGCACAGCTCCTGCAGGCAAGTTGCAGGAGATTAGTCGGCTGTCGTGTATTTGACCCAGTGAGGCCTGAAGAGTTTGCTTGCAATGCCACTAAACTGGTCAAATGCTGAAACATGAAGGACAGATGGAAATAACTGTAAAATGCCGTAACCTGGCACATCACCAGCACTTCACAGCTTTCATACCAACTGCCAGCAGTAGCAGAAAAAGGCATTAACAGAAAAAGTTAAAACCTAGCAGACCTCTGTTATAGGAGGCAATGCTGAGAGAGGTTATGAGTTGTTCTGCACAGGTCTGTAATCTTTCAACTGGCTGGAGAAACACAGCAAAATAAGAAGATATCACATGCAAAGACCAAATGAAATCCCTCCGTCCTTTGCCTTCCACCTTCAGGGTGAGGTAGACGTGACTGGCAGGCCCAGCTGATACTGCTGCTTCTTGTCTGGTCCTATCCAATGGTCCTGACAGATGTTTTAATCTGCTGTTTGAAGAATGACTTCTGCACAGCTCTGCTGTTCAAACATCTGTTTCTGTTTAGATAGACAGAGGCATTTCAAACTGCACTGGCCATGCCACACACTGGGAATTGTTTAAACGGCAACCCAAGTTGCTTACATTACTCAGTTACGGCATGAGGAGGATTTACTGCAGCAAACCTTGACATATTTTTAAGCCCTGTAAAACAGATCATTCATGAAAAGGGAACAGTTTTGCTTCCTAAATACATTCTTTTAAAAAGGGGGTATTTACAATTATAAACCCATAAGGGCATCTCTGAAAAGCCAGAGATTTTCTACTTGCATCTCTGTTCCCATGTCAAGGGAAGAAATGCTTGTTTAATCATGATTTCACTGTCCTTGTCTTTCCTAGATTTTGTAACTGAGTGTGTGTGTGTGTGTGTGTGTGTTTTTGCTGTGCCACCTCTTCCCCTGCTGTTGTCAACACCCTCTGATTACTCCTATTCCAAACAGCCCTTGACACATTGCATGTCAGAAGATTTTTATGCTGAGCTTCCCAGTTTCTCAGTGGAGAGGAACAAGAAGCAGCTACATTTCATACGATGGTGGTGAGACCTCAGTATCACTAAATCAGTAAAATTTAAAGGGCTTTCTGAGTTCTTAGGTTTTGTGTACCCACCGCTGTACCCTTGAAATTAAAGAAGATGCTATCACCTCTTTTCTTTTCCTCTGACTTGCCTAGTTGTTCAAGCCTCGAACTATAAAGCACATGGCAAGATTGGATTTTCAGCTGGTCAATAATCGCTGTGTATCACATGTAAGGAATATCCTGATTGCTGGCTGTCAAGCGGGAGCTGCCATCGTCCGGCCCTTTGCCTGCATTCTTGTAACAGGTGGAGCACTTCGTTAATGCATTTGGCTGATTTTCAATGGTGAAATATTCCCCCTGGGTTCTGGTTTTAAAAATAGCAGAAATTGGAGCTTTGTCTACAGAGTGATAGAAGGAGCACACTGTGAGCTTTTGCCTCTTTTGTCCTACTGGGAATTACTGGGATAAAAGCACATGCTGAAGGATCATGCTACTTGTTTTCTTTAGCATCCTTCCCCCTTCTCTGTGACTTTTCAGATTTGCAAACTGAGGAGCTGAGGTAGAAGTCTCCCTGGTTAGCTTTTCCAGTTGCAGGCTCCGTTAACAAGCACCTCTCAAAATCAAACATATGACAATACTTTTGTCCTTATACACTGTTTCTATTCTCTATGAACAAAAGAATAGGTTAAAAGGAAGCCCTTACATAAACATGAACACACTCGTTCATGGCTGCCTGTGTTTCTGTGCACGAATGATATTTATGTGCAATGCAATACTCAAGGGATTCATTTTCCTTTATGGGTTTGGTTGTATGGCTCAGCTTCATCAAAGTCCTTAACTACTTGTGTAACTCTAAGCCCATAAATAATCCCAAGTCGGACAAGCATCTCACCTTCTTTAAATTAGATGTGTTCCAATACACTCCTCGTTTGGGTCCTGCAGTAATTAGCCTGGAAACAGCGAACAGCCAGTTGCATTGAGCTGAACTTTTATTTCAAAGAAGTGCCAAAAACAATCGAAAGAGACTAATGATATTTCCTGAGATCCACCTGTTGCTCAGTTTCCCTTCAATTAAGCTACAAAGGGGAGGTGCGGGAACCACTTCTTGTTATAAACACAAATTAGTATTCGGACAAATAAAGCTGGGAAGAGAAAGGCGAAGGCAAGGCAAAACAATGAGAGAAAAGCCGCCTCTGCTTTATCACAGGCTGGCCATGCGTGGGGGCGCTCAGGAAGAGGCACATTCCGATGCTGCACGAAGGCTGGAAGAACAATGCGGTGCTTCCTCAATAAGGCATTTGAACAGGCTAAATGATCCCTCTGGAGATTATATGGAAGTGAAATACATCAAAATAGGAAAGGAGGAAGAAACACATTTCTGCCTTGATGAGGCACAGCCTGCGTTTTGCTGAGACATGACAATGGACTTCTAGTAAATACACCAAGCAACAGATGAAGGTTTTCTGGGGGATAATTGCCAGTCTGGGCTCTGCTGCTGTGTGAAGGTGCCTTGGGGGCATCAAACTTTTGGCAAGCTGTCTCTGCTCGTGCTGCATGCCTGGCTCTCCCCGTCTCCTTTTCCTTCATCCTCCAGCTCCTTGAAAACGCTCCCTTCTCCCTGCCTTATTCTAGGTGTCTTTGACATCTATGGTCAAAACATGGGTTTAAGGACCTGCAGTGGAGCTATTGCTTTAGTGCCTGTGGGCACAAAGCAGAAGAGGAGATGACATTCATTAGTCTTCAGGAATTACCCAGGACCTGGGAGCACCTGCAGAACACCCAGGCCTCGAAGTCACCCCTTTTATTGAGTGACTGCTCTGTAAAGCAGCAGCCACGCCTTTTCTCACCACACCTTTGTCCCCACGGCATGAGTACTGCTGTGTCTGTCAGGCAATTATGCCAACCTGCTAGGGCAACAGGGGAGCCGAGTATTTACTAATGATTGCTAATGGGGGTTGAGGCCCTGTATCAGCAAGGATGTGCCCCAGGCCTGCCCCACCAACTCTGTCTGTCCTGCCTGTGACCGAGGACAATGGTTAGGGAGGTGCTCCTCAGCCATCCCTCTGGTGAGCCAGCATGAGTCTCTTCTGTTTTGGTGGCACTTGCTTTGCTGTGGGGTGGCCTTGTGTGAGGTGTCCAGCTGTGTTCTTAAACACTGTAGAGAAAGGGACTCCTTGTTGTCTTCCCTATTGCCATGTGGGATATCCCAAAGCTCCTCCAAGCACCAGCCAGGAGTCAGGATGGATGTTGCAGGTATCCAGGATGTTGAGGAAGAAGCAGAAAACCTTAAAAGGCCCTCCTGTACCTCCTCTGTTGCTGAACAACATCTGGGCATTGCAGAAGGCTTGGTGCTGTAGTTTTGCCACACTGACAACCATTTTCCTTAACCTTCCCGATAACTCTTTCACATGGCTGCAAGCAGCCTTGTTGAGAAGCATTGTGAATGCATTCTGAACTGCAGGAGACCTGCGTCTGCAGAGCAGCGCAGGTTGCTCTGCATTCCTCCTGCCCAGCGTGCCACATGCAGCACACTCTCATCCCTGCCCCTGCACATCCTCATCTACTCTGGAAGGAAACCTGGGCATATGCTCGCTGCTGCCTGGCGACTGAGGGACCACTCCCACGCTGCAGACCAAAAAGCATATTGGCCCCACAGAGTCAGCACAGCCTGGAAAGGCCATCCCAACACTTGTCTGAAGGTGTTACTTAGGGCTTATTTCATACTCCATGGTCATACGACTTCCAGACCCAGGTCACATATAGGCGAGGTTATGGAAAATCACTAGAGGCTGGTAGAAAGACCACTTACGACCTTTGTCTGGGAATCCATGACAGCACCTGTTAGCGGTCTCCTTGAGAATCTCATCTACTCCTGAGTGTTTTGTAACTTCAGGTTATCCACATACTGTTTAATATATCCTTTCCTTCTCTCCGGGGTCTCGTTGTCCTGGCACTGGGAGACACCACAGCCAGGTACTTTCCCAACACATCACGTAAGAGCAAGTAAATGACTCTACAGGATGGGCTATTCTGCTTTCAATCAGGTTAATTTGTGATGAGATTACACTGATGCCTATACTTGTGAAGCATTCAGCATTATTTAGCAGAAGCCTTACTGGTGATGTCCATTTATTTAAAGTTGATGTCCAACTTTATCCCTGCTTTACATGAAACAAGTTGCTGTCTAGGTGAACATTTAATCAGAAGGAAAAGAAAAAAACCAACCCTGTCTTGAAAAGCACTAAGGAGCATGCAGGCCAGTGTAATTTGGGTATATCCATATGAGGCTCAGCTGGGGTGAGTATGGAGGTGACAGAGGCCTGGTGGAGAGGGGCCAGTGGAGTTACTGGAGCTGGAATAAAGCCACATGGAACAAAATCTGCTAACGACCACAGCTCTGGCATCATGCTGCCCAGGAAATAAGTTTTCCTTACGTGTAGTGTTTGTGTATTTACATCCATTTGCATCTTCAGACTGCACAGAAACTGTTCACACCCCTCAGAGCCTGCTGGCATCATGTTTTCACAAGTCTTCACTGAATTGGCCAGCTTCTATTCTGACCTTGGAGCAATTTGTGAAGTTCTTTCTTCAGAAGAAAAACTTCATTTTAAAACTGTGGTTTCTTAATGAAATGCTCTTCGGGGCAATTCCCTGTTTTACATGAAGGTAGAAGACCACAAAATTATTGCTACAGAAAAAAAAAAAGTTTCAGACTAGATTACATTCATAACCGTATGAAAAAATGCTACATTTATTGAGAATATAAATGCCACCTTTGACAAATGCCTATCTCTTTAACTGTCATGTTTGGGGTTTTTTTGTGTACACATGTACTAAGTGTTTTGCTCAGGGAGAAAAATTATCTGAGATAGATAGTTCATTTTGATAATCATTTCCTAAATGATTTGTATAATATTAGCATGTGATTAGCAAGTGACTGTCTTCATAGCCACAGTGAAACACCTTCACTTTTTTTTTAATGTTGTATAGTGCATGGCAATGAATTGTGAGCACTGGGCTGGGTTTGTCTGAGGCCTAGTGCCTGTTGCCCAGAATAAAGATCTTCATGTAGAGGTAACCTCTGTTTTCAGTGAGGTATCCTGCTGACCTTTGCTTGGGAAGCAACGCGCGTCTTTTGCCTGGATACATCCATACATGTGTAATTCAGCGGTGTTATGGAAGATGTTTATCTTTACAGATTACTGGAGCCAGAGGAGAGGAGCTATCTGCTAGGAGAGACCACTTTAGGTCTGCGAGACACACAGTCCTTCATGAAGCCAGAGTAGGAAGTGCTTAGCTGTGCCTCACACAGTCTGAAATCCCGTATGCACTCGCAAAAGCCAAAAAGGTGTGTATGTCTGGGACTGGGGAAATGGGAACCTTCCAACCTTCCCGTCTTACCTTGGCTCAGTTTGACATTATTTCTACCCAAGTAAAAGCAACAGCTGATTATATATAATAAAGATAAATGCTACATTGCAGTACTGTGTTTATTAAATCACTGCATTTGTAGGGGAGTTCCTTGGCATTGTTTGTCCCTGATATAAATATTTTAAGTCTCTGTCGGTAAGTGAGGCTGGTGTGTGTATATTACATAGTGTACTCTCTTATCCGGTTAAGAAAAGCAACAGATGCAAATTGTCCAAACAAACATTTTGTTTCTCCCCACAGCTGGCCTGATTGTCATCATTCCTTCCAGCCTCAGGCTCCTTCTCTGCGCTGGGTCGAACACATTACTTTTACAGGTGTGGACTGCACTGGTAAGGAACAATCCGAGCCATCAATTCCCCCCTTTACTCCCTGCTCATATCACCTCTTGCAAATTCAGCCCACCACTCCAGCTAATCAGAGAACCTAGGCTGCATCCGTCTGCAGTCCCCCACTACAGCCCATTTTTGTTGTCCTGTCTACAGTCAGTATAGAGAAGAGTTTATTTCCTTCCTGCTTGCAGCAACCACTTACATAGCTGCATTTATGTTATTGCATCTCCTCTTAGTCCTGTCCTTATTCTAAACAACCTCAGTTCTTTCAGCCTTCCCTCATAGGTTATGTTTCTGAGCTTTCTCATCACTTTTCCCTGGATGGTTTCCAGTTGGTCCACATTCCTCTTGAAGCCTGGACACAGCACTTCAGCCGAGACCTTCAAGCACGGAGGAGTTACTTTGCTTGCTTTATTATGTTCAGCACTCCCATTGTACTTCATAATTCACACTGCAAAACAGGGCGAAATTATCCACTACCAAGGGGAAAGCAGGCTTTCTCTGTGCCAGAAATTACCGTTTCCTTACAGAAAGCCAAAAGAAGATCACACCAGTTGTATCTGAACTAAATTGTTGTGCTCTACTACGGCTTACTTTAGCATCCTGAGCACTTACAACCCTTAACAAGTCACTTTCTGATGAAACCAGGATATGAGATTGGCAGCTGGGTCTTATCCTGCTCTGTAGTGACCAGGTAGCATTTCTGAGTCCCTCCTCAGGTTAGACAGAGGCACCAATGGTAAAGCTGAGAAGAAAACTCAAGGCTGACAAAATGACTGGCAAACTCAGCAGAGAGGAGTGACATGGCAGTGGGCAGTGAATGGTGGTGTCAGAGCAGCTACCGGCAAAGGGCATCCTATTCCTGAAATGGACCAGAAAGAAATGGACTTGAGGAAAGATAAATTTCACTCAGCATCAAAACAAATTCCTAAAAAAGGGTTATTTCTGATCTTGGCCACCATTGCACAGAAACGATCACAGGAAATAAATACGGTAGAGTTAGAGAAACCCCCCACCAGAGACTGACATAGAATCCAGCAGCACTGATGGATCCCTGTGCTTCCACATCCCAGTTGTGTTCAGGTCCATAGAACAGACTTCAGATTATCAACAGAGGAAAAGATTACTGGGTCTGGATGTATTTAAGTGTCTGAATGAAATACAAGCAGGGACAGTGAAGAAAAGCAGGACAGAACCACATTTTTAATGGATCAGTAAAGATGAGTGAAAATAGATGATTGGCGTGTGATACTGAGAGAAATATTAGAGTGAGCACGCTCTGTGTGAAGGACAAGGCTAACACGGGGGTTCTAAGACCAGGAGTGTCCCTGGTGGATAGCAGCTGGGGGCTCACGGACTGGGGTGCACTTGTCCACAAGCAGGTCAGTTCTTCGTCTCAGAATGAGCTCCCGCAGCACCCCCAGCACTGCTGCATCCCTGGTGCGTATGGTGTTGCTTCATTTTAACAGACAGAGCTATTTGTTTAACAAACTGAAAGGCATCCAAAGGACTTTGGTGCAAAGATGTGGAAGTGAACGTTCTTTAAACTGCAACGTAGCTGCTTCTCTAGCTGCTGAAAACATATTTTCTTCCCCATGATCCAAGCAATTGAGAATGCCCCTTATCAAAATTTAGAACTTTAATCGCATCGTTTTTCACAATCTTATGTTATTAGAAAGCAAATTATTTTAGAACAAAGCCAGATGTCCTGCTTGTTTGAAGCTATAAACCAGAACTATTTTCTGTTGCAAGAGTGATTAAGACATTTGGCAGTGGCTACTACAGTTAGAAGCCCAGATGGATTCGAAAGTTGTCAAAAGGGTGGCCCAGGATCGGTTTACTTCATTCATTCTGATTTTTATAAAGTAAATCTTGATCCACAGGAGACATTCTGATGTATTGGGAAAAATCTTCATGCTGCTTCCGTATTAAAAATCTATATTGGATAACTCGGTGCAAGGTAATGGAATGGTTAACATAAGACGCAAGCAAGAGCTGAAACTTCATTACTGTCACTAACACAATCAACATGGGCTGATAGGAGACAGCTTTTACCTAACTCGTCAACTTTTAGACATCAGTTTAGGTAGCCAACTAGATACCTTTTAAGCAGCCATTCAGATTTAACCAACAGGGGTGAAAGTATTGATGAAACTAGTAATTAATTTCCCGCAATTTATGATGTCATTTTGACTGAAGAAATCACTATGGCACATATCAAGAGGTTTAAGTCTGTTTCCTTTTTCATGTTACCAACTCATCATCTTCTGAGGGGAAGGTTTACAAGCAGCAGGAGACCCTGCTTTTTTTCTTTGGCTAGGTTACAGTCTGCAAAACCCACCTGGCACATAGACGCTCCAACTTTTCTTCCTACTTCTTGAGGACAGGAACATCACAGCTGTATTTGGAATGTACTTCTGAAGTTTTCTGACTGTCTCCAAAGTGCACGTACCAACTGACGTCTCCAACCAGCCTTGAGCCCTTGAAGGCAGCAGTGTGGAGGGGTGGTGACGTACCACAGTGCGTGCTAAACTCCTGGGGCCAGTATCCTAGAGACAAAGAACTAAAAAACCGAAACAAACCGTAAAACTCTAGCAAAATCAGGATGCTGCACTGGTCACTCATTCCCAGAGTATTTTGCAGCAGGTGCACTGTTCAGTAAATTAAAGAAGGTAAGGCTAAAAATCAACTTGAAAAGACATATTTCCTTGGAAGGGGTAAATAAGCTAATCCATAACCTTACGCTTTTGAGAGTGACAAAAACACCAGTGATTAATATCCCAGCACAAGACCACATGACAGCATCTCTACAGCAGGACTTTCCATATGTATATCAACATGTTGTCTTTTGTCAGCCCCTGAGGTTACCTGATGGCTTTTGTTACTCATGATTTTGGCAGTGACTGTGCTTCCTCTGAATTTTTGCCATTAAAAAAGAGAGAAGAAAATCAGAATGCGATGTTAAAAATATAGAGGTATGTTAGAAATTGATATTACGATCTTTTAATCATGCTCATCATCCCAACTATTAAAAGCACTTTGGATATTACGGCTGTGTTCAGCATTTGCTCAATGGTGGCTTGCTGTGCAAAGCTTTCTAAAACATTCCTGCGGGAGGCAACATGACTTCATCGGTGACAAGTGAGTGACCCCTTTGGGAAAACCTCTATGAAATGTGTACCTGTGTGTTATCACTTATGTTTTTGCAGATTGCACCGGACCTGAACAATGCACAATTTTAATGTACAAGCTTGATACACCATGAGCCGCAATAGCTGCTCTGTATCAGCAACCTAAACGGTGCTCGGGCCCATTGCCTGGTCCTGAGGCCAGCTAACACGGTGTAGCAAAGTCCACGCAGCTAAACTCTCTAGCTGCCGAAAGCTGTGTATGCATCTGAGCTGCCTGTTGAGAATGGCCTTTATCCCCCGCCAAGCCCTGGGGTGTGCCCGGGATCTGTCTGTCACTCCTGGCTGGACTGGGGCAACACCTTGCCAGGACACACACTAAATATTTATCAGCGGAGGTGGATGTGCACCCTGAGTTGTTTAATTTAGTGGTATAGATGCAGCCAAAAAATCCCAAACCATAATCTAGTTACTGTTGTGACTTGGCAGCATTGGGCATGTGTGGGAATAGACAGCCCGAGAGGGAGCGCAGCACTGGTCCTCAGGAACGGGCTGGCACAAGGCATCGTCCTGCCAGCCCTTACCTGTGGGAACGGCCTTGGGAGCAGATGCTAAGTTAGATGAAATGCTAGCAAGGGAAAAAAAAAATGAGGGAGACTAGAAAGAGAGTGGGGAAGAGGTGGGCAGAGTGGGCAGTCTGGAGGAATGAGGATCAGAGGAGATATCAGAGAGGGCATCAAGACAAATCATCCTGTGATGCTGGACAGCAGTAAGCAAGTGGAACAGCAAAGTCAAGGAGGACAAGTAACAAATACACAGCAAAAGGCCAGGAGACTTCAGGGTGTTGGTACCTACTCCATTAATTGCAATGGCCTTCTGCAAAGGTCCTACTCACATTGACTTTTAGCGTGATCCCGTCGGAAGTATGTTACTAGATCCATTTTAACAGGGTGCAGCTACTTTTTCATATCATTTTCAGGCCAGGCTGCCATTGCACCAAGCCCCGTGAAGAGATGGGAGGTGAGGCTGAAGGAGGGTTGTAAGGCAGTGCTGCAAAGTCAGCTCCGTGTGTGGGAATATAGCTGCAGTCCTCTTGTTTAGTAAATAATTCTCCTACAAAAAGTCAGTTTAGTCTTAGGATGATTGAGCTCTCTTGTTTTGTTTCTCAGTCAATGACACATTTCCTACTGATACTGCTGTTCTTTACAATAGACTGTTCTTTACGATAGAAAATAGAATGTTTAACAAACACTCTGCATTTCATATATTCATTCATGTTCTTCAGCTGATTTTATCCTTAATCTATGTCAAGTTAAAAGGGATAGCTGAGGCTGGGTCCACAGCTGACATTTGGATGTCCACAGTGAATTCCCAGACGTTGTTCTTGGCTGCCAGCATGACCCATGTGGAGAGTGCTTGAAGCAGGAGCCAAGTCCATGCCCATGGCACAGATATGGAAGGTTTGCTCTCAGCCTCACCTTAAGCAGGATTTGGTGTGCTGTAATGCTGTGGGCATTTGCCAGAAGGCCAGAGGAGAGGCATCCCATGTGCAGCTTGGCAAGGATGTGAGGGCAGTTCATCTCGGCTCTCAGCCCTTGAATGTTTTGCTTAAGCTCTTTAGGGCAGGCACAGTCTTGCTGCATTGGTGCTGTACAGGAAAGCTCCACTCTTGAACAAGAACTCTATCAGATATTATAATTAATCTCTTTTAAATTTACACCGGATATAATTTTTGCATATATTATGGTATTTCCTGGCACAACTTTAAATGTGTGCAAATGCTGGTTGTGGAAGATTTACAGTTTTCACTTTGTCAGCTACATCAAGCCAGCCATGGTTTCTGCCGCCATTTGAACACCTACTTTACCTGTGTCATGTGGGATTCTTCAGGGTTTTAGCCGAAAAAGAAAGACAGAGCAAAGGTACGATGTGATCAGGCCTCCGCACAAAGCTGCAATAGTTGGAAATGTAAATAATCTACTCCTAGTCTCATCCTCTGCACAGTATCAGTATTACTCAAGCAGGTTGTGTATGCTAGAGATAGTTTTGTTCTGATTCAGGTCTCACTGAGCTGTCTGCCTCGGGAAAGTTAAATACCATGCAGAATTGCACAGTGCCTCCTCAAAGCGACACGAGTGCTACGTGCAACTACTGCTTTTCCTGTTTCTGGAGAAGTTTAGCATTAGAGGTATCCAGCATAGCAAGCAATGCACTTCTTACCGGGCATTTTCCGGGAAGGAATGCTGTTCTCAGAGGATGGCTTATTAACAAGCAGAGAGCAGCCCGAGAAATTTCGCATTCACATAAATCGACATAGGATTGTAACAGATGGAGTCTGTTTAGGTTTGGCTTTTTTTCACAGCACGAGGAAGGGTTCTCAACTAAACTGCATTAGATGATCCATCAGCAAGAGGGTTCAGTCGAAAGGACTGAAAGGGGGGAAAAAAAATCCCATTCATTTACAGCTACAGCCATCCAAGTTAAAGCCTCTCTCGCCTGACAGCAGCAAGTGGCAAACTTAGGGAAGCAATGGGTCATGGGAAAGGTCCCATTAGATCAGTGGGAGCACACACTAAACAAATACAGCCACATGGATGCACACATTTAAATACTGCCCAAGGGAATATGTGGACATATGTTCAGTGTGGCTGAGAGAGGCAGGCTCTAGGCCTCGAGAAAGCTATGTTTAAAAAAAAAAAGAATTCCATCAATCAGTCCCTGGGCCCTGTGAAGTATGAAGATGAAAACTGCAAAGGAAACATGTGCTCAGCTCTCTCCACCAGCTGCCCCATTAAGCAGCGCCGCTCTGCAGTACTGCCCTGGAGACTCCATGACTTCAATTCCGGCCTCCCTTTAAGCCTGGATGAGAGAGGGAGGGAGAAGGAAAAGAAAGAATTAAAAAATAGACTAACATAATTCAGCTTTTTCTGTGACCCATTTTTTTTGCCAGTGATAATGAAATTTATTTTTCATGTTGGTCTCTGTCCTTTCGAGGGAGCCGGCTGAGGCTTACATGGTAATAGAAACGCTGTTAGCACAGGAAAGCAGAGAAAAAGAAAAGACAGACACAAACTCAAAGATGATAATCTGGCTGTGCCAACTCAGCTGGTGCCAGCCGGGGCTTTGTGATGCCATCTGCAGCGATACTGTCACTGGGGCATTTCCCTGCTTAGGAAAATAAGATCAAATCAAAGTAAAAGAAACGGGTCTTCGTCAAATAGCACTGTGCCACTTGCAGATGTTAATTTAACAGCCAAGTGTGCTCCCTTGCTTCACATTGCTCAGGCACACTGCCCCAATGTGTGCACAAAGCCTCCTCCAGGCTCTGCCCATGGGGCAGGCAGGGTCTGGTGGCCATGCCTGGGGAAGGAGGGATGGGGTGGCTGTACCTGCGGGGCACATAGGACAGGGTGGGCATGCCCAGGGGCAGAGGGATGGGGTGGCAGTGTCCACAGGTAGGTGCTGGCCTTGTCTGTGGGGTACAGACCTTGCTCGTTCTCATGATGAGGTGTCAGGGTGGCTGGGCTGGGAATAGCCCTAAAAAACTGGACCATCCGGTTCTGTATCCTCCCTGATGCCTTTAGAAAAGCCATCTAAAGGACCTGCGATGTATCAGCATCAGCTTTTAGCAGTAGTTTCAAGGGAGCTTCCTTGCAGCCAGGAGGCCTTTTTTCCTACCTAGCCTTGCTACCCAAACCGGGCTCGGGATTTGGTTTCTTACCTCGTGCCACGCAGGGGCACCACCACCACAGCAGGATTTGCAGGATGATGTCTGAGGATGCTTCAGCCACCAGGCAGCCCCCAGAGAGTAAAGGGGCATTTTGAAGGCTGTCCTCTTCCTTAAGGGAGCATTCACCCCTATGTGCCTGGGAGTATCTTCCCTAGGAAAAGGAGCACCCTGCCCTCCCTTTCCAGACCAGCCTTTTGGTGGCTGTGCACTAATTTCCTTCAAGAGTGATCCTCCACATCAGGGCAAGGCCCGGGTTCAGGCAAAGCTGGCTCTTGGGGCAGTGCAGTGTTAGGAGCAGCAAAGTGATGATGGACCCGCTGCCTAATTTGTCCCTGCTAGATCTCCAGGAGTGCTGCTGGCTCTGTGGACACTGGGAGGAAGCAGGATACCTGCTGGGGCAGCGCTGCAGGGAGATTTCCTTTTCATGGCATGTAGGAAGAGAAAAACCTGATCTCATCTGGATAGTCTGCAACCCTTCATCCCCCTCAGAAAGTTAGAGGGAGCTATGTTCTAGGGCTTTTCTGACAGGGTCAGTCCACGGCATGCAACACTGCTAGGGTTGCTGATAAAATTACACTCAGCCTGCACAGGACCTTTTCCTGCTGAGATAATGTGCTCTGTTCCATGGGATCATCAGGTACAAAGTCCAGATTTCTAGCTTCGCTAGGGAACAGCTTGCAAAGGGCATGGAACGAGGTAGGAAGGGATTTCCAATGACAGGAAAAAAACTAGACCATGGCAAGTGATGCAGAGTATTCCCCTCCATGTGCTTGGTGCTCCATCCCAAAGAGACCTCCACGAGTTCCATCCTGAGAACGGCAGCTGGGTGCTGATTAGAGGGTAGGGAAGAGAGGTGTGTAGTGAGCAAGGTTTGAGCAGGTTAAAACTTGTCACTCTGTTTTATGTTGATACCCCAAAAGATTTCCTACCCTCCTTCCGCCACCGCGGACCCAGCTACTCAGAGGCAGGGAACCTCCAGAACTGCTGCCACCCCAGGGGCCTCGTGCTGGAGGGACACAGAGAGAGACAGCGCCAGTCCCTGCTACAGCGCTGAGTACCCATCTGCTCGCTTTGGGAGGAGCTAAACCCCCAGCCTGAGATGTCTCGCTACTTGACATTTTCTCTCTGAAAGACAAAGTCTTCCTTGTACATCGAGAAGAAGAAATAATACAGGCATCCAGTAGACTGCGAGCTTGAATACGCAGCTTCTCTCTGCTACAGACTTATTGAAATTTTAAAATGAATAAATTACTCAAAATATATCTATCTCAATATATGCTTAGAAAACTGCTCGCAGGTAATTATCACTCCCATTACACACACAAGAGCACTCCCCTCCCCATGTGCAGAGCCCTTCATGCACAACAAAGAGGGAGGCAGAAGCCTGCATTTTATGTCCCTTTTGACCTACAACATGGATCTGTTCCAATCTAGCAGGTAATTAAGTGATGAGGCATCTTTTTAATCCACATTTTATGTTCACAATCAGGTCTTTGGGGTATTGATATAATTAAATCATGTGATCTCCTATAATGAAATCCTTAATTAGGGAAAATATAATTAAACTGAGTTTCTTAAAAACTGAATGTCACAGCACTTAAGTGTGTTTTTCTTTCAAACACGCACAGCAATCAGGCTAAATCTCCTGCTGATGCTTTGCTCAATTTTCTGTTTAAAACAGCACTATCTGTATTTATAAGTTTAAATGGAACAAAAGGATTTGAAACCAATTTTTAAACATAGCTTTTAAAATTAGCTCTTAATGGAAGATTACCAGATTCCAAATACTTTACTTTGCAGAACAGGAAAAAACTACCCAAGCCGAGACTTGTGTTTGGCAAACCTCATTCTCATATTGTTTCAGCTTTCAATCATGAAATAGTGAAAATGAGACATATTTTTGGCTGCTTTGTTTGCTTTTAGCATTAAACCATTCCTTTATAAAAGTTGCCATGCAGAGAGCTGCTGCAGACCCCGGGGAGCTATTCCTTCCACAGCCTCTAACCTCACGCTGTAACATGATTTAGAAAGCTTTTTTGGTGGAGGCAAAGGTGGGGTGACAGAGGGGGGGACTTTGTCCACCTTTGGCTCTTGTCTATTTACCCCTGTAAGCTGCTTCTGCTTAGAGTTTCATTTTTTGGGGGGAGGGATGGCCTTTTTGCCCTGTGTTGGTACAGCCCATGGCACACCACCACCCTGCTTTGTACTTAGGCTTTAGGGTTGCTCAGGTTGTGGGACCAGTGACAGCCAGACAGTATTGAGGGGCATCGGTTCCTCCACAGGCCAGAATTTTCAGTGGGTGCACACCTGATGCACAGCAGATGTGTACTAGCAGGTGGGTACTGCGGAGACCTAAGGGCAAGGTTTCCAGGGTGAGCTTGCAAGTACCCCCACATGAGACAGAGAGACATCCCTTCGTGCTGCCTGGCACATTCATCTACCCTGCTTTCCCGAGAGGACAGTGGGAAGACATCCTGTTTTTTCCATGCATGCTAATACATGGCAGATCAGTGACAAAAAAGCTTTGAGTGTTCCAGATTTGCTAAAAGGATGAAGACATTGTGTTGACAAGCATCAGCATCTTCTAGCTGCTCAGGGCTGCAGGATTGGCCCTGGGGCCGCTGATGCCAGGGAGGAGTTTGGTACCGCCTAAGCAATGTGCAAACAAAAAGCCTGGCTGTGCTCCTCACATGCTACTCTACTCGGGATGCCATCAGGCCTTTGCTGCCAGTCCCTCCCGCGGGGTCTCTGGGCCAGTGGTGACACCGTGGCTCCTGTTGGGCCAAGCGAGACGTCTCGTACTGGTTTAGGCAGGAATGAAGGAACGGAGAAGGCAGCAATACTAATGCCTTAGCTTGCGCCTGAAACTGGTGGAAAACAGTGTTTGAAATAAGAAGTATAATTTTATGCTATGATTGTGCAGAAAGCAAAGAAATCTTTCTCTGTTTCTATCGCAGCAAAGTCAGCAGTAGCACCTTTGGTAATGAATGATATAAAAAAATCTTTTCTGCTTTAGTTTGACAGCTAGTGAAATGCACTCTCTTTTAAAATAACATGCTTATAACTGCAAATGCTTTGCCACTTTAAGGTAATGTTTGCCTGGTTGTTTGGGTGCAAGTCAATCTGTTGAGAGAATAAACACCACATCTTAGACTTGCCGTGGATATTCCCTGAGGAACTGATTTTGTTAGAAGCTCTTCATCAGTGATAGGTTTTCAGAGCCCACATCCTTCCTGAGTCCTGAAGGCAAGCATAGAAAATATTTGCATTGTTTCTGGAAATAACTAACTCCTTAAGAGAGCACAAGCTGCTGACCAGTCTCCTGAAGGAAGCAGGTGGATCCCAAGCTGGCAGTTGATGCTGACACTCCAAGCAACATTTATATTTTAGGATTCATTTTGCAGAAAAACATTAACAGTTCTGAAAAATAATAAACTTCACAAGACACATTATTTTACCTGTAATCACTTTCTGACTGAAGCTGGCAGTGAGATTGGCCTTTCTTCTATGGATCATCCGTGCCACCCTTTCTCCCACAGATGGGACACCTGGTTTTGTACTGAACTTCTCCAAAACCCCTGTACTCCCCACTAGCTGCTGTTTGGCTGGTCACTCTTAGTGTTTCTTGAAAGTGCATTTGCTAATGAGTGGTGTTGAAGCACACTGCTAACACCTAATAACCTTCACAAGGTAGTGGTAGCGAGTCAGGTTTCCCAGCCATCTCTCTGATATTCAGTTTCTCCTTGACAACACAGATGAAGGTACTTACCTAAGGTGCCATCACGTTCGTGTTTCAGTTCAGATCTGTAGGGCAATTCTGAAGTGAATTTTGTGGTAGTCCTTCTTTACCACCCTTCAGTTTGCACCAGAAAGCAGTCCCAGAGCGCAAGCCCAGCATCACGGCATAATCTTGTGCCTGGCAACTGCAGCACTTGCAGCAAAACCACTGGCAGCTGTGGTTTAGTCTCTGGACCACAGGAGAAAAACCCTCTGTTGTGGTTATATCCGCTTTTTACCACATTGCATCAGGTCTGTGGTGCAGTACAAGAGAGAAAAGCGACTTCTGTGCGCTGGGAGATGCAGCTACCAGCATGGAAACAAGCCAGTGATGCCAGTCTTACCTTAGCACCAGCTCTGAACGGAGGCAAGCAGTGCTACAAGGCAGTCCAGGCTTCCCGCATCTTATGGCTTCTGCAGTACTGAACATCAGCAAGCACTGGAAAACATGGCCACAGGCCAACCGTATAGCCCAAACAGCCCTTCCCATGTGGCAGCACTTATTTACCAGTAAGACTAGAGCCCCAGTGGGTCATTGCTACTGGTGTCATCTTAAATCAGGATGCAAAATGCGGAGAGTAAGAGGAGGTGATAGCCAGCTTGTTTGGACTCATATAATCAAAATTCAGTCCCTCCCAGGATGGCTTTGCACTTGTCATGTTGTCTGCTGGAAACAGAAAAGGAAAAAGTTCCAGTGCACAGGCTGGGTAAGCAGTAGCATTGCTGATAGTCTGTGGTGGCTATTGTGCACCTCAAACCGAGCAAGCAGTGCAACGCCGCTTTTCAGAATTTTTTCTCAGAAAATGAAAAACCACATCCTCGACTGGCCAACACACTCATCCTCCCATAGACATTGAAAATAGCTATTTCAAATCCTTCTGAGGTCTTGGTTGGGGTAGTGAGCCTAGCCTGGACTCTGAAGGCAGATACTAGAAGGTAGGCCAAAAATATGAAGTTTAGAAACCACAAAAGGCTGCAGAGAGAGGCTGGCAGAACTGGCTCTGCCTCGCCAGGGAGGAGGGAGAGCAAAACAGGCTACAAGGAGAATCTCCCAGTATATAAACGGATGTCATCTTAATGAGCATGATCAACTATTCCTCATCTCCTCTAGCAGTGTGACAAGATTAACTCGTTATGAAGTAACAAAGCAGATATAAGTAATGCAGTGGGAAAACAGCATAATTTAAAAGTTATAATAGACTCTTTGGTTTGTTACATTGGTTACACCATTGGACAAGGGTAGCTTCTGAAACCAAAATCCTCCTCACTAATGTTTAAGCACGAGATTGGGCAAACCCATGTTCTCAGAAGTGCCGAAGTGATCCCCTGCCAGGAGCTGTGCTACTGGGGGTCTCAGGAGTCCTTCCAGCCACCCATTTCTGTGGGTCTCCGAGTGAGAGACCTAGAAAGAAATAGGAAGTTTATTTGGGTTTTTAGCATACGATTCTTATTTTCCTGCTGTGCTGATTAAGAAAGCAGCAGTCAGGAATGCTGATAGTTACTAACAAACTTAATGAAAATTAACAGCCAAAGTTATCGTTATTTTGGGTTATTATTATTTGTCATCAGTACTGTATTTTAGCAAACAACAAAATTTACAAATTTTTGTTGTAATGGAAAATGGTGTTGAGACAGCCATCTTTGACAGATTATATATACCATCATGTATTAAATTAAACTACTTCCACACATACACTCTTATTTGTCTATCTTACTGTAATTGTTTGTGTTCAGCAAGAGGCACTTTGAAAGCTGTTTATCTTCAGCTCTGATTTGCAGACTGAAAAGAAACAAAAAGGAAGCCTTCCCATGGCTTTATATCAGCTTAGACAATCAAGTATAAAAAATAGTCAGTTAAATAAATGATTCGGCATGTTTCTTTGCTCCAAAAAGATCATTTTTAGCTGACGTGACCAAAAGAGAAATTATTCCAGTGCTTCGCTTTGCATTCTCCTTTCCTCAGAAAACAAGTTTGCCTCAACATTAGGGAAACAGTTTTACACAGAAACACTGTTGACTGGGATTTTGCTGAGGTACTCTGCCTCCAGATGAATGTAGTGATTACTATGGTTTTGTTGGAGTTTTTTTTGTAAATAACATCTCTATTAACGAAGTACAAAATTTTTTTTTTTTTCTGTTGACTGCTTTATCATTTCTCTCATTTCTGAGGAGGATTTTAAGGTTCATCACTTTTCAGATGTTTCGTGATACTCCCAAAGTAAGAATCAACTTTGTTGACCTCATGGTTGTGCACAGGTTGTGCTGATTTCAGCTTAATGAAACACCATGTCAGAGCAGCGCTTGGACCACACGCAAGTGTTTCACAACAGCGGCATCCTCTACGCAAAGATCAAAATAGAGCCGCTTGTTGGTTGCACATTTGAAGATCATAGAGAACTGAGCAATTTTTTTCCCCCCAGTCAACATTGTCTGTCTTCAGTACCGCAAGATGAAAAGTGCGCGGAATACCCAACAAGCTCAAATGAACGTGACTCCTAACATTAGCTTTTACTACACTGAATCGCTGCTGATGCACACGGTTTTCCCAGGTAGTCTGCATCCCTCTAGATTGCTCCTGAACAGCAGGCCCCAAACTGATGCTTCCATTGAATGAACACTTAGAGCACAGTTTCTACACTTAACAGATTTTGTGCAAAAACATTAACTGCTAAAGCACTCCTGATGCCAGGCTTCCCATTGCACCCATAAGCTGCTTCAGCAACTAGAGAGAGAATAATAGAAACCTTGCAGACTGTCAGCTATTTGTTTGATAATTGTCATATGTTTCGGGAAGATGTATTGTCAATAGTTGTCATCTCAGGAGAAATATTTAACAGGAATGCGTAGTTGTTTAGTAAAACTAATGAAGGCTTGAAAATGGAGCCCTCTCAAAATATACAGCACGCATGGTGTCCCACAGGACCTCACCCACCAAATTTGCTTCTTTATACATACGTCCCAAGCACAGCACTCTCAAGTTTTATGAAGTTTTTTTCTCAGGCCTCAATTTGATGCAGCTCAGATTTATTTTTTTTCCAACTGTACAGAATTTGCTTGCTTTACCGCTACAATATTTGTGGCTTGAAACCATAATATCCACTCTGTTGCTTTTCTTCAAAGATTTGCTTCTAGCTCTTTACACTCTGTGTGACGCTCTTCAGTGGCTTCTCCATACGTTCCATTCTCACAAACCAGCTTCACATTTAATTAAACGTACATCTTTTTTTCATCTAAACATCAGACTTTTATTGACAAGTTTGTTTTGGCGGAGTGGGAGCATGGTGGAGGAAAGCTAATTACAAATTGCTTCTTAAGCAAAAAAACCCTCCAGTCCACCAGTGAGCCTTCTAGCGAGGAAAAGCAGATGGGAAGGGGACTGCTTCAAAGCAAAGCACAGAAAAGCTTTATGCTGCATAGTGTTTACACTTGCCTCTGCCCCAGAGCACCCATAGTAACAGACCAGGTTACAGTATACTCACTCCTCTTGCCAATAGCCCTCTCCTCCAAGCAGTGAGGAAACTTCAAGGCATACACAGCTGAACAGCGGATATTACAAGGGCTCACCTTCCCTGGTTATAGAGAAGAGAGAACATGGCTTATCTGAAAGCTTCAGGGAACATGCCCTTTTCTGTTCTCTTTTCACTTATTTTCTAATCACACCTTCTTTTCCTTTGTGTTTCTTCTATCTTATGCATTCTTCCATTCTAGGGAAGAAACCAGAGTTAATTTGGTGGGCTCAGACCTATCCCTGTCAAGAAAGCTGCCACTGCACATCCCCCAAAGCATCTTCTAAGACCCAAACTCTGCCTTTAAGACCCACATTTTTTTCAAAAGTCATGCAAGTAACTCACTTTTACTCCTTGGCAAGCTTGCAAGCTCTGGTTCCGCATTCTCTGCCCTGCCATCTTATCTCCCAAAACCTTCGTTACCCAATATGCTCCTCTAGCATGCAGGCCTCCTTGCTCATTACTAGAGCTGACAACCTTGTGGTCTGCTGATTACACAAAGATAATGTCACAGACAAAAACAAATAAATCTTTCTTTCAGCTGCAGCATTGCCCACCTCAGCACAAAATTCCTCCTTGCTCCCTAGGACCAGGGCCCCCTCCTGTCCCCTATTTATCTGCACCTGTCCAATTAGCACCTCATTAAGAAACACACCTGCAGTGGCTTTAAGTCCACCCACTGCACTGTAACCATTAACTCTCTATGATATGTTACATGAATAGCATCCTGCACTTCAAAGCCACTG
Source organism: Steatornis caripensis (assembly GCA_013398225.1). Lineage (NCBI taxonomy): Eukaryota > Metazoa > Chordata > Aves > Caprimulgiformes > Steatornithidae > Steatornis > Steatornis caripensis. The sequence goes on along the minus strand of VZSC01000024.1, from coordinate 141,235 downwards.
AGACTTTTTCTTGCT